>CM031243.1:579473828-579806189 GCA_018340775.1 Taxus wallichiana var. yunnanensis
AACTCCTGTTCTTCTTTTCATCCCACTGCTGCACTAATCATTTTGCCCAGTAATTTTCTTTATTTGGCCAATTTTTACAACTGTGCAAGATCTCGAGATTTCTTCGTGATTCGAGGATATGTTCAATGAGCCTGACATCATTTAAGCCTTTCTTATAAAAGAACCTAATGAATTCCTACAATTAATTCAGATAAAGATGGCAGCCGTAACATGAACATTTCTGATTAATTTATAAAATATGCATATTATCAAGCCTCATGCTCTCAAATTATGTTTTGTTTGAAGTAAAGCACATAATTAGCTAAATTTCCACTGAGCACCTTACCACTATGCAAATAATGAATCAAACACAACCAATCTCTCCTTCAAACCTAGGTGCCAAACTTTACATCGCAGCACCTTTCTTCACGGTAAAATTTTCCCACGAAGCAAACAATCGCCCGGCCAATTCCTCACAGTGAATTAATTAATTCATCTTATGTATTTTTTCTTGTATAACATTCACCATTATATAATAATAATTGTCTTCCTATTCTAATATAAATTAACAACACTAATAATAATAATGTTTTTCTTCTTCAATTTCCGCTTTATTTTGTGCATACTGAGGCTGCCATTAATAAATTAAATTCTATTTAATTTATTAGCTCTACTTCCAAACACTTAACTCTCATAGTGTGCTTTGACCTTCATCCACTAAAATAGGAATTAATTACACTCACTAATTACCTTTTAAAATTATTATTCCTCTTCAATACGTGGTCGTGACTTTTTGACATGATAAGCTGCATTAAATAAATTATATTTATTTAATTTGTAGAATTCATATTTCTAACTTTTTTTTGCACTTTCTTCTTCGTTGACTTTTTCTCCATGCTAAGCCAGTGCCAAATTCGAAAAGTAATAGTCTAATTAATTAATACTCATTAAAGTTTCCCTTCTATTCCAAAAGGGGTCGTGACTCTTTAGCCTTAGCCTCCATTCGTTTTTAGAAAGCTAATTTTCAATGGGATTATTTATCTCTACACCGCAGCTCCAAAATCCCATGATCCACTGTAAGTTGTTTGACTTTCATAATGGGATTATTTACTCCTATATGCAAGTAAGAAATCCCATCAATACCTTTAAGTGATTTTTCTTTATTTCACAATGGGAATTTTTCACCTTTCAAGGCAGTAAGAAATTTTGCCTGGCCTGTCAGCTTCTCTAACTTTCCCATTATGACTTAAGTGGCATTGCTTCCATGGGAAAAAGTACCTCTTCTAGGCCAGGTACAAAGATTTCACCACGTCACGCTACTGCACGAAAATCCCATTATAGCTTAAATCTTCCTTTTTCCCAAAAATGTGACTTGCCCTGTAATAGAGCTTTTCATGCATGACTTCATCTTTTCGAGAGAACTGCATCTTCCCGGTGATAAATTCCTTCGCATAACGTCTCATGGGTGATCTCCAGTATACTCTGCAAAGTTAAATCAAATTAAACCGGTTAAGGAATTAGATAGAGAAATTTACAGAAAACAAAAAACGGAAAAGCACCAAAACGCAAAATGTTGCGTAAGTCATAGATAAAGCCTAGGATTCATTCCTGGTTAAAACCCTAAGTAAAGCATATGGGAATATTGACATGTGTAAGACTACAACAGGGTTAAACCGACACAATTTACCTCAAACGGGCTTGGGCAATAGTTAAATACAAATTTCATGGTAAGAAACCCAGCCATGTGTAATATAACAATTTTGGGCATCCGGGTATTTGGTGAAATTGGCTAACATGACTCTCACAGGAATATCTTGACAATATAGTATACTTATCCTGGGCAATAAAAACACAAATCTGACCCATTATTTTAAAATTTAAAAATTACATGGGGTAGTCTCAAATTTCGGGGTAAAATCATCGGGGACACTAAATATCTATCACCTTTTTTAATTCACATTAATTAATTGCCTTCAATTAATTAATTAATTAATCCACATCCTTTTCTTCCTTTCCCAATGGACTTTCTATGTCCCGTCCCTATGCTTTTTTCTAACCTATCTTTAGTGCTAACTCATCTACATCTCATACCTAAATATCCTCTTTCACCTTGTAATGCTTTAAAGCTTTAATTGATCCAACTCTTAAAAACATGAAATCTAGCCCATTGGGAAACTTTCCTTGTAGTCGGTATTCATCACCTAAATTCTATCATCGTTGACCCTATAAAGCTAAGTGTTTTCTTTTCTATTCTTCAATCAAATGCATGCAAATTCTTGAGCTTCTCATGACTAACGAATCAATATCATATGCTCGATAATTCCTACAAACATTCTACTGGAGTTCTCCCTAACCTCCTTTCGACACATTTGATCACTCACGTTCATTATTTTTTAGATTATCACTATTTTTTTATTTCTTTATTCATATTTTTATCATATTATCGTTTCTCTACTTGTAGCTAATATGTTTTAGGTTCAAAGAAACTTCTACAACATCGATGATCACATACAGCCTTCGGTCTCATCCTTTTTGCATACAAATTTCCTTCTTCATCCATTAACCTTCTACCTCATAACAATTTTGCTACATTTTCCATCGATCCCTGGTCATTGTCAACCCAAGGTCTTGTTCATCCAATAACCTATCCAAACTATTATTTTATATCCTTTCTCTATTATTTTATCTCGAGAGATCATTCTACGGAGCCATCCTTGAGACCCATAAGTCTAGCTTTTTCCATCCAAATTCTCCCTCGTACCATTTTATGTCATCCTGTGTTTCCTCTCCTTTATATTTCCTTTGTAAGTTGATTCCAAGATTTTCTTGACATCTGTAGCTTCCAGATTGCACTCGGATCTCCAATACAATCAGTGATAGTTCTCTTAAATTCCAAATCCATTATCCCAAGTCATCACGACCTACCTATGCAGTTTGGGTCACCATTGACCCATACTAAGTAACCTTTAATATTTAGTTCTTTCGATCATATCAGCTTCTAGATCAATTTTAATCAGGCATTTCTCATTCAAGATATACTTTTTTGTGCATCTTATGTATTGTTCTTGCTTTATTTCAATCTTTCTAAGCAAAACTGGAGGTTGACGATCCACGAAAGTAAGCTAACCAATTCTCATATCCGGAATTGTTTAGGTATCCCCGCATAAATATATCTAATCAATCTTGTTTTAGTTTATCTTATTTACGGATCTTTACTACATTTACAAGGATCTAGGACTACTTTCACTTGCTCATTAATCCATCACATCACACTTATGAGGTATTATAAACCTCCCATGTTATAAGTCATTAGTTTCTTTCAGTAGCTAGTTCATTCATTTGATTAGAAATGAAGAAATATGAAAACATTCTTGTACGCTTGGTGGAACCACCCTTTAGGTGATCCTTTTGTATTTTTTTCATATTTTCTGCTTTTGTCTTTTACTAACACTATAGCATAAGGCTCTATTTTTTCTCGATCGTGATAGTTCAAATTTCTTAGATTTCTCTTCCTACTAAAGCTCGGATAAAAAGTAAAATATTTATCCAAGTTTTCATTTTTTCATTATTTTCTTTTTTCTAGATTGTATTTACCTTTTGTGTGTGTGTCCTCAACGAAATATCACACTTCAATTTGGTTTTTAAAAGGAACCTTTCTTTTTTGCATCCTGCTTACTCACATATTTTAAGTAGGAAGTTAACTCTGTATTTTACACAACCTCACAACGAAAACCTCACACATCTAAATTAACACATCAAAACAACACCTTACCCGTAGAAACCTGATTGGAATTTCATCACCCAACAAGAAATTTCCCCAAACTTCCCTATCCATAACTACCTAAAACTAGCCTTAGACTTTCCTTCCTTAGGTACCTTCGTTATCCTCTTTTTTCTTTTCACAGATGTTACTTCTAATTAATCATGATGATAAGAAATTTTTGCTTAATTTATTTGTTAACAAATGACATAAGCAAATTTTTATCTATTTCATGCTTATTTTCACTCTTTCTCAGTCGAGCTAACACAAAAATCCACACCATCTAATGACATCCCTTCCTCTACACATGATTTTTCCCAACAAGATTCCAAACTTAGACCGCATCTTTTGTTTCCCAACCCCTCGTCACATGGCCTCACCTCTCCGAGGACCATACCATCCAAAATCATCCAAATCTTGAAACCAACCCTCATGTATCTCATCAAACCAACCTTTCTAGACCAATTACACCCCCGTCTCCTTCTCCTTTATAGACTCTTGCACCTCCTTCTATCCCCTTATATGACTTCTTATTTAATAAATCTCCCACAAATGTTCAATTTACTCAATTGGTGGATCCCATCCCACCCACATCACTTTATGCCAAATTTATCTCTATTCCATCCACTACTAGTATATCTAGCCAATCATCTCAACCTATTAACACTTACATTCCAACTCATCATATGCTCTAACCATCTCAACCCTTTACACTCATATCCTCACTCATCATTTACCACAACAACTTTCCCAATCTCAATAATCACATCATGTCCCCATTTCTCAACATCAATCATTACAACAACCTATCTAGTCTCATCCCATCACATATATCAATCCTTATCAAATAATTCCTCAAACCCCCACACATCCAAAACTTATCAAGCTAATTTTTATGCCATGCAACCACAATCCCAACTTATCATCACGTCAAATGAGCCCATGCAGCCCTAATGAATAGGGTGGCTATTTTAGAGGTTGTTACCTTGGGACCCAAGGTTACATTATCTTATGAACAAATTTATAATGAACCCATTCATCTATCAGTTCCAATCAAACCTTACCCTCCTCATTGGGAGCTTCCTAAGTTTACCAAGTTCAATAAAGTAAGTCCCCCAACAAAGATCTCTCGCAAATTTGAACACTCGTGTTACCTTATCACACATGATCAAGAACTTATGCTTCACATCTTCCCTATGTCCTTGTTAGGTTCAACATTAGATTAGTACAACAAGATTCCTCAATATTCCTTATTCTCCTTTACCCATCTCGCAATTGTTCCTAGAGCATTTTTCGATTAATATTGTGCGTAAAATCACTATCAATGACTTATACACCATTAAATAGTTTGATGATGAGTATATCATAGATTTTTGTCACTCAATGACGTGGCATTATAAACCAATTGTCATTTACTCTTCCACAAACTGAACTCATCGAACTCTTCTCATGTTCTTGTGTGAAGCATATTTCTTCTACATTGCAAATCCAATCTTTCTAAACATTCGAAGAAGCCTTCACCATGGCTCATAAAATCAAAACTTGTGCCTTGAGCAAGGCCAACTCAAGCTTCAATCAAACAAGCCCAAGACCAAGTTCATCAAACCCACTACACATAGTGACAAGTCTAAAACTACCACCAATACCATCACGGTTCAATCCCCATCCATATCTCCCTTTCAGAGGATTTTTGGCAAAGAAATGTCGACCATCTTCTAACTATAGCCCTCTTGCTAGAATCCTATAGTTTGGCATCTGAAAATTTTATGGCACTACACTCCATTGAAATTCCTCCCATATGACCCATGGATGCCTGGCCATGACCCAAGCCCGCTGGGTATCATGAAGCCCACTATTGTAAATATCATAAAGTCAAAGATCACGATATTGAGAAGTTTCATTCCTTCAAAGATCACATCCAACAACTTATAAATCAGGGGGATATCCAAATGGACATCTCCACCGCTCAACTAGCCAACCCTCAATAGATTTGAGCAACTTTTTTCTAATCAACCATAAAAAAAAATCAAGCCACCCTCTCTACATCTCAACTACCAAGTGCTCACACCATAACACCATTAATCAGAATCTAATCTCATCAATGACTCCACATGTTCCCCGCCTTAGACATTATTCCCACCCTTTATTTGGAACCCATCATATCCATGACTACCACACCTGTATCAACTTCTATTACCTATTCTATAGCTATATCTACTCTTATCCCTACCACATCCACATCAACTTCAATTATACCTCTTGTTTCGTCCACTTCTATTATATCTATTACATCATATTCATCTTTAACACCTATTTTGGTCCCAATGATATTCACACTTATTACTACACCTATATCACTCATTTCCACATCAATCCCAACTACCACATATACCTCCACAATCCCACTTCACAATTATCCCAAAACCTACCTCGACACATGTACCTACATATTTTCCTATGGCCACACCACTTGTCTCATGTCAATCACCTACACTTAACCCTTTAACACCAACCATGTCTATAAATGCTACTACACCAATCATATCTCCTACATTTTTTAACACATCAATGAAACCTCTTTAGATATTCCTGTGGAGCAAGCTCCTCCACCTAAGATAAACACAAGGTGGATTCGTTCTCCCTCTACAAAATCAAGTGTTTCTACATCAACTAATCTAAAACCTACACCTACATCTTCAAATCTTATAGCTGATATTGTTACTATCCCCACTACGGGTAAGTCTTCTCAATCAAAATCCAAGGCTCATGGTAAACATCCCCAAAATTCACCTATGCATCCTCCTAAGAATTCAGTTCTCACCTCAATCACAGAACATCCTCATCTATTTTAGGGCAGTCTCTCTATCTAAGGTATCTCATAATAATAAATCCCAATCTAAACAATCTAATCCTCCTCCCAAGTTTGATTAATCTTTTCGTACATCTAATTCACTCCATCTGATCTACATCCACACCCATCCACTAAATCTAAGCCCAAACATCCTATCAAGACTTACAAGAGTTATCTTCCTCTATTGGGTGTTATGCACATCTTTCAAACTTAATCCAAATATCTTCCATCACGCTTCCTCCCATTAGAGATTTTGATCCTAATAGAAAGAGGTTGTCATGGTTTTATCACAGTTGCATTTGTGCTTTTCATCATACCCTAGGTCATGACATTGAGCATTATAAGGCATGTCAGACAATTGTCCATAACTTTATTGAGAAAGATGATTTCCTGCTCAGGGGGAAAATTCTCCTCCATCTACAATTAATTTGATTTGTATCCCATCCATCAATTCTCCCAAGATTCTTGTATCACATCATCTGTGTTCATCAACATTATTTGTTTTGTTAATCATCCTTATGGTCTCCACCATTTATCCAATCCAAATCCAAAACGATCATATCTAAATTCCTTCAACATCCATTAACTCATCCACATCTAATATAGTTTCTTTTGGTAGAGGAACATCTTCCCCTCATTTTTCATCCTTTCATATCTTATCCACATCAAACTCGCCCAAAGACCTCTCTTTGATGTTGGGGGACTTAACTTTCAACACTACCTTTATTTAATCTTAAATCCAAAATTAATCTTGCCCAAATCTCACTTTAAGTCCACCTTTGTGGCCATATTTTTGTTCTTCTTGAGGCACCATATTTTCATCCAAAATCCACTGTTGTGGTCATATTCATCTCTCCCTTGGGGGACCATCTCTTCATCTCGTTAGGGATGCATAATTTTTCACTTCCTTAAGTGCATAGTTTTCTCATTTGGCTCATCATATCCCATCCTATCAAGTTGTCATCCTATCTCAAAAGTGACTTTGATCAGACATCAGCATGGAAAGTTTTCCCTCCCTTGACGATAAACTAGAATTGGAACCTCTTTACACTTGGAATTTATGACCATTCTACTATTAGCATGTATTCCAGTTGAGCTTTTAATCATATCTCGAGATAACGCCTCCATCATTAACCTCTTCCATCTTTCATCATAGTGATTTGGAACTATGTGGTCATCCGTCACTTTCCTAGATGTGACCTTAAATATGAGCACCACGGATCTATTGTAGTATATTCCTTATGGATATGTTCTACCTTTGGTGAGAACTCCGAGATCATTACATCCATCACCCTCTCATTTTCTTATCGGGAACCATGCAAAGGGTCCTAGGGTGTCTCTTGTATAATCATTATCCCCCCCTAAGTAGTCTACCTAGCTATTCCAACTCTTCCCCATTTCAAAATAAAAATCAAAGGATGTTCCAATCAAAATTTAAAAGTTATCAAAATAGACTCGCTCCTCAAGGATAGATGCCCATGAAAAATAATAATTAAAAGCACGCAAATCAAATTCAAAAGTTAAAATAAAAAAAAAGAAAAAGAAAAATAGATCAATCCTCAAGGATAACTATCATATATTATTCTTGCCATCTATATTATGTATAAAGTATACCATACCCTCAAGGATGGCTACTCCTTTACTCAGAATTTAAAGGATTCTCACATTGATCAACCTTCCATTTTATTAGCATCCTAAGAAACTTTCCCCAGCAATGATCAAATTTCTTCTAGCAGACTTCCCGTATTGATCGCTTTTCTCTTTCCCCTTCCCAAAGTTGGGACATAGTTTTAAGGAGCACCACTCACGGAGAACCCTCTTCCCATGTACAAGTTACATCTCAAACCCTTTTATCATGGAAACATTATATTTTTGAGATCATTTCATCCATTGTTTCCTTATGATCTTTGATATAACTAATTATCGTTGGTTATTTGCTAACATCGGTTTTGGTCAAATGTTCCTTGTGATACCTGGATCCCCTCTTGTTTACCTCCAATGTGATTGAGGCATATTTTCCTCACACATTCCTCGATATGACGTAGAGAAATTTATATCTATAGGTTGTTATAGTTAAGGTTGCATCTTATCCTACTCCTCATCTAATCTTATCCTCTCTTTCTCATCCTAAGTCCCATTGGGCCATACATATTTCCCCTTTGGGACACTCCTCTTAACCATTCAGTATTTTAAGTCCATATTCGTGGCCATACTCATTTTCCCCCTGGGAATTTTATTACGATATTCAAATTTTCCCTTTTTTGGGCATACATTATTTTTCCAAAGTCCACATTCATGGCCATATTCCATATTCTCCCTTTAGGGCATTATATTTCCATATTCCAAATCCTCTCCTTCTTGTTTCAAATTCCACATTCGTGGCCATATTTATTTTCCCCTCTATGAATTTTACTCCAATCCACCCCCTAAGTCCACTTATGTGGCCATACTTACTCTTCCTTTGTGCATTTTTCACATTCCTATCAAACCTACACACAAATTCCGTCTCATGGCCATACTTTTCCCCACTTGGGGCATATTTTATTTTCACCTTCTCGGCCATATTTTCCCCTTTGGGAATATTATTTCATCACCCTATTCCATTTTGCCTTCTCAGCCATTTTTTGTGTCCCACTGGGCACTATACCTTTCAATCCTCATCCTTTGTAGACACATACATGTTTGCATGATTCCTCGTGTATGAAGCATTTCACATACCTTTCGTGATTTAGTTGTGTATACTTTGATTAATTTCCTATGTCCCGTTGGTCATCTTGGCTCAGCATCCATATTGTAATGATCTTCACCCACTCACTAACCCGTAGAACGTTATAGCCCATCTCCATTGAGACCGCAATTTTCCTCTACCGATGTGATATTAGATCCACCACCATATTTTTTATTAATATTGCGATCCTTTTTACCTGGAGCATCTTGCCTTGATAATCCTTTTACCCATGATTTCTTCACCCGCCCGCCCTTCATCATCTACCCTTTTCAAATGTGTCATTTATTTCCCTTGGCGTTATTGATCCCCCATTTGAGGAGGAGCTCATCATCTACCTTTCATCAATCGCCATCTGATTCTCATTGTTTTTGTCTCATGGCTTGCTAGTGCAAACCACTCAAAAAAGGGGGAAAATGTAGACACCTAAATTCAATATTTATACAATTAACCTTCCACGAGCACATATTTATTTAATTTATCCCTTATTTAATTAAATGACCACTTTAATATCTATCACCTTTAATTCACATTAATTAATTAAGCTTCAATTAATTAATTAATTAATCAATTAATCCACATCCTTTGCTTCCTTTCCCTAATGGACTTTCTATTTCCCATCCCTATGTTTTTTCTAACCTATCTCTATTGCCAACTCACCTACACCTCATCCCTAAACATCCTCTTCCCACCTAATGCTTTAAAGCACTCAATCCATATCTTAAAAACAAAAAATCTAAAATACGCTGCGTTACGAAAACTTTCCCCATAGTCGACGCTGACTTAGCCTAGTCGGAATCAACCCTATAAAGATAAGTTCATTATTTTTATTCTTCAATCGATGCACGTGAATTCCCAAGCTTCCTTGTGACCTACGAATAATCTCATGTGCTTCGAGCATTCTTGCAAATGCTTATAGACCTCCTTGACCTCCTTTGGATGCTGGTTCGCATCACTCACATTCTTCCTTCATGAGATTATCATTGTTTTTATATTGTTTTAATCAACATTTTATCATATTATCATTTCTCTTCTTTTAGCTAATGTTTTTCAGTGTTCAGAGAAACTTCTGTAACATCCAAGGATTACTCTGCAAACTTCTATATCAGATTTTTTATTATAGGTTACCTTCTTTATCCATTTACCTTTGGCCTCATCATAGGCTGATATAGTATTTGTCGATCCCCTCGTCACCGTCTAACCAATGGTCTTGTTTCAACCACTAACCTATCCAAACCATTGCTTTCTATCATTTTCTCTATTTTTATCTCGTAGATCATTTTTGTGTCATCCTTCAAAGGCCTCCATAGTCCAACTTCACATCCAAATCCTCACTTGCTACTACATTTTTTGTCATCCCATGATTTTTGATCCTTCGTATTCCCTCTGCAACTTCCAGATTGCACTCAAATCATGCATGTTCTACATACTTCTCTTACATTCCAGATCCAATCTCCTGTGTCGCCATTGAATTTCTGTACAATTTGGGTCACCATCGACCCCGATCGGGTAACCTTTAATTTGTAGTTCTTTTGATCATATCAACTTCTAGATCAATTTTCTCATATTTAGTAAACTTATGTTTCTACATGTTATCTATTGTTCTTGCTTTATTTCAATCTTCCTAAGAAAACGAGGGTTGACATCCATGAAATGAATCTAACCACTTCTTGGAGTCGACATTATTTGGGAAGGCCCCATATAAATCTTCTAATCAACCATGTTTCAATTTATCTTATTTACGGCTTCTTCAACTACAACAAAGATCATCTACTTGTGCCCATTCATCCATCACATCACGCTTATGAGGAAGTATAAACTCTCCATGTAATGAGTTACTAGTCAAGAGTTAGTTCATTCATTTAATTAGGAATGACGAAACTCTAACAAAATTCACCTAAACCTTTGATCATATTAAACTTCATTCACCCTCTACATATAGGTTAGTAACATTTTCATCTTCTCTCATCTTTAGACTTTCAAATTGAGCTTTGTAGGTCCTGCACTTTACGCTGCTTGACCTTGTCATCTCCTTCATAAATACCCTCAAGTTTAATCCAAATTTCATTTGTTGTGGTACAAGTGCATTACCTTTATACAAACTAAGTTTCAGCTATCCTACGAGAGAATAACATTCATAGCTCTTGAATTGTTTTCATATTCTAACTTTTCCTATCTGCAGGTGCTAATCGAAGTAGTTGAAGGAGTATAGCCATGTTCAACACTTTCCCATATATCAAAACCTAGTGACATCATATAGGTCTTCATTCTTATCTTCTAGAATGCATAGTTTGTTCTAGTGAGCATAGGTGATCTTGACATAGATAATCCACCTTGTGTTTAGTTTGATGTCATGTTTGTGAAGAGAGGATCTCCTTGAAGATGTTAAGCTTTGACCAAGGACCAGCTCGATACCAATTGTTAGAAATCACAAGCACTGAGAGGGGTGGGTAAATAAGTGCAAATTTAAATTACAAGCACATCTAAACAATTTAACTTGAATATCAGCAAGATATGTAACATAAACACACTATCAACCATATGAAAGAAAACAGAGAGAACTCGTGAGACAGTTTTACATGTGGGCAACCCGTGAAGGGAAAAAATCACTTTCAAGCCAAATTTTGTATTAGGAACACCAATTCCAATGTTTATAAAAACTTAGCTTTGTTGATCACCTACTCAACAACTAAAGTACCTACTCCAGATTCTTGAAGCACCCAATCAAGTAAGATAAGCACCCACTAAGCTGATTTAGAAAGCTACAACTTGCAAGGAGCACCCACCCCCTAAGATCTAAGCACCCACTTAGATGAATATGGCAATAAACATGATCATACGGCATAATATTTCTTAATACAATAAATTATGATCACTTTTCTGCTTCATTCAAGACACAATCTTCATGTAAAGGTATTCAAATCACTCTCACATTCTTGAAAAATAGTTCTTGTATTGTCTCAGGTCTTCATGCACAATTCTCCATTGATTCAACAACTCCAGTGTTCATCTATAAATCATAACTCATCATAATGATCAAATTAGTTTGTTTTTGGGTTCAATTACAATCTCCCTACACTATCTTCATTGAAACATGGGTATAAGTATTCAATAATAACTCATTATGATCACAAACATGTCTCTTTTTCACTTTGGCTCACACTCCCCTTCTCTCTCCTTCATCAATAACAACAAAAATTAGGAAAACTTATCTTTATAGAGTGCACATAGCTTTAGTTATTTTTTTACTCCTCCCTTGTTCTTTAAAGCTCTAATTTTATACTTTTATGGTGTACAATTCTTCCTCATGACTCCATTAAATCAAAAAATAAGAGAAACAAAGGCTTGGAGTGAAATAAATCTCCATACGGGTCATGGGAGGTCATAGGGAACTCAATGCACAACTCGTATCCGGGCTCTTGATTAACTCATTCCCTTTAACAATGTATTTCAAATGAATCCGCTTAGTATGGGAACCCATGGAACTTGAGCTAAAATGCTTCAGCTTCTTCTCAGTAATGTTTATTACCTACACCACATTATCTTTTATTCATCTCCTCTATCATCGAATATGATGGATAAAATGGGAACAAGTGGAACAGTGTTTAAGAGTTTAGGTTCTCTCAACTCGCTATATCACCGCACTATACTTCCACCTCTCCACTTCCTTCAAATTTTAGGTGAATCGGCTTATCGAGGCTTGAATGGAACTATGGAACATGTTCCACCTTAGGATAGTTCTACCAATCCTTATTTCACCCACACAACTCTAGTTACTCGATTCCCCATTGTGTTTTGGATATGTTGGTTCAAGTGGGCACAGTGTGAATTGATTCTTAAAACTTTGAGTTCCTCTGACCTTATATTCACCTACAGCTTGATTGTTTATCTTCCCTCCTTTACCTTTTGGTTAGGTTAAATATGTGGGGAACTCGTAATGACTTAGAACCAAGCTTATAAGAGCTCGTGTGCCTAAACCCTTCACATCCTCCACAATTTTCTATCTCCCTTTGTCTTTCGGTTAAGTTGAGATTCGGTACCTTTTGGAACAAAATAAATCATTCCAATGAATTCACTCGTGCCTAAGAACATAAATTAACCCACGCAAAACTAAATCCCCTTATACATCAGTTATGATGGAGAATCGAGGTGTCAATGGAACATATGAACTTGTTCCATTGAAGTTATTTGTGTCCGATTCACATCCCTTCTCCACAATACAATTAATCCTTCACAATTTAGTTCTATAAATCCTACACGAGAACTAGTAAATTTTTGGAACTTGGTTCTTATAAGAAATTTTGAGCCCAAACTCCTTCTCCAACCTGCAACACATTGTTTTCAATGTATATCGCATAATAACTTGACTACTGGGAACTACGAAACCAAGATAAATATTATTTTGAGGACCTAAGTGCCCGAAACTCCTACCAAAATCAGTAATACAAAGGAAACCTTTATATTTTAGTGTCTTTCTTCATTCGAGAACTCAAGTTCTTGGGGAACTAGTTCCATTCGACCTCAATAAACTAACAATGAGATAAATACTTAAATTTTTGCAAATTTTTATAGGGACCAAAATTTATCCTTTCTCCAAGTCATCCTTATGAGCATTTAGAACATTCTCAAAATGAGTTTTAGCCATCTTATTTCACTCAATCAAATGTAATAAAAATTTATTGTCTCTAGAAATGCATGCAATGAAATTGAATCAACTAGAATCAACCTTGGATCTCCTAAGATCGTTGAGACTATTGCACACTTGCACACCACTGAAACACTTATATAATACCCTATGTTTGTTTGACCACTTCACCATGTACTTAAAACTTCTCTATGAGATGAAACACCAAACAACCTTCACAAACCATCCTTCACATTTTTTTCTTCAATCTTATTACAAAGTCGCTAACACTTGCTTTCACACCATATTGACATCGAGATCCCTATATAACACCTACACAACACATTTTTCCATCAATCACCTTGACATTAATGACAACACCATCAATAATGAAAATTATCCAACATAATGAACTCCATTGAGCCCGATGTATTTTTCTAAGGTGTTTCATGAGGAAAATGATGTATGCATCCTCCTTGAGTTGGTCAGTGTAATCAGTGTTCTCCTAGTGATTCTATGTGGAAATGGATTGTGGAGCCAAACTACTGTACTTCAATATTTTGCCTTGCCTTTGAGAGATGAAACCAGGAGTGTGAGGCAAACATTCTCTTTGTGATAGTGTGAATGACACTTGGTTTTCACTATCTCAATGTGATCAATAGGATTGATCTACATTTTCATCGAAAAGAGGAACGCTTTTTAGGATATTTTGGGGATGACACCTCACCGCTGCAAATAGAGGGATAGAAGTAAAATGAGGGAATGGAAGATATCTTTAGAGAGTCATGACTGAGATGGAGTCATTAAAATGAATGAAAGAGTAAAAATAAAGGTCTACAACTAAGATAATGGGATTCTTCAATTAGTGGAATCACCGATATGCTTGAAACTTGCCTCTAAAGGCTGAGATTTCACCAAGAGCATATCAAACTTGTTGATATGAAGATATAGGCTTGACTACACACCTATGAAATATATAGATTTCAATGTTTTTCCCACTAGGCATGCCAAATATGTTGAGCTCAAAATTTCACCGGATATGATCACGGAGGATCATAAATTGGAGGCAACATGGGACTGTCTCTCGCCAGAGATCGCTAACCGAGATAAACCTCTCCTGAGAAGGCCAACTTCATCTACCTATTCCTAATGCTAAACTACTACGAGGAATCAAAATACAACTATCTAACTATACTATAACATTCCAAGTGACCATGGTGAGATGAAGATGCATAAAATAGAAACTTAAACTAGAGAGGTGATAGCACTGTAAAAGAGGGTTGGAGACATTCTAACGAGTGGAAAATGGGGATAAAATGTTGAAGGAGGGGTCGAAAGGGGAAGCCACGGTCCATAAAAACATTCGGACCACCATTTTCCCGAAGCACAACAAATCTAGAATCCTACAAGAGATAAAAGATGCATAAAACACCTACACATGCGATAAAGGGAAAGAAAATGTAATAAAACAAAGAAAGGGAATAAGAGATCCACAAAACACACATTTTATTGCTTTAAGAATGCTCATTCCATTACATTAGAGGAGAAGAGGCAAAGATAACCATACAAGATGTCTAAATTTGATCACAGAATCATTAGCATTGAGAAATAATTTTAACAGAGTTTCCCCACATCCCAAAATGTCCTCCTTTTTCAAAAATGAGAAGTTACAATATATAAAAGAAGGTGAGAAAGAGAGAAGAGATGAGAATCCTAAAATTCTACCTTTACCCATCAACAATATGGATTATCTCACTTAAAAATAGCATGGGAGACCTACAAAATTAAATTCCCCAATGTCCTATTCCTTTTGGAAGAATAAGAATGACCATTCAGCATTAAAATCTGCTAACAGGGGTAACTTGAACTACATTTATCATCCTAGACTATTTTATTCCATTTTTCCTCCTACTCGAACTAAACTTCTAATTTTTTGATTCCATGATGTCATGCTTGATGAGACGTTTCCGTAATTCTAAGATCTCAAAAATAGGTCAACTACCAAAAGATATGGCCATACGGATTTGATACCCCTTATTGCACATTTTTTTAAAATTCATGTTTGTTCTACAATTTGGTGCGCGATTGCTATACATTTGGCCCCTTTTGCTTTCGAAAGTGGATATATCGGATAAAGGGGGCCTTTTAGGAACTCTTGGTACTACGCCTTAAGGGTCGTCGGGACTAGAAAACACCGTAATCTCCACACTCTATACTCCACCCCCATTCTCCTTTGTGTTGAGATTTTTTAATGTCAGGGGGAATAAGTTCCCGCACTCCTCATTCTCTCGCATCCGTCTCGTGTCCCACATTTTATATCTTGTAGAAAAAGTGGGTTCACCCCCGTAGCCTCGTGTTCCTCCGGGGTCTCCAAAACTTGCACCGCCACATCGCACCACTCGACCCCGACGCCCATCCCACTCGGCCCTTCGGGCCCACAATTGACCCCGAATCCCGCACAACAAGGACTCGGGTCACCCTAACAAATCGCATTTCAGCAGCTCAAGCACTTGTGACCCCAAGGAATAAGTACCTCTTAGGCCCCAAAATTCGACTTAGCCACCGTAGACATAAAATCATGCACTTTGGGTTATTTTAGTCATGGTCTCATACTACTATTTAGAGGGTTTTTAAGAGAAGAAATTACTAATCAGCCCTTGTCTTTTTGCCATCTTCTTTTATTTTATTTTATCATTCTCGACCTTTTATGCCCACATTCCCAATTAGCTTAAATTGTTTTCCACAATTTCAGCCTTGATCAGGGGTGCCCAAGCTTAGTATTGGGGTGCATGCCCATGGCTCGCTCAATCCAACCCGAGGCACCTCGAGCCTTTTCTCACTTTCCCACCACTTTTTGGGCACTTTATGACCATTTCAACATTTGAATTTTCTTATGGTCAGCCTTTTTAGGGTTAATTACAAAATTAGATCAAGAGAACCCTATAAATATAAAGTTATGAGACCATAATGAGGGACCAAGCGCTATCACTCCACCTAGAGTTGCATCCATCTATTGCATTGGAGATCATTCCATCCACATAGATCCATCACAAGGGACAAAGCTTGGGTCATCTACATCACACACAACATAGGGGGAGGATTCATTCTATTCCATGCACCATTTTATTACATTTTCTTACACATAATTAGCTCGCTACTTCACAAAGTGCGACTGGCACAAGAGCAACCTAGGGCATGCACACACACACACACACATAGAACTACATTTGGGTCTGGAATGTAGTGTAGCGCTCAGTTAGTAAGTCCACCATTGTGGTAGCTAAGGTCAGTCTGACCTATTCATATGCATTCTTATTTTTTTAGGGAATTGATACTTGTTAGGGTTTTGCAAGTCTTTCACTCACCTTGATTATTAGTGACATTTGAAGTGAAGCAGTGAACTTGATGTGACACATAGTGAGGGTTTCAATACATCTTCCGAACATGTGAAATTGAGTTCTAGACCAGAAGATAGACCATGGCACCCATTTTGCATACCAGAGCACCCCAAGCGCCTAATCCTCCTCTAAGTGCTTTAGTCTTCTAGGGATACATTCTATATTTATCCTCTTTGGGCTCCCGCATAGTCGCTCTCGCTTCGGATTTTCTAGTCACATCTACGACACAATCTCGCCACTTCGTCTAATCACCGAGTCACTTCTCACTCACTCAGATATTAAGGTTTTATTTCCATTAGTTTTATTACTAATTTCATTTACATAATGTCTTAGTACATTTATTTTCTTTGTTTGTATGTCCCCCTAGATTAGATTAACTACCACACACATTTTTACATTTTTAGTTAATCATTTTAGTGAACCCGATCACTTTCACGCTTAGGATCTTCATTTTTATTCCATCATGGTTCGTAAGGTTCCTCAAGTTCCTTTATTTGATTTGTTTAAGATGTATCTTGAATGTCAAGCTATCCTACACAAAGTAGAAATTAGACTCCATAACTCGTCCTTTTAAAATATGCCACCCAAGGAAATAAGTCATATCTTTCATCATTTATCTGACGAATTTAGTCCTCATGATGCTCTATTGGACTCCATTCAAGCTTTATATGCTTTCTTACAAGACAAATTTACGGCTATGCACAATGAATGTTTTGATTGATGTAAACTATAAAATATTGGTTCAATGTATCTCTCGAGGGCATAAGACAACATTTCTCAAAAACATTTTGCTTGTATTGTGTCAAGGATTATTTCATTTTCTTGCTCATGGAAGTGACTCATTTTTATATGGAGAATGGAACAATTTATAAGCATAAATTCTACTATCTTTCATAGTAATAGAATTTGTGATATACATAAACTCCCAACTATGTTATTTTCTTTTAATTATTACTCAAAAATATAGTTGATAATAATAAAGACTAGTGAACTCAGTAAAATCTAAAAAAACAATACTTGAGTTTTTACAAGGTATATTTTGGGGTGAGAACGTAATTTTATGGTAAGTTCCACTAGAAATCAAAATAACACCGCTAACATTAAAGGTCAATGTCAAATTTAAGGATATGTGCATACTAAACATTAAAAGTGTGAGCCTCGAACTTTCAAAGTTTGAGATTTACACTCTGAAAGTGTGAGTCTTGCACTTTCAAGTATGAGGCTCGCACTTTCAAAGTGTGAATCTCAAACTTTGAAAGTGTGAGGCTCGCACTTTCTTAATGCAAGGATCAAATTTTTTAGAGTGCGGGCTATCACTTCTGAAAGTGTGAGGCTCATACTTTTCATAGTGTAGGGGATTGCACTTAGAAAGTGCGAGGCTCTCAAAATTTTAGAGTGCAGTGGCTCACACTTAGAAAGTACGAGGCTCTCATAATTTTCGCAGTGCAAGGCTCGCACTCGTAAAGTGAAGCTCCAAACTTTAAAATTGTGAGGTTTGCACTTTCGAGTGTAGAGCTCACACTTTCGAAGTGTGGGGCTCATAAATAAGCTTTAAGTTTGAGGCTCACCAAGGAGTGTCGCCAATCCTATTTACTAATAATGTCAATCCAGTGGTCAGTGTCCGCAATAGAGAAAAGAGATTCTTAGAAAATGAAAGTTTCAACACAATCCAAACTTGCTCCGTAAATTAAAAGCACACTTTCGAAATGGAAAAGCACACTTGCGAAATCAAAATCACACTTGCATAAAAGAAATCACACTTGCGAAATGAAAGCACAAGCCAGATAGAGGAAATTGTTGAATTGGAAATAAATCAAATAAAACACCTGCGTAAGTCTAACAAACTAAATGAAAATGAATATTACAATACAAGGAGAAAAATAATACAAAAAATGATAATCACAGAAAAAGGAATAAACATAAATATAAATTATTACAAGACAAAAACACAAATACACATATCCATCTTCCTTGGAATGAGTGGGCTACCATTCCTTTTGGAAGAGGATTTAAATCATGCTTCCAAGATCTTAATTCAAAACTTCAAAATATTGGAGAGAAAAAAACATATTTTTCATTGCTTGTGTACAAGATTACATACAAGAGAGGAAGGTTACATTTATAGTTCATGCATCCAACCAAATCCTCTTTTTGGGGAATACAATTTGATCTTCTCTTTATTCTAATTTACTTAGTCCACACACCAAGAACTAACTACCTATTACAAATGGTATGTTGACATTTCCGTTATATCTTTGGTTGAGCCAATATTTTTTACAATCATGAGAAGGATGAGCATTGACTACAAAATATTAGAGGAATTTTTAGTGGTTTTGGTAGTTGGGAAAATGAGTTTAAGAAAAAATCAAAAAAAAAAAAGCCAGACAGAGAGGGTGACATGGAATGAATCAAATACTTTAAAATAAGGAGTCTTAGAAGAATACTTGCATGCATCATAAGATTTTTTTTAAGAAAAAAAAAGTCTTCAACATGTTATTTTTTTTTTTTTAGCAACATGCATTCAAACTACGATATCTTGGTTGTTTCTCAACAAAAATGAGTGATTAAAAATAATCTGGAAAGCTCAGAATGTGTAAACAAGACATAGAAATCATTTGAGATACTTCTTTATGATCTCCGAGCAATTTGCATCGGAAAACATTGTTATAAAAATAGTCTTCAACATGTTTTTTTAAGCACCCGCATTCAAACTATGATATCTTGGTTTTTCTCAACAAAAATGAGTGATTTAAAATCATATGAAAAATATCATATTGTGTAGAACAAGACCAAAAAATCGCTTGAGCTATTTCTTTTTGCAAGATATGAGCAGCTTTACATCTCTAAAAAACTGTTATTTTTCTCATAAAAACTTCTTATTAGCTTAATCTTTTTCTTGGACCTCCTCTGCAATGATCCGTTTCTATCGATTTTACACTTTCATGTAGTAATTATGTCATCTAAAAAATAGTGTCTTACAACATATAATTAGCTCCTTCAAATTGGAATCTCCAATAATTATTGAAAACAATTTAGAGCACGCCTCTCTCATTAAATAAATAGAGTTAATTTAGGAGCATTCTTTGCATGAAACTTAATTAATCAAAAGATATGGAACTCCTGTAACATTCATCTGATGCAAATTCATTTCCTCTTTATGATGTAAAATATATTTCTAAATAAATTAGGTCGACATTAGATGCAAAGAAAACTTTTTAAAAATTGACTAATTCATTCAACAAAAGAGATAAAATAAGGATGGGTGCTATTTGAATTTTTCTAACTACATGAGTCGTTACATGCAAAAAGGAATGTCTCACTTCATTAAATATAAGAGTTAAAAATAGAATTCTCTTCTTGCATGTTTGAACTCTTCAACCAAATGAGTTGTTATATGAGAGAATAATGCATACCTTTTTGCATTTGTCTACCATGTTCTAATAGCTTTCATTATTATTGTAGATTCATTTTTTATTGCAGGAATTTGAGTTGCAGAGATGGTTACATGCAAAACACTTTGCCAAAATATACGCCAAGGGTTTCATCCTATAGGGAAAGAGCTACAAATGAAAGGATGCAAGCATGAAGACATCCTACATCTTTTCCTTCAACATGGCATTTCCTTCCTCCATGACAGAAACAACTCAGCTTTTCCTTAAACTCCCAATCTGTTTGCACAAATATTCCACATAAATATTTTTCACTTGTTAACACGTTAAAGTTAGTTTTTTGGGGGTATTTCTTACATGCATGAAATATTATTTAATATTTGCAAAAGTAATTCAGCTTCATGAAAATAAGAAATATTTTAGAATAGGAAAACCTCATTGAAAAATAATAAACATGAAATGATGTTTCCATTTTATCGAGGGGGTTACTTTTGGCAATATCTCTGCAAGTTTCTAAATCTAATCAGAATTAAAATTTTATCTATTTGCAAAAAGAAATACTAATCAGATTACAAAAATGAAAAAAAAGTTAAAAGAAGAAACTCACACAAATACTTCATGTCCAAGAATTTTCTAAGAGGTATTCTACATAGTGTCACTAGAATATTCTTTTAAAAATTTGAGTCTCCTAATATCACCATGATCCCCTGAAACGACACCAAATGATGAGTGTTGCCAATCCTCTTCATTAATAATGTCAATCCAAGGTTGGTGTCTCGATGGTTGTATGCAATAGGAGAAAGAGATCTTTGGAAAACAACTCCTTCAAACATAATCCAAACTTACATAAATTGAAAAGCACACTTGTGGAAATGGAAAAGCACACTTGCAAAAATCAAAATCACACTTGCAGAAATGAAAGCACACTTTGCATAAAGGAAATAAATCAATTAAAACACCCGCAGGCTCACAACAAACTGAATAAAAATGAATATTACAATACAAGAAGAAAAAAATATACAACAAAATCATAATCACAAAAGGAATAAACATAAACATAAATTATTACAAGACAAAAACGCAAATACACATATCCATCTTCCTTGGAATGAGTGGTCAGCTCATTCCTTGGAAGAGGATTTAAATCATGCTTCCAAGATCTTAATTTAAAACTTGTAATATTTGAGAGAAAATATCATATTTTTATCGCTTGGTAAAATATTACATACAAGAGTGTGGAAGGTTGCATTTATAGTTCATGCATCCAACCAAATACTCTTTTTGAGGAATATAATTTGATCTTCTCTTTATTCTAATTTACTTAGTCAACACACCAAGAACTAACTACATATTCTTGGGCAGATTTATTCAAAGCAATAAATCCTAAACAAACTTGACTACAATAAATTAATTTATCATGGAGAATATTTCTATAACTCATCCTTTTAATCTAGGAACACAAAGTGGGAGAGTACTTATTCAACAATCCTAATATTATTCCACTATTTTCTTATCCTTGAACAACATGGAGGGAAAATGGAGGGGTGCTAAGTCCATGACTTTGAATTCTTCTTGGAATGCCACATGCATCCATGATTTTGGATTGCCACATGTTTGGATTTGTATTCTTGGTTGATGATGTGGAAGCAAAGAGTGGAATGAATAGTTCGGTGTTCCCTTACATTACTTTGGAACAAACCAACAGACTTTCACTAGTTGGGCATTTCCATAGCTGCATGAAGACTTTCAGAGCTAGACATTTCCATAGCTTGCGTGAATATTTTCAGTAGATGGGCATTTCAAGAATTACGTGAAGACTTTCGGTAGCTTCAATATAGAGTTACTTATGACCTAGTTTCTACACATCGTTGTATTCCAACTTTAGAAGAAATATCAAGAACTAACAACAATTAGATTACAAATAGATTTCTAAAGAGATGATAAGATAAATCTTATATTCTACCTTAAATATGTTATTCATTATTAAAACTACATCTAAATTCACTTGAAAGATTAATTTTAAGATTGAGAATAAGAGAACTATTTGGTGATATAATGAGAAATATTTTAGTCTCATCATTTCCCCACACTTAACTTCTTGTATACCCTCATGAAAGCTACCGATCTTCCCAGTAGAATTTGATTTTGTTAATACTTTTGCATCTTTCAAATTGTCTTCTCCTTTTTTCATGATAAAAGCAAACTGAGATTTCTAGAAGTAAAATTTTTACTTCTTTCTTATTCATGCTCTCATGAGGTTTTTCTTTGATAATGTAGAGAGTTTTTTTCCCCCATACTTAGCTCTTTATTTTCTCATGAATTATTTAAATGATTTGGAAGAGAGTGAGTCTCCCCCACACTTAGCTTTATGCATGCCCTCATGCAAACTATTTTTTAGCAGCTTATAGATCTCAATTGCTACAAACTAGAAAGACTTCATCTACACATGTAGATCTTGACAAATGTCTCTCTCTTTTGTTTTCTTTTTTTCTAAAAGTGAATCTATTTGTAATTAAAACAACAAATAATAATATTTGAGGATAGAAAAATAGACAATACTATACCATACTCGGTGAGCAGTTATCCTTGCTTTCATCATGTCAGTATAACCTTGATTGTCAAGAATCGAACAAAAAACAAACGCTATGAAGTCAAGGCCTTAGAAACATAGAACTTTTCAGTAGAAAATTATTTCATCCACCAAGTTGTCCTAAGAGAAGAATTCATATGTATCCAAGAAAGACTTTAAAGTGCAATTTTTTTGTTTGGGAAAAGCATTTCATTTGTTGGTTTTAAACTTTCCCCTTTATTTTTTTGTTTTTTTATTTTATTTTTAGTAATTGGTCACCGATAAACCAGCTTTTCTCACCAATCACTATCCTTTTGAGAAATGTCAACATGATGGAAAGTCAAGAAGCAATATTCTAGAGTGTCTGCAATGATCCAACTAGTTTAGAAAGCTAATTTAGAAATTGAGAAACAATGGTAAATCACTGGGAAATGGGATGGTTTAGGGACTTCTTCATTTATGGGGAATGAATGGTTTATTATGAGAGGATGTGGGTATGATACTTGATTACAAATGGTATGTTGAAATTTTAGTTAACATATATTGGTCGAGCTGATTTTTTGATCAAGGCCATGGAAGGATGAACATTGACTACGAAATATCAAAGGAATTTTTAGTGGTTTCAAGCCAGGTTGGGAAAATGGGTTTCATAAAAACTAAGATAGAGAGGGTAGCATGGAATGAATCAGGTATTGAAAATGAGGAGTATTAGAAGAATACTTGCATGCATCATAAGATTTTTTTAAAGAAAAAAGTCTCCAAAGATGTTATTATTTTTTGGCAAAGTGCATTCAAACATGCGATATCTTGGTCGCTTTATTAAAAAAATGAGTGATTTAAAATTATCTGGAAATATCATATTATGTAGAACAAGACCCAAAAATTTTTTGATCTATTTCTTTATGAGTTGTGAGCAGCATTTTGCATCGTAAAACGTTACTTATCAAAATAGTCTTCAACATGTTATTATTTTTAGCGCCATACATCAAACTGCAATTTTTTTAGTTGTTTCTCAACAAAAATGAGCAATTCAAAATGATCTGGAAAGATCATATTGTGTAGAACAAGACCCATAAATCATTTGAGCTATTTCTTTGAGATCCGGGAGCATTTTACATCCTGGAAACACTTCCATTTTCACATAAAAACTTCGTATTAATTGAATCTTTTCTTTGACCTCCTTTGCAATGCTCTGTTTATGTCGATTTTGCACTTTCCTACAATAATTATGTCATCTAAAAAATAATGTCTTGCAACATATAATTAGCTCCTTCAAATTTGAATCTCCAATAATTATTGAAAACAATTTAGAACACGCCTCTCTCATTAAATAAATTAATTTAGGAGCAATCTTCGTGCATTTAAACTTAATTGATCAAAAGATATTTAACTCGTAATATCTATCGTGCATGCAAATTTATTTTTTCTTTGTATGCAAAATATATTTCTAAATAAATTAGGTCGACATGCAAAGGAAAACTTTTAAAATTGACTAATTCATTCAACAAAAGAGATAAAATAGGATGGGTGTTATTTAAATTTTCTAACAACTACATGAGTCATTGCGTACGCAAAAAGGAATGTCTCACTTTATTAAATGTAAAAGTTAAAAATAGAATTCTCTTCCTGCGCATGTTTGAACTCTTCAACCAAATGAGTTGTTATATGAGAGAATAATGCATACCTTTTTACATTTGTCTACTATGTTCTAATAGATTTCATTATTGTTCTAGATTCATTTTTATCATAGGAATTTGAGTTACAAAATGGTCAGCATGCAAAACACTTTGCCAAAATATACGCCAAGGGTTTCAGATATAGGGAAATAGTCAGAGATGAAAAGATACAAGTATGAAGACATCCTACATTTTTTCCTTCAACATGGCATTTCCTTCCTCCATGTGAAACAACTCAAATTTTCCTTCAACTCCTAATCCAGCTTACAAAAATATTCCACATAAATCTTTGTCTTTGCTAACTCCGCACAATTTTTTTTTTTTTTTGGTTTTTTTGCGTGCATGAACTATTATTTAATATTTACAAGTATAACAAACATGCAAACAAGAAATATTTTAGAATAGGAAAATCTCTATCTGCATGAAAATAATAAACATGAAATGATGTTTCCATTTTATTATGGGGGCGGGGGTTGCTTTTGGCAATCTCTCAAGCATTTCTAAATCTAAATGCTGAAATAAAATTTTATCTATTTACATAAAAGAAATATTAATCTATTTTTAAGAAAATAAAAGTTTAAAGAAACTCGCCACGAAATATTTCATGTCACATAATTTTCTAAGAGGTATTTGAAAGAGGGTTCAAAACCCAAAAACGTGAGGATCATGAGGGACAATGTACACATCAATGGACGTGCGAATGATAGTGTGAAGAGATCTCAAGAGGAGTGAGCATCAACCGAATGTGCATGCAAAGATTTGAAATATGGGCATAACCTCGTTACAATCCACAAACTCTCTCTATCTCATAGATCCAAAGGGGTGTACATATAGGAGGTGTTGAGTAACCCCCAATGTTGTAATCATGACAACTCGAGTGGAGAGGGGGAGTTACATTCCTAGAATAGAAGTGTAACTCTAAATGACGCATATGACACACTGACGTGTAAGAGAATCTCATAATGACCCCTAAATGACATGTGGACCTATGATCTCACCTAAGTGAGATGACTCACCTAATGATGTGGAAAATAACACACACCAACACCCCCTTCATCGTAACTTAGGATCAGGCAAGAAAGTCGAAAATGAGAAATGGGTCCTGGAAGAAAGCCTGATGAGGTACCCATGCACAAAAAGAAGTCCCAAGTAGTGAAGGAAAACCCAGTGGGAAAAGCATCCACCACAAGACAACAAAACACTCTCTAATCTAAGAAAGATGCCAAAGATGGGTCATGGCCATAAACTAGCCCTAAAAAGGTACCCATGTACAAAATGGCAATCTCTCAAAAAGATGAAGAAGAGAGAAGAAGAGGGAGATGAGAGGAAAGCAAAAGATGCCATGGATGGATCTAAACTCTGTAGCTCTAGGAGGTCTCCCATAAGAATTTCGATCATGAGATCCTCTGCCTCTGGATTGAAGAAGATCCACCCACACTGAATTGTGTGCCTACCCTTAAGAAGGATAGAAATGACGTGTTTAGGAAGTCTAGCCACTCCGAAAGGAGACCAAAGGTGGCAAACAAAGAACTCGAGTCTGGTCCATGAAAGTGTGACATAGGTCTAGCAAGTGAGTGCGAAGGAACCGAAGGTAATTTCATGAGTGCAAAACTGTCAGAGTATGAAGGGTGAACACCTATAGAAAGGATTTCCAACTAATGTGAAGGAAACAAAACATCCCCACAACATAAAATGGATTCACAAGCAAGGGTGGATCAATGAAGGTCTCCGGAAAAGTGGAAGTGGTAAGAGTCCCCAAGGGACACTCCTAATAATGGAGATGATGAACTCCTTTGAAATACCTATAGATGGATGAGGAACCTGTAGTACATCACAAGTGTACTCTAGGAAAAGACGACTAAGGTCAGGAAGATACTCATCCCAATGAGGGAGCTCGAAAAACAAAAGAATGATGTCGTATAGGTATAAGTCATCCAATGAAGGTAGAGGAGTGAAAAGGTCCTCACACACAATGTGGTAAAAGAGGTCTGTGTGTGATGATCAGATGAGACTAGATAGGAGATTGCTCAATATCTGATGAGATGTGGGATGTGTCAACACTCTCTGGAATAGTGAGAGGAGGAGAAGAGTCCTTTGTAGTACTCTCGACATAAGAACTGGGTGCACAATCCTTGTCATTATAAGTAGAACCAAGCAAGTCCTCTGTCATAGTGGAACAATCATCACACAAAAAGAGGAGACAACTAGATCAAGAGTAGCAGCAATAATGGCGACAGGCAGATGTGAAGGGTCTCCATAAAGGGACCGAAGAATGCTCTAGACATGAATGGTGGAGGATCTGAGTCTGCCACGTGAAACCAGAGAGATCTAGAGACATGCATCATCAAGTGACCAAAAACATGGTCACAAGTGTCAAGAAGTCCTCAAGATGATGACGATTAGTGGGTGCAGGAACTTGCCCAAGTAAGAAGGATGAAAGACCCTCATGAGCGAAGTAGCGCTTCCATAAGAAGCACGCTAAGATTAATAGTTCCTCTCCTAAGTGAGAAGTGGTAGAGATTGTAAAGTTATCCTACAATGCTCAAGTCTGGAAAGAGCACCCTCCATGATGTGGAATCAAAAGTGTAAGGTGCACAAATGCAAGACGTCGGACAAGGCCGATAATGCATCTGCATGTAAAAACCTAAGAGTACTAATGACCCCCCAAAATGTGGCACTTTATAAAGTAGTGCATTTACAAAATTGACAATTTCATCACGTAATGTGTGAAAATCATGTAACTTTGACTAAAGAAGTGCTCAAACTCGAGTTTCAAAATGAGTCAAAAGTTATAGTAAAGAAAATGATTCCCAGAATCGATGGAAAATGCCAATAGCATCAAATGGATTTAAAAAGTGCTCAAATGGGTGCAAAGGGTGTCATGTGGGTACTACTGAAATGACATCAAATTTTAGGTAGATTTTTTTTTGCTTCATGAGGCGAGATTAGCCTCCTGCCAACCCCAGACCTCACCCTCCGTCTTCGACACACGAATGAAAGACATAATTACAAGAAAATAGAGCCCAAAAATTATTACAATGCCATAATGAATGTTTTTCCTCAAAACATTACAAAAGGAGAGATTTTTTTGACCACCAAACAAGTTCTAAAAGGGATGAGAGGTGTCAAACCATGTAGATGCATCGAGCTACCACTGTTGTTGTCACCAACTAAATGATGGATAGGCCCAAGTCAAGTGGAGGATGACGCGTGGAAGTCGATTTGAGTCAAGTCGAGTGGTGTCGTCAAGTGGTCATCAAAACATCAAACTATTTATGAATGGCTGCGAAAAAGGCCCTTTGGAACAAGCAAACAGATTGTGTAACGTCCGAGGAAACCAAATGAGATTTCGAGAAGTGACAGTGGAATAGCACAAACTTTAGCTGAAATGGTTAGTGGTCGAAGGCAAGAGCACCACGAATGGTGGTAAGAGTATAGAAAACACAGGGATTTGAAAACTCACAATCCACAAACTAGGAGCAAAGATCAAATCATTCATGTTCTAGGAAGCAAAAATCCATCAGGCATATAATGAACAAGAGGGCCAAGTTTGGCACAAACATAAGGTCCCAACAAATGCATGGGAGGCGAGTCAAAGCTCCAATAAAGATTATAAACCTACAAACCATGAGCAAAATGAAGTAACAAGTGTTTCAAGACAATAGAAAACCCATGACAATGCAAAAATGAAGGGATGAGCAGGTCGATCGAGCCAAAGAAGGGTGAGCCAGAGGAATAGAGAAACCAAGTGCTCAAAGCTTAAACAAACTGATGCAAAACCAAATGTAGAGCCAACAGGAGAGTTGTACGAAGAGTTGAAGGGGAGCCTTCCCATTGGTGAGATGGGGCCGAGTTGGCCTCAAACCAGCTTTAAAATATTAAAATAAACTCTCAAAACCCGTACAAAGCTCAAATCTACACCCATAAACCTATAAAACACACATGCACCCAAAAAACTTGAAGGCATGAACACCCAAAACTCAAACAAAGGTATGAATGCTAGAATCAATGCAAGAAGAGCACGTACTAAACATCCATTACGAAACACGCACAAGAATCAATATCACGCTCGGAAGCCAAAAACACACACGTAAATGTCAAAGAGTGCAAAAACCATAAGATCCGCTCCGATACCATGAAAGAGGGTTCAAACCCAAAATGCAAGGATCACAAGAGAAGACATATACATAAACGAACGTACTAATAAAGCTAGCAGGTGAAGAGATCTCTGGAGGAGCAGTCATCAACTGAATGTACATGAAAATATTTGAAATACGAGCATAACCTCATTACAATCCACAAACTCTCTCTATCTCATATATCTAAAGGGTGTACATATAGGAGGTGTTGAGTAACCCCTAATGTTGTAATCATGACAACTCGAGTGGAGAGGGGGATTTACATTCCCATAATAGAAGTGTAACTCTCAATGATGCATATGATGTACTGACGTGTAAGATAATCTCATAATGACCCCTAAATGACACATGGACCTATGATCTCACCTAAGTGAGATGACTCACCTAATGATGTGGAAAATAACACACACCACCAATATTCTACTATCACTAGAATATTCTTTTAGGAAAATCCGAGTCTCCTAATAACACCATGATACCCGGAATGGCACTAAAATCATGAGTTTCGCAATCAATCCTCTTCATTAATAATGTCAATCCAAGGTTGGTGTCTAATGGTTATATGCAATAGGAGAAAGATATCTTTAGAAAATAACTCCTTCAAACACAATCCAAACTTGCATTAATTGAAAAGTACACTTACGGAAATGGAAAAGCACGCTTAGTAAATCAAAACCACACTTGCATAAAAGAAATCACACTTTGCGTAAATGAAATCATGCTTGCAGATAAAGTAAATTTTTGAATTGAAATAAATCAAATAAAACACCTGCAAGTTCACAACAAACTAAATGAAAATGAATATTACAATACAAGGAGAAAAACAATACAACAAAATGATAATCACAAAAAGGAATAAAAATAATTATTACAAAACAAAAACACAAATACACATATCCATCTTCCTTACAATGAGTGGTCAACTCATTCCTTAAAGAGGATTTAAATCACGCTTCCAAGAACTTAATTCAAAACTTCAGAATATTGGAGAGAAAAGAAGATATTTTTCATTGCTTGGTAAAAGATTACATACAAGAGTGTGGAAGGTTGCATTTATAGTTCATGCATCCAACCAAATCCTCTTTTGGGAATACAATATGATCTTCTCTTTATTCTAATTTACTTAGTCCACACACCAAGAACTAACTACCTATTCTTGGGCAGATTTATTCAAAGCAATAAATCCTAAACAAACTTGACTACAACAATCCACTTATCGTGGAGAATATTTCTACAACTCATCCCTTTAATCTAGGAACACAAAGTGGGAGAGTACTTATTCAACATTCCTAATACTATTCCACTATTTTCTCATCCTTGAAACATGGAGAGAAAATGGAGGAGTGTTAAGTCCATGACTTTGAATTCTTCTTGAATGCCACATGCATGCATGACTTTGGATTGCCACATGTTTGGATTTGTATTCTTAGTTGATGACTGGAAGAAAAGAGTAGACTCGAATACTTCGGTGCTCCTTACATTACTTTGGAACAAACCAACAGACTTTCAATAGTTAGGAGTTTCTCAGTAGCTGCGCGTGAATACTTTCAAGAGCTGGGAATTTCCAGAGTGCGTGAAGACTTTCAGTAGCTAGGTGTTTCAAGAATTGTGAAGACTTTCGGTAGCTGCAATCTAGAGTTGCTTAATGACCTCGTTTTCTACACACTATCGCATTCCAACTTTAGAAGAAATATCAGAAATAACAACAATTAAATTACAAATCAATTTCTAAAGAGATGATAAGATAAATCTTACATTCTACCTTAAATACGTTATCCGTTATTAAAACTACATCTAAATTCACTTGAAAACTTTATTTTAAGATTGAGAATAAGAGTGCTATTTGGTCATATAATGAGACATATTTTGGTCGCATCACTTACTGACTTCAAAATGTGTGCCTTGCACTTTTTAAGTGCGAGTCTCATATTTTTTGCCATTTGAAAATGCGTGGTTCGCACTTTGAACTTTCTATTAGTAGGGATTTATTATTAGTTTTTATTTTTAATTTAATACAATGGGATCATGACTTATAATATTTAGTGGCCACTAACCTTACATCAAGCTTTTTCACTTTCATTTAATACAACAGATCATGACTTATAATAATTAGCGAGGCTAACCTTACATCGAGGCTTTTGCACTTTCATTTAATACAATGGGCTCACCAAATAATAGTTATTGACCGCTCATGACTTTGAATTTGCTTTTGCAGGAAGTTATTGTTAATTTTTTAATTTTATTAATCCAACAGGCTCATGCCTTATAATAGTTAGCAATGTTAGCCTTACATACTCCTAACATCAAAATATAAAAATAGGAAATCGGAATCTAATAATAGCCAAATCGGAATCCAATAATAGCGATATTGGAATCCAATAATAGTGTAATTCGAATCCAATAATAGTGAAATTGGAACTAGAATAAGTTCAATAATGACAATATTGTAATCAAATATTGCTACTAATGGATTCCAATAATGGTAATAATGTAATCCAAGATAGACAAAAATGGAATCCATTATACACAAAAATGGAGATGGATTTCGTCCAATACTTGAAATACCGAAGTCCAAATTTATCGAATATGCCCGATTTAGTGAAATAAGCATATAAGCTCTAGTCCTAGGTCACACATCTCTCATTGTTAATGATTACTTCAAGAATTCTTGACATATTTCAATCAATATATACTCCAATATTACAAACTTTTGGTAGGAATTTATCACTTTTTTTTGTGTATAATGGATTCCATTATTTCTATTATCGATTCCACTAATAAGTTTATCGATTCCAATATTGTTGTTATCACGCAATGGAGTTCCAACATTACTATTTTTGGATTCCAATATTGTTGTTATTAGATAAGGTAATAAAGCATATTTTGAAGGGATTGAGAACCCATTACAACCGAAAGATAAAGCATCAAAGAAAAATGTGAGACATAAAGGATAAAGGCATCAAAGGCCAAAGGTGAAACATCCAAACAATCCAAAAGAAACCATTTATAGGAAAACCCAAAAGGAGAAAGGGCCCTCAAAGCAGACAAGTCAAAACAACTTGAACTTCTACCCATTGACATCCCTAACTACCAAGGCCTTTCCCCTATGAGATCTAATACTCATCTTTAGAGGATAATTTCCAGCTTTTCCTTACTTCTTGTTGTTCATCCGGGTGACATGTTCTCATCCGGGTGGACATGTTGAAAGATTTCAAGAACCTCTTTTTTTTAGGGCTAATAGTTTACATAGATCCAGGGGCTGCAACAAAGAAGCCCCCTTTCGTGATCTTGTGTGAAACAATAATTGGTCCAAAGGGGAGGAAATAATATCACCCTTCTTATCTTCGATTCTCCATTAGACTAATCAATGATCTTCTCTATCACTATCCTTAATATCATACACCACTAAATTATCCAGATTAAAATCCTTCCACCATGAGTTCCATCCTTTGATTTGTTTTTTATTATGGGATAGTCAAAGGCTAGATGTCCTAGAGTAAAACAAGTTATGTATCTAAAAATAAATCCTTCATAACCCAAGTTTTTGTCCATATCAGATCCTTGACTTTTAGCTCCATGGTAGCTTTAAATTCAAGAGACATATTCCCCGTCGTATGTCCATCAAAATCTGGGCATAAGTGGTGTGATCACAAGATTGAGTCTTGGGATATACTACTAAAATTTTTCCTAAAGCTTCACCCATAGCCTCACAATCATCACTCTAGAATTGTAAAGGAAAATAGGGCAGCCTTATCCACATAGGTCTGATATTAAATGTTTCATTCAAAGGATAAAATTAGGGAACCATGACTTCATGAGAAGAAGATGTGACTGGAAATCCCAAACTTTCCCTAAAATAACCTCCTTATCTAAGGAACTATCAAACACTGCTATAAAAATTCCACGAGAAGAGGGATATATATTGAATTTACCTTCAATGAGTGGATGTCATTGCTCATAAATCTAGTTGTGCAAGGTAGGAAGACCAGGGTGGCAACCATCAACCTACAAATCATACCCCTATTCTAGTAGAAACTCAATTGATTCTATAACCTCCTCCCCAAAGGAAACCACAAAGCGACTTTCTCAAATGCCATAAGTTTAAGGTGGGCGACTACTAGCCTGGGGTCGCAGCAAGGAAGGATATCCTCCTTGCAAAGAACTCGATCCATTCAATGCAAGTTCATACAAAACCTCTGTTTGAAGCAGAAGTAGCAGGGCGCAACCTGTCGGCCCCAGTAACCCACCTCGCCAATGGCTCAACTGCTATTTTTGGAATCCAAATTAGATTTTATGGATTCTTATTTTTCTATTATCGATTCCAATTTTTTTATTTTAGATTCCAATTTTTCTAAGTTACATAAGTCTAACAAATCGCTAAGGTACATAAGGTCAAGGATTGCTAAGTTACATAAGGCTAGTGACCTCTTAGGCATTTTATATCAAAAGATGGGCATTTAAAATGATTTCAACAAGATTTAGGTATAGTGGGTTACACTATTTTAACTTTTGGATTCAAATTTTCCAATTTTGCTATTATTGGAATCCAATTTTGCTATTTTTTAATTCAAATTTCGTAAGTTACATAAGGATAGAGGCTACTAAGCTACATAAGGATACGCCACTAATTTACATACTACTAAAGAACCGCTAAGTTACATAAGGGTATTATTTGATTCCAATATTTTAATTTTTGATTCCAATATTTTAATTTTTGGATTCCAATATTTCAATTTTCGATTCCAATATTTGTAATTTTGGAGTATAAAAATAAAAATATTTAAGATTTTAAAATCTAAAATCAGAATATCGATTCCAATGAGAGCTATATATTTTAGTTGTTTGGACTGGATTATGTCCATATTTACTAAAATAAAGTTTTATTTTATTAACAAGTCAAATGTTCTATGTTAACCTTTTATTAGGGAGTTATCCAATGTATAATTAGATAATACCAACCCTTAACCCGTGTGTGTGTGTGTGTTGGGGGGTCAGATAGGAAAATTAATACATGTGACACATCAAAGGATGTTGGAGCCGCTTAATTAAAATCAAGGTCGATAGTTAACTTGACTACTCTAATTGATTTCTCATGTAGCCAATTGAGTAATCGGTTTGATAAATGAATAAAATTAGCTTAAACTCTTTCCTTATTAACAAATTAGGTTGTAATAATTATTCTTAAGAGGGATTGTTATGCTTTAATTGAGTTTGTTATGAAATCAATTGAGTTTTTGGATACACGTGGGTAATAAATAGAGACAATTGATTTGATTTTAGGTGAATTCGGATGTGCACCATATTCTATTTATTTTGGGATTTATTTTTAATAATTGAATTCCTCATTTAATAAAGCATTTAATCGACTATCTAGTGAACCTAAAAAGGTCATAAATACCTAATAAGTGTAATTATGTGAATATAATGACATTTCAAGATCATATTTCCATAAATATGTGCTTGGCACAACTTAATTTAGCCCAAAATGAAGTAAGGTGTTTTAATTTAAATTAGGATACAAACGAGATGTGTATTTATATTATTAATTAAACACATAGAACATACTATACATATATAAAAATTTGTAAGATAAATCAATTAGAATACACGAGAAATAGTAAAAACACGAGAGAGAGAGAGAGAGAGAGAGAGAGCGAGAAAATTACATATTTGGATGTTCTGTGGTTAATCTAGATGTTATAGTGACTAATAAAATAAAATTTCATTTAGATACTTCATCTCTATTTTTTGAAGTGTAGAATGTACCATGAAAAACTATCAAACTAGGACTAAACCATTAAATAATTTCTCACACTTTTTTCTTAATCAGGGTTCCATCTAGAGTATTCTATCACCATATAAATTTATGTTCCTCAGGAATTATTGTGATATGCATCACTATAAAAGTTCAGCCTCAAAATGTGTAAAACCATCTAAAATCAACTAAAAACTAAAAACCCTAATAGATGGATGTAGTAGTATGAATGAAGGTGGTGTAAAGATATCAATATGGATGCAAATATATTTTATAATTCAATCAGCTTGATATTGATTACAATGGCTTGTTTTCTCAATTTTTCCTTATCTTCGATGGTCTTTGGACCTAAAATATTGACTAAATAGAAGTTATTTTGGAGTGAGTTATGTCCATGTAGGGGATGCTCCTTATTTGTGTTTCTAATCGATGGAAATTTAAGAGATATTTGTATTCACTTTGAAATATGTTTTCCTAAGGAGTTATCAAAGTGTTTGGTGAGTAAATGAGTATGTTTAAATTGCTTATGTTATTACATAGGTATTTTTGCATTGAAAATGAATAATGAGAAAAAAACCATAAAATATAAAACAAAACGAGAAATGACCATTAGAGGAGTTGAGAGGAAACTTCTAATTACAAACCAATAAATTTTACAATTTGTTCTAAGAAGGGTATGTGAGTTTGGGAAGCCTATCAGTAGGATGATTAAGAATGATAAACTACCTTATAATATTATAAATTATTTCTTGAGATATTAAGAAGTGAAATGGATATATAATTTTTTCTATAATATTAGGGATATACATACTAGAATAAAAATAGGTGCACCGCTCATGATTTAGTGATTCATCCAATATTTATTTTATTAAGTGATTAATTACAAGATTTAGGTGTCCATGTTTCCCATTTAGGCTAGGAAATGAAATTATATTTTGAAGAAACTAATTCTTTCCTCAGTGAAAAGACACTTTGTTTTTCTTCTTGTTTTCTTGATTTCTTAAGATACTTAAAGGTGGTCAGATTACATTAATCAAAAAAACTTACAATATATAGTGTTGTCAATTTTCATATAGTAAAGAATTAATCTTTAACATTATATTTAAATTGCATTTGAACTTTCAAATTTTGAACGAGCAAAAGTATAGAAAGAATGAACATGTTTTCCTTTCCAAAGGAGAAAATCCCTTCAAATTACTCGGGAGAGAGGGATCAATCTATGATCCAATAAATAATAAGGAGTCATTAATCCCTAATTTGAGGAATTATTCGTAACCAAAGAAGTAGTTAGTGCCCCAAAGAACAAAAGGAAGGGATTTAAAAGGTATCTAGCTACCCCAAAAAGCATGAGAGTGGGATTCATTAAATGTCTAGCCAAAACATAAATCATATAATGAGAGTAAGAGGAAGAGTTTCACAATACATCAAGATACACCTTAAATATCAAGCCCATATAACCACACCATTAAAGATGGATCTAGGTACCAATGTGTAAAGTAGTGTAAAGTAACAAGGGAATTTCATTACATGATTAGTGTTGAGATTCCAAATGTTTGAAGTCAACAGAATGAAGCAACGCTCATGCTTCTTGTACACCAAAATTGGGTCACACTCTCCTCGTCCCTTGTCAAATAAACACCTCAACACATTCACCTAACCATGGCCTCCTTCACCCCACTCTAATATTAATTTAATTAAATTAATTCATTATCCTCACAATATTTATTATTTAAATATCCTAATTGGGATAATGCCCACATATCCACCGCACCTAGACACCTCATCTAGCCACCTCACCCTAAGACCTATTCTTAAGTAAGTTCTCATAACTAAGACCTACCTAAACCCTAAAAATCAAAGCCTATATTCCCTCTAACCAGCTTCCCGCCTGCTAGAAGGAAGCTTCCATTCTATTCCATGGAGCAAAACTAAGCAGATCCAAGAAAATCAAAAGGATATGCCCATTTTAGAAAACCTAGGAAATCCCGCCCTAACCGACGCTCTGGCCACCCTAAACTGCCACCGGTCAACCTGGAACCGCCATTGGTTACCATTTAACCCCCAAAATAATCATATTTCGAGGTTGGCACATTGTTGAGAGGTTGGTAAAATCTTCTCGAGAACGAGTGACGAAACCAGAGCTACATGCAAGCAAAACAAGCATTCATTCACGCATCAGAGCGCCATACAAACATATCAAGAAGCGACCACAGAGCCACTTGCCTTCACGGATCATCTGGGGAAGCGTCTGCACCACACCAAGTCCCATCCTTTTGATCACCCACCATTTCTAACCGACATCAAGCTCGTATAAACAGTAAGTGCCTTGTTAACCAACACATGTCCATTTATCATTTGGTAGATTCTTTTACTTTTGTCATTAGTTTCTGCTCCCATTTCATTCCACCACCATTTTACCTCCATGCAAACTTGATCATCCTTTTACCCACACCCTTGAATGTCCCATATCTAGATTTTAATCATTCATGTGCATACTTGAGACCCACACGAGCCTTGTCATTGCCATTCCATTTCCATCTAGCCTCAAATCTGTCACCCCACCAAATTTTTAAAGTTTCCTGTACCCCGACCATACCGACATCAAAACCCACAATCTGCCGCTTTTGCTAACCTAAACCGACATCGGTCATACCATATCGACATAGCTTGGGTCTATGTGTTTTAACTAAAGCAACTAAGAACAAAGCTTCCATTCTCTACCTAATACCCAAAATGTACCTTTAGAAACCTCACTCCTAACCAATACCCGCACTCTGACGCAGACCTTGACCTTCGATGCAAACATAGCTTTTCCTATTGTGAATGAATTTGCTTATTGTAGACGAATGAGATACCTAAATCATTTTAACTACAGTAGGATTTCCTTTATTGTTAGCATTAAGTTGTTTTAAACAAAGGATCGATAAACATCTAGAAGTATCACACTTCCCCGGATCTAGCATATGCTAAGTAGCCCACTACATATATTGTTTAACTTTCATTCGTGGTCTTGTTTTCCATTTCGTAGTTCCTCCAAGAAAAAGGAAGCTCTCACGATCGGGCAGTGATCCAAAAGTCATACGCGCGCAACAACCTACAACCAACATCTTAACAGGTATTCCTCCTAGCCCTTTACCCTTATCTGCTTCGGCCAACATTCAAAGAAACACTCTAAATCAAGTGAAACACTTCCAAGATATGCATTAAAAAGTATTTATGATTACGGAAAGGATAATGGATTTTTCGTGAACCCCCACATTTTATAATTAAATTTAGTAATTGTTTTCTAAACTATGCAATGTACCCTTTCTTATTCTCTTCTTTCTATATTTTTCATATCAGAATCTCTTTGTGTTCCCAAGTTTCATCAAATTCATGCGATAACCACACCGAATGCCCTCTTTTGAAGTAAGTGATATTATCTTTATATTGATATCCTCAATAGAATAGAAAATTATCCATGTCGATGTAAAGATCTATTCATCCTTTGATCATATAAAAATTGTTCTTGTAAGAGATTATGTGGTATAAATTATGGCATGAAGAGACATCATATATAATAAGAATACAAGTACATTATTCGTAAAATAATTTAAGAAGACAAGTGCAATAGTAAATGTCATGTAATTAGTCATAGAGAAGGTGAAGGATACATAAGGGACATAATAGTTTTACACACAATCAAGGGCTACATGGTTGTTTAAGAAAATGAAACTAAGGCCACAAAAGGGACATGTAAGTGTTATACATACAAAGAGAAGGCCAAAAGTAGTGAACATTTTAAGCAACCCATAAAAAAAAAATAGAAATGGAGGCAAATCTTGTTAAAGTAAGATTCATTGGAATGACAAATATTACAAAAATGACTATTATGACTCAATTTTCACTTAACAAAGATTATGGTGAAAATGAAAAAAAAAACATTAAAAATGGTTACAGATATAAAGGAGAATCCTACCTAATTTTTCTAATTTATAAAATATTTTGGTGAATTTCAATAATCATGTTTAGGTTAGATTTCATTTTTCTAATTTATTGATTGTATAAAGTGTATTATATGCATTCCTTACTTAACCAACAAAAATGATTGAGTTATGAAATTTGGACCCATTTTCCCCAATCCCTCCCGTGATTAAACCTCGAATGTTGATCAATTGGTCATATATAATCATTTCATGCAATTTTGGGAAAACCCATGATCTCTCAAGCCTTCCTCACAAATCCTACCAGCAATATATCACATTCGTTAATCTCTTATAATGTGTCAACATCCTATATTGTTTTTTGGCCCAAGTCTCCTACCTTAGTCGTTTTTTACTTTGAAATTTTTCTTAACTTTTCCAAAAGGTTTTCCACAAATCATTTCCTCAAATATACTAAGAGATAATTTTTTATATATACACATATGATTTTTTTTTTTAATATTGGTAAATAGTTTTTTGAAAGGGACTATACCCTTGTGTACAAAAGGAGGCCTAAAAGCCTGAATAAGAGAGAGGAGCAGAGAAGCTGTATCAAAGCACAAAAGTTACAAAGAAAGAACACCGAAGCCTAGAAACAAAGAACACAAACGAGACTTAACAAAGAAACAACTAACAAAAACAAACAAGAAGCCTGACAAGAATTAAACAAGAAGCAGTAGTAAAACAGACTACTTCTTGGCCGCTGATCAATACTCATCTTTACTTTTTCCAAGCATGGTACATACCCAAGCGTGGTCATATGAGCAAAGATCCGTCTTATCGAGCTCCTCTCTCGGTTCTTTTACTCTCTTTCTCATTGCCCCAAAGAGTCATCCTGACACCGCTGAGTCATGTGAAACACTTCGCATGTCCTTCGATGAATTCCTCTATGGCCCCGAATGCTGCAATATTATACTCATGCCTAGTCTTCGCTTTCCCAAGGCGGGAGTCAAGGAGGTCACTTTTGTATATTTCATCAAGTCGGCTATCCAATGCTCCCTTCTCCTCAATGCTTTTTTTTTTGCCTTTTTTCGCTTAGCAAGATTTTTTACCTCATCCTTCAAGAATTTAAGCTCACCTCTAAGGCCTCCAATCTTCTGTAGAAGGGTTATCCGTTGGTGCCGCCTGGGACCGCACTACTAATGTTCAAGCAGATCACGAGCAATGTCATCCAAAGGTTCATCCCCCTCCAAAGAGGACTCAAGGTCGAGTCTCCTGTAAGCCCCCGTGACACGTTTAGAAGTAGAGACAAGGTGTGGGTGGCAGGGGCAAGCAGCAGGAGGAAAAGAAGGAGAAGCATGAGCAACCGCACATATGATTTTAATGTACTTGGGAATGTGGGATAATTCATAATGGAAAAATTAAAAAGGCCCCATTACCAAGGCTCTAAATGGTTTTTTATCTTAACCAATTCAAACGAAATTGTGAACAACACATTTTTATGGCTTAAATGGTACTAAGAATTCCTTAATTAAAGCATATCACATAAAATATAATACATATTCTAATTTTAAGCTTAGATAATCCTTTAATTGAATAAATGATCACTTTAATTGTTCCTTACATACATACATACATACATACATACATACATACATACATATATGTATGTATGTATGTATGTATGCATGCATATATATATATATATAAATTGGTGATTGTTATTTAAGAGCCCATAAAGTTCATGACGATATAATTTTGTCTTATCGATTTAAAGCCAATCCTTAAAAATATATATTTATATTAGAACTCATTTGTCTATGTGAGATGGAAATACTAACATTTGTGATTATTTTTAGTGAATCTTAGATGTATATGGTGTCCAAATAGAAAAATGGGACTCTCAAAATCTCCATAAATAGCCAATTGGCCACTAAAATTTTCTCTTGACAAAGGATGCACAAAAAGACAAGTAATAAAATAAATGCATGGTGATGAAAGATAGATAGTACCCAATCGCCCATGGAATAATATATAATAGTTTGACATAGTCCACATTTATTAGTCCAAAATAAAATAAATATGATATATCATATTTTATAATATAAGCAAAATGAGGATGTGAAAGAAGAATGTGTACAATGAAACAATAACACCTAATATATTCTCCCAAGTGTCATATAGTTATAAAGTAAGAGGGGAGATCCACCATCTTTAAGAATTGTAATATATTATGTCTCCTACATCATGCTCATATACCTCATGGAACACATTTTTGTAAGGAATATAAAGAAATTAATCTATTACAAAATGTAAAAACAACCTATGAAAAACAAAAGCTACTACACCACGCCATGTTAAGGCTCGATTTTAGATTTTAAAATATTTGCATATTTCTAGATTAATAACATATTTAATTTTTGTTGAGTTTTATAATATATATTCATAACAATGAATATAAAGAGGAAGAGGAGAGGGATATTTAAGTTCAAGAGACTTGGGCCTCAAAATTACACTTTGTGTTAGAGCAGCAAGATGCATTACTTTAAGCTTGGACTGTGGGGGAAAGAATATGAGTTTGCTTGATTGTAGGAGGATAGTAGGAGAAGTTATGTGTAAGGTAGTACTTTTAATTCTATCATTAGTAGGTTTGATAAGCTTGTGATTAGGAACCATTGATTTTTTTTAAGAAGAGGCAATAGTAAATAAAACCTCACAAGGATAACCTTGTACCATAACAAATTTGTTGCCATAAGTGTCTTTTATGCTTTGATGGAGAAAACATGAATATATTTAAGGGCAGCGATCCTGGGCTTGTCGTGGATTTTTCTACTGCTTGAACAAAGGGAATGTTAAATTGAGGGGAATGGAACTTCAAGTTACGGAGTATTTTATCGCGGAGGTTATGGTGATGCAGACTGAGGGATTGAATCTTTTCAAAGATAAGAAACAAAGAAACCACGAAATATCTTTGTTTTTTGGACTAGGGGAAAATTTTCATTTATTTGATGATGGGATTGCCAAAACCTGTTTACCTGAAAGGTGGGTTGACATATGTAAGGTGGTTATGAGGTATATCACCTTAGAGGGCAAGTTTAGAAAATATACACCCATCACTTGTCCATCCTCAATTTCTTCAGGAGGAATCAGGTGATGAGTCTTCCTTTCTTTCTCCTTAGGTCTTTGACTATCACGATTGAGGAGTTTTAAAAGGGTAAAAGTGAGTCCCCCATCCACCATGGTTTGATTGTCCTATTGTTCCAAAAAGGGAAACCTAGCATTCCACCTGTCCCTCATCCTTCTCGAGTCAGATGAGGAAACTTTGGCTAGCAGACTTTGAAGAAAGAAGAAAAAATAGTGAAAGACAACAGAGAGAATGTGGTTGTGGAGGTTCTTTCTGACTTAAGGCATGGTGAGTCTTCGAAGGGGAAGCAGATTGATACCAATGCTAGTGGGGTTTTTGTAATGAGTCTAAGATTGCTAATCTGGAGATGGCGGTGGGCTCCCTGTTAAATATCACGAAGCTCCTAATCAAGAAATGAAAGAATGGATCTTGAAGGAAACCCCGCAAGACAAAGGGATTAATGACATTAAAGTTGACTTAGATATGTAGGAGACCGTAATATCCATTATCCAAGAGCAATTGGCTAGTCAAGCTCTAAAAGACGAGGTTAACACGGTCCTAAGTAGCTCGTAGAATGAGAGCACCTTGGGTGATGACTCTGCTAACACGCAGGGACAAAATATTACCCCTATTAGCATGGATGGTGGCCCGAGTTCCCAAACCGTAAGCACCTGTAAGAGGAAATGTTAGCAAACTTTTGGTGAAATGGTCTATCTGGTTTCTTTCTAAAATGTTGTTTGGTCATGTGTCTTTTAAATTGGTCTCTATTATCAGTATGGGTTACTTTTCTACTATGATACTCTCTCGGTATAAGGGCTTTTAATATTAAAATTAACAAAAAAAAAGTGTTTTGTTGAGATCTAGTGGCCTCGCCCCTTCACTGGGCTCTTGGTTGGGTCAAGATAGTTTATCCTGCTTGGAGTCCTTGTTTGGTGTTGGGTTGCTTTCTCACCCAGATTTTTGTTACTATATATGTGTCGTGGGTTTTGATCCCCCCAAAACCAAATAGCTATCTAATCTAAAAAATAAAATAAAATAATCCATGTTTTTGTTTTATCCATACCCATTTAACACAAACATTACTTTTAATTCAAATACACAATGAATTATAGTCCCATTTATAATAATGATCAATATCTATAAGCAACTAGATGGATGCTTTTATTACTTGAGAAAATAAAAATTTCCATATATGTTTTTATTTCAATTCATAAACAAAATCTTTATCTTATTAATACATAACAAATAAATGAATACCAAATACTTCACAACTTCTGTTAGTACATGTAAAGATCAAAGTTCCATATCCTCTTCATTTCAAAAATGTTATCATCTTATTAATATATAAAAATAAACCCATATCAAATGCTTCACAATTTCTTGTTAATACATATAAGAATTGGAAGGTGTATCTAATTTTCAATTTTTTTATTTGGATAGTATTTTGGCCGATTTCTAAGGATATAATTCTCCATCTCGATTAACCCTTGTATATTTCCATTTTTTTCATTTGAATAGTATTGTGACAAAGTTCTAAGGATAGAACTCTCCATCTCCATCGACCCTTGTATATTTCCATGTTGAGTGTTCTTTGACTACTTTTGCCTCATAAGTCAGAATCTTTTAAAATTGAATAGACTTTAATTACACAAAAGGTATTATTTATAATAGACTTTCATTTATCATTAGTACAAATCAAATGCCCGTATTGTATCTTGTTGTCAAAAGATTAGTAAAAACTTCCAAATTTTAGTAAAGGGAAAAATCTTCATGTCCCGCACTCTTTCCCCTCTTGCTCAAGCCTCTTATGAAAAGGAGTTAGCCAAAGTTTACAAATTTTGGGGTAAAATAGGGCAAATCGGGTTAATTGAGGAACATGTGGAATTGTTCCTCTGTACACACTATTCCCCACATTACCACCTAGACCGATTGCATAGAAAAAGTCAACAAATTTAGTGTTTTCAATCACAAAGGGAAAGGTTTGTATGTTCTTCTTGTTCACCAATCTTCCACAAGTGTCGATTGAATGGTGTCGTATATTTTGGCTTCCCATGGAACTCCCGAGATATTTTTGTTGTTCTCGTTGGTTCCCGTGAGCTCGCAAGTGAAGACATTGAAAAGGTAGGAGGTTGATCAATTAATTCAAAGTTGTCTATAAGAACCCACGGAACCATTCCTCAAGTTCATTTTTTCCCGCATGCTCTATAGATCCGAATAAGCCGACAAGCAAATAGAAAAGTGTAAGGGTCAAGCTTAATTCAACCTAGAGGGATTAAAGGGAATTATTCCCTTATTCCCTTCGCTCCCTAAAAATCTTCCCAAACCACCAACAACAAAGGAATTCGCACAAATTGGTAAATGAAGACCAAGGAAAATTTTAAGAACCCCCTAAAAACTTATAGAAATCATGGCAAATATACTTGTAACCAGTTTCGTGGTTTTGGCGAATATCCCTTTAACCTGTTTCGTTCTTTCGCGAAAATGGTAAAAATATTAAAAATAGTTGGAAATTGAATGGTGAATCTCCTGTAACTTGTTTGGTGAGTACCCTCTGTCGAATTTGACTATAATGAGGCCCAAAAATTTCATTTCTTTTGCATGCCTTACCTTTACGCTCAAGTGCCTAGAATGTGTGACACTTGGCCACTCGAAGGAACAAGAAAATGATGCATGGTATCTTCTGATTACTTGCTACCACTCTGCCTTGCCTCACCAATACTGTGGACCTGAAACTTTATTGAATCGGTTCATTCATGGGCTTGGAGTTTGGGGAATGCCTTTGACTTGGGGAGGCATGACCTACCACGTGTCTGTCTAGATGGGTAAGGAAGGATTAATAACTTTAATAATAAGGCAAAAATAACTTATATTTAATAATGAAGGATACGTTATTACGGTTGGTTCTTTATTAATTTTTTTATGTCAAGTATGCGCAGTATGTTGAATGTGTTTTTTAACAAGGCCATGATATGGAAAATCCTTTTGAAGTTATTGTCTTTTGATAAATAATGAAAAATATTATGGGGCCTAATTACTATGTCTAAAATTAAAAATCACATGTATTTACAAGGTCTTGGCCCAATTCTCATCGTTAATCACAACAACAACAACATATCTCAATAATCGATGATCGAATCGAATAAAGATGTCAAATGGTCATATTCAAATGCACGCTTATCACCGCATGTGTGGGAATGGTGATAAATATGAGTTTCGAGTATGCCTTTGCATGTAACTATGGAAAGCAATAGAATTCAGAAATTCTAAAAACATGTCAAAAACACATGAACTGAAAATCATGCCACTAAAAGAGAAAATTATTTTCCAATAGAGAATAATCGTGCCTTAAATATAGAACTTTCCATTTTTTGGATTCTTGAATTTTAGAAGAAAGATCATAACAATAAAAATAAGAAAATTTCCTACAAATTTGTAAGTGTTTTTTAGGAAACAAATTTGTAGTTGTCTTAAATCAGCCTGGGCTCAAAGGCGATGCCACCATTATAACAAATGTCAGTTGTGTTTATACTTTCAGCCACGACCAAGACCCTTGCTTTAAATGAAAACAAAGGATGAGGATATTTCCAAAAACACCTTTCAGAAACATAAGAACTCTCCCACCACAAAGTAAACTAAATAAGAATATCCTTTTCCTCGCATAAATACACTAGCACATTGTGTGGGGCATCCTTTCAATTTCTTTCCAAGACCAAACATTGCCTCTCCTCCTTCCAAACTCAAGCTCGAGATAAAACACAATTATGTCCTTCAAATGGTCCCCATCTACAATTGGTGCTACTGCAAATAGCACCCTCCTCTTCGATACAACCAACCTTAGTCTCAGTAGTGAGGAAATGGTCTCTACCATATCTTACGGTAACAACACACAAAATGCAGAGTAGCATAATCTTGAGTGTTATAAATTCTCACACCCAACATAGGTTCATATGACATTAAAAGAAAAATTGTTGTTGAAGACAATGGGTCCATAGAAGAAATAATCTCTCAATCGTACCACAATCCTCCAAGTCCCCGTAGAAGAATCATAAGTTTCTATAGTACCATTGCATGCATTACTCTAGATCTATTAGCGCTACTTGAATCACTTTTTACCCCTTCTTTTCATCCACAACCAAAATACCCCGCACATAAATATAAAAGTGCCATTCATTAGCCGATAACATTCAAGGAAGCTTAAAGGAGGTATATTATGTATCTGCGCTTGAAGGACTCGAGTTCATTGTTTCATCCAAGGTATGATATGTCTTTAGCTAATTAATGAAGGAGTCTCTGATGACTCGAGCTCATAATAATGTATAGAGGTTTGTCCTGTTGTATAGAGGTTCTAAATGTTGTCATCAAGCCAAATAAGGTGTGTATCTCGCTCATGAAGAAATTATTGATTCATCGTTTCATGAGATATGTCATAATCCAATTACCAAGAGTGTTCATCATTTCAAAGGAGCTGAGATAGAATATATGGTCTTCCATATATGGTCTTCAAAAAAAATGTTGAAATTTAAAATTACACTTCAATACTAAAAGACATTAAAATATTATAAATTTTCATTAGAAGGCCTAACTAAAAATCACTTGTCATGTAAATTGTATGTTGGCTACTAATTTACTTTTTATATTTTGTTAAATTTATTTTAATAAATAAAAATTAAACAATAATTAGAACCAATAAAATGCATGCTTATCTAGCTTTCTATTTTCTATATTGAAAAAATTGCATTCACCTTATTTATTTTATAAACCGGTCATTTAAATATTACTTGTTTTTATAAATGTTTGATTACCAAATGCAATACCTTATGCATGAGTGAAAATTTGTACAAGAAACAAGTGAATTCAAGTCCTAGTGCAGCTTTTGTTTCTCAAAATATTATCAATGTAAATGTATTGTCCAAGACATTGTTTGATAAAAATATTATATATGCCATGCATCGCCATTCCATCAGTCTCCCAAGGAAATGCCCCTAGCGATTGTGAAACCTGCGCGAATGTACCATATTTTATATATCCTTCGAGTCCACCGTGGGACGAGGCGGTGTCACCTGGACGGTGAAAAACAATCATGGTATTGGTAGTGGAATAAATGGAAATTGAAACCGTAGTATATATATATATATACTACACGAAAAGAGAACAATAACAAAAAGATTCAAAGAAGATACACTAATAAAATAAGGAATATACAAAGCGGAAATCGTGGAGATGTATGAAATGATTTTAAATTATATATATACATATACATACATACATACATACATACATATATATATATGTATGTATGTATGTATGTATATGTATATCGTGGAGATGTATGAAGTGATTTTAAATAATGTGTGTGTGTGTAAGATAGCGATCTAGATATATATATCTTAGATACATAGAATCTAGATGTATCTAAGATAGCAATATACTAGTTATGATTCTCTGCAGCGGAGGACTATTTTAGATGACATAAAAAATCATAGTGGTTATGAGGATGAGGATGAGGATGTTCGGGCTTTGTAATAACTTACAAAGGCGAGAATCGAATATAAAGCAATGCGACATGATAGAAAACAAATCTCAAATAGGCCAGAGGACTCACCAGTATTAAGTGCTTCTAAGATGTAAATTGCAACGTGTTAGGTTGTAGAGCCTATTTTCATGTGAGAAAGTGTTGAAGACTGTACACTAAGAGTATTGTACACTTTCCACAGTTGTCTCGCCGGGGTTCAAGGGCGCAACCCCCAAAAAAAAAAATTGGGCCTTAAAACGTGCCCGATATATCGGGAAACGTGATTTTCTCATATGGGCTGGTTTTTTTACCCATAGGTTTATGGGATGGTTTTGGACCATGGTTTTGATACCCACTTTTGTAAAACTACTTAAGCAGTTGTCTATTTATTGTTTTGTGCATATGGTAGAAATAATTAAAACATTGTAGATGTATTTTGAATTCAGGTGTGAATTACAGTAGAGTTTGTTGAGCATAGCTCCATATGGATATGGGTATTGTATTAAGAGAGTGGTGGCTTGTAATGAAATCGAGCAAGTGATTCTTTATGGACGTAGCCCAAATTGGGTGAACCACATTAAATATTGTCTCTTTGTGTTGTGTTATTTTATTTTGCACTTTTATTTTAGATCTATAATATTTTTGCATATTAGTTTCTCATTGCGATTTTGTAGGGATTATTCCACATATTTTATCCCTTATTTCATAACGAACGCACTATCCAGAACCTCGGTAAGACCTAGATTTATTTGAATTTTTGTAAACAAATTACAATATGCCGATTCGCTAAATGATACATTAATGTTTTCAAATCTCGTGCGCGACCATGCATCGATTTGATATAAAAATATACATTGGGATTGGAAATTCCTTGGTGATTTAGATGGGACATATTATTGTTCATGGGATTTTTAGGTGAAACCTAGGAATTGTTGTTGTTGTAGTATTCACCAAAATCAAATTCCCAGAATTCTACTATTTGCCAAACTACGAATACTCGTTGTTAAAATTTTCCCGATGAAGACATAGAAGGAACGTTCTTTAGTTCCTTTTGTTCTCTAGAACCCAACTGGCTGATTTTCATGCCGATTTCACAACAACTATCAAATATGCCAAGGAGAGATATTAATAAAGGTTTCATACTTGAGTTTCTATAATGTAATGATGAAATAGTATATTTGTGCCAAAATGATTGTATTTTTGAACTCAAGTTATGTAAACTAGAATTTGGGTGAGTTAAAGTGAAAATTACTTAAAATAACTACTTTTGGGAAGATGTGCCTATAGAGAAAACGAACTCATTGAATCCAAAAGAACACTTCTCTTTTATATCATCTTTCTCTCTTCCTTAGTCTCAATTTGTATCATTTGCATATTGTAGAATTGAAACTTTGTTTTCGTTCCTCTTTATCAAGAATCATAGAACTTTATTTTTAGTGCATTTCTGATTTAAGGTGAAGAATCTCCATGTTATGTGAATGTATGCATTCTTAAATCTCATTTAACAAGCAATACTAGGATAAACTTTGTTTCTTTCTTATCTAAAATTGTTGTTTGCCCTTCCTCCCTCTCAAACTTCTTATTGTTTTAAACTCATTCTCCTATGTATTTAATCCCATCATCCTTACACAATGAAGTTGGTGTCCTCACACAAGATCTGCAATAGTTGTTCATATGTAAATATTGTAGGATCAATTTTGGTTTAAATAAGGGAACCTCCCCACAAAGAGGAGGGACTGTGGTCCCTAAATTGTTGGTGTTGTTTTCCAACACTTAAAATTTTTCCCACCAACACAATTGTACTTATTCTATTTTTTTATTTGAATAGTATTATAGCCAAGTTCTAAGGATAGAACTCTCCATCTCCATTGACCCTTATATATTTCCATGTTGAGTGTTCTTTGACTACTTTGGCCTCATAAGTTGCTGACTTCTAAAATTGGAATAGACCATCAAAGAAACATGATCGTAACACTTGGTTTGCCTAAATTCATTCCAAGAACGGAGTTGTTGATATTGATTGTGTGGATTGAGTAATGGTTCCACATACTTGCATCATCTGCACAATAGATCGCACATTGCGATGGTATTATGTAGTGATAAACATTACATAATGGACTTGCACAATACTCCAACAATTGCATTTAATGCAACACACGTATTTCGTGGTCTATGAATAATGTATGTCTTTACTACACGACACAAAATACAAATAAAATGTAAACACCAACTTCTTTTTTGTTCATATAGGATTGCTTATAAACCCGGATACTTAGTTCTAAAAATAGAACTCTCCATTTCCATTAACCCTTATTTCCATGTTGAATGTTCTTTGACTTTAGACTCACAAATTGCAACTTTTACTATTGAACTGCCATTTATATTAATTAAAATAAAATAGAGTTACATAGTAAGGGGGCGACCTAACAACTCATGGTCCCGCAAAATGCCACAAGAGCACCAAAAAAAAGCGCTACAAAGGCTTACATTAGAACGTCCACAAGGCAACGAGAAAACAAAAACAAACACCATCATGCACACGCCGCCACCGCGCCGGAAGAAGAGGAGAGGATCACAAATTGTAATTTTTAAAATTTGTATTGCCATATTTTAAACCAGAACTAAATAAAGGCTCTCCATCTCCTATGCGTATTTCCACGTTGAGTGTTCTTTGACTTTGGACTCACAAGTTTAACTCTCTTTTTGTATGGACCCTTCATATAATTATAACCATATTTGAAACCAAAACTGGATAAGAACGCATATTATACATGTTTTTGGTATGAAACATTTCATATGCCTTACACGATACACAATGCCTATTATATACAATAATTGCAGGGTGGGGTGGAGCACACTAACTCATTGAAGTTGGTATCATGATGGTCGTGGAATCCAGTTTAAGTCACCGCATACACTGGATCTACAAACAAAACTTTACTATGCCAACGTCAACAAAGCTGTAAAGCACTGTAAATTCTGCATTCGGTACAAATTTCAGCAAACTCATTTGACACTATTTTAGTACCCTGTTTGGTTGACATGTGTGGAGCACCCATCCAGCTTTGATGGATAACTGCTTTCATTTTAGGTTGAGGCTGCTGGTTTCACGCACCCAGTTTTCATGATCTTTCCCTCCACCAACTACATATATTCCCCTTAAACTAAATATTACTCGAACAAATGTAATATGATGCTGAAATTCTTGTGAAGTGTCGTTGCTGTAATTCTTGTGAGGTGTTTTTATTTTATTTGTTCATTGTAATTCAGTTCATTAGGAATGGGAAGCTGCATCTCCTCAGACTATGGTTCGAATCATGATAAGCCTCTAAATTTGTTGACAACAAAATTGATATTGATGGACGGGAGCATCCAGGAGTTTTCGGAACCTGTGAAATGCCATGAGATCCTAAGCAAATATTCAGGCGGAGGCCACTTCATCTGTAGTTCTGCTGGTCTGTACACAGGTGAACATATTTCTGAGGTCCTCCATGAGGATGACTTGTTGCAGGTTGGGGAGCTCTATTTTCTTCTTCCCAACCGAAGACTGAATTTCGTGCTGACGGATTTGGATATGGCTTCTATGCTTCTCAAAGCCAATGGCGCAATCGAAAAGAGGAGAAAATGTAAGGGTAAAGTGCAGCCACTGTTTGATATGCATTTACATGAAGAGGAAGAGGAAGAGGAAGAGGATTCAGCTCCTCTGCCTCTTTGTTGTATGTCAAAGATTGCGTCAGCAGCGAGTAATAGTAGGAAACAGAGGAGGCAATCTAAGTTGGAGACGATTTTGGAAGGCTCATAGTGCCTTCCAGTACAAAGATATATTGTAAATTTCTCCTTGATGAGGGAATTTTAAGATCCGTTGCCTTTGCAGAAAGTGTTTTCTATTCGATTTTTTTTTTTGGCCGAAGTTGAAAGCTGCTTTCAAAAATATGGATATTGGATGGAGAGGAGGCAGATGCGGTAGTCGAGGGTTAAATTGGATGCAGTGAAGCAAGCAGAAGAGGTAGTCAAGGGTAAATTAGACGGCCATTTAAACGTTTTTCATGATTTTTGCCAAATAATATTTGGAAGTATTTGAAATAATTATCTCATGTATGAATTGCATATTGATTTATATAAAATTTATATATTAAAAATAATTAAAAATAAATATATATAAATAATTAAAAATAAATAAATAAATAAATAAATAATAATTAAAAATAAATAACTTATATCAATATACATAAATATATATTAAAAATAATTAAATAAAGAAAGTTCTAAAGAGTGAAGTATCTTGATAGAGATGCCCTATCTCGTGGAGATGCCCAAACTTAGGGACTCATATACTAATATCATGACTCGTGATTATGGAGACTGTAATGGATATTTCTTGCCTTTGGGGTTCGATGTAAAGAGGTATGTTAGTTATTGAGAAGTGATTATGTTGTATGTATGGATATATGTGAAATTCCTTGTATATATGCCTATAGTGACTCCACTACAAGTAGTAGTTAATGCAATTTGTATACCCTAATCCATCCTTAGTCATATGAAAAAGCTTGCTCTCCCCATTACACTATTGACCACTTACGAAATGTTTGTATGAGTCACAAGCAATTTATTACTTTTGAATCATAGTACATAGAGCCCCATATAAAGATCGTTCCTCACTTTGTTGTGCAAAACCATCCAACATGGAAGATTTTTCAATTATTAAGAAATGACGAATAGATATAAGGAGTTGATTGACAAGCTATAGTTCTAGAGCTTTACGCCAACACTTCTATAATGGACGAGATGCATGTTGTCGAGACTATCACTAGGTGGACACAAGGACCCTATAGCCATGCACTCTAATTTTAGGGGTGTGTACATATATGTAGGTGTTTTGTCGGCACAAAAATATATAATTATTTAGCATATGATTGTGCCTCATCATCATTTTTCATTTCATGTATTTATTCAAAGGGAAAAGTAGAATTTTAATTGATTTAGTATAAAGAAAATTGGTATAAAGCATTTGAAAGAGGGACCGATAATCGAACGCTCTATGTGTCACATTGTGATTGACTCTTAAAAATGGTCATTAATCAAAAAAGTGAACAACTATTGGCTCTTTTTTCAAAAACCTATGGTGAAACCAAATGTACATGTTTTAGTGCATCCATAAATATAGGGTCATTTCCCTATATGTTGGCAAAAATTACACTAAGAAAAAGGATATTTTGCAACTGTGAAATAGGAGAAAGTACATCCTCTATCGTGAGGGGAAACACCCTCTATTAACATCCAAAATAACCAAAAAGATATTTAAACTAATAGACATTATACAATGGGACACTCACTTGTTAGACCTTGATCAATAGAGAGTAATAACTCCTTACAACGGGAGTGACCATCCCACACATATGGGCCATTCATTAGTTATAGACATCTATCATGTTCAACTATAATTTTTGTAGTGTTTCATACATTTGACTATCTCGTATAGATATTTATCTTGTTCACCTATAATTTCTATAGTGATGTAGGCATGTGACTATCCATATAGAGTTCACAATTATAGACTTGTTCTTTTAGATGTTCACACCATATTTCAAAAGTGGCAAGAGTGATATTCAAATAAACCGTGATCTGCTAGGGATTCAAGCATGTGATCTCGTTGACGTAGAGATTTATGGTGATGGGGTTCATTAGAAGTGGATTTCCATCGAATATTTCTAGAAAGATGGTTCGTCAAGAGATCAAGGGACTGCAAATTGGTGCAATCAAAGATGAAGAGAAAGATCTTACTCGTGAGGTCAAAGCCAACAAAGATATGTTTGTAGACTCTCTCAATGTTTATTGTGAAACCCTTTAATTCTAAAAGGTTCTATTATAGTGCGTTCTTCATCCATTGGGCAAGGCTCTAGATGAAACCCATCACCGTTGAGAGGAAGGCTATGTCTTTTATATCTACAACCATTGCATTGCACAAACAAAACCAAACCCATAGCATTTGGGTTCTTCCTATCAGGGGATTCGTATGCTAGAACATCTTTGTTCTCATAACATCCGCATTAGGGAGAGGAGCCAATCATGGTGCATTACCCAGTAGTGGTGAGGGTAGTGGGAGTATTTGCTGTCAGCTTTTGCACAGTAAAATATTAATAATGGAATGAATATTATCCTATAAATGTACAAAGTATCCTCAAAACTGATGTGTCTGTCACTTTTCATGTACAGCCATGAATCTGTCACAATAGAATAGTCAGTATGGCTTTTAAACATATAATAACATATATTACACTTCAAAAATTGCCAGATTTAAAGTCAACATGTATTTAATACAAGGATATATTATTGTATTTCATCCCTATACAAAATAGATATGACATCATCATATCAATTTGATGTCAAATTTCACATAATTTAAGTTCCCAGTTTACTGTGTAAAAGGTCTTGTCATTCACACACTTTAGGCTAGGTTCTCACAAGCAGAAGTCCAAAGTGCACCATTTTCAGATACAAGTTGTCTTTTAAGCATTAACTTTGTCACCATTTTCCATCCCAGCTACTCCCATAAATTATGTACTGCGTATTTTCAACAAATTTGAGGCTCAAGAAACAAACATTGAATTGAAATGAGAAATCAAATCAAATTGAACTTCAAAAATGAGTATTGAAATAAAATATCATAAATCTTGATCCACCCCTATCGTTTCACCCAATCAAAAACAAGCACAAGGATCAACCAATTTTACCCAATCAAAAAAAAGCACAGGGATCACTCAACTACAACACTTTCCATATCTCCTATAAATCTAGTTCCTCAACTGCTCTGAAATTTTATTCAGTTAGAGCTATTTTGCTAGTGCATGACAATTACAGGTTCCTAAGTCATCATAATCAATCAAGTTATTCCACATCATAGTGCCACATACAGTAAGTTCTTAACTCTGTTCTTATATTGATGCACATTCATTTAATTTTAATTTTTTTTTATTGTCCATCTCCATATGGGAAAAAACCTGATGATCCCAAAAATCTGTCAAAAGAAGCGCTTGAGAATTCTCTACAGCCCAATCTACTTTGCAAACTAATTCATGTAAGATGTATATTAACAAGTAATTCCAGTCTAAATTAATGAAAACTGTATTTCACATTTATACAGTCAAAGTATGTATCCCCTTGCTGGTGCATACTTTATGCTGCCTTTTCATGTAGACGTATATTAACAAGTTATTCCAGTCTAAATTAATTAAATCTGCCTTTTCATATTTACGAGTAGATGTATGTTCCACCTGCTGGTGCATACTTTATGCTGCCTTTTCATGTAACATGTATATTAATAAGTAATTCCAGACTAAATACATGAAATCTGTATTTCATATTTACAAGAAGCTGTATGTTCTGTAGACGTATATTTACAAGAAATTCCAGGCTAAATTACGGAAAGGCTCTATGGCAGGGGAGGCAGTCATGGTGCACCCACACTTTGGCGGATTATAGTGGACATTAAAAAAAACATTGTAATCACAAAAATCCGTCAAAAGAAGCGCGCGAGAATTCTCTACAGCCCCATCTCCTTTGCCAACACATTTGACACGCAGATCACCGTACACATGAACTGGAGTGTGAGGTGTCTCAAATTCCAAATTTTCATGGTGTGTACCAATAGCTGTTAGTAGAACCCCCCACAGTTTACTGTATTCGCTGCCACTTATCACTAAAACAATCACTGTTTCCGAGGACAGCGAAATCCACACATAGGTATATGGTAGTAATAAACAACCAGTAATTTTCATGTAGATGTTTATTAACAAGTAATTCCAGACTAAATTAATGAAACCTGTATTTCATATTTACAAGTAGCCGTGTGTTATGTAGACGTATATTTACAAGAAATTCCAGGCTGAATTACGGAAAGGCTCTGTATTTGCAAATAGATATATAAGAAATATACATCTACTTGTAAAGATACATCTACAGAATACACATCTGGATCTAAATATACATCTACAGAATATACAACGACAAAAAAAGGCAGCATAAATAATACAGCTACGTGAAAATGAAGCATAAAATATACAACTACATGAAAAGGCAGCATAAAATATCTGTGTAACATGTAATTTTTTGTAAGCATATATATATACATATTTCTTCAATTTAGCCTGGAATTACTTGTAAATATAAATCTAATAGTACACATACATCTGCAGGTTTCATTACTTTAGACTGGAATTACTTGTTGATATACATCTTACATGAATTAGTTTGCAAAGTAGATTGAAGTCATGAGAAATTACTTGGCCAAAGATAAAGTATACGCTTTAATAATTTAGCTCACAATTACTTGTGAATATTCATCTACATTTAGAGGCAGCATAAAGTATACAGTTTCATTAATTTAGCTCAGAATTACTTGTGAATATTCATCTACCTTTGATTTTTGAAGTATCCATTGCTCAGAACATAGGCACTCATATCAAATGGCTGCACTTGAGAATTACGTTTGATGATTCAATATGCTGAATATCTCATTGTTGTAAGTTACATCGGTTTGTTGAATTTAACTATATTAGCAGGTTTTTATTGACATCATGAGGAGAAGGCAGCTTCCAAAAAGAGTAAGACCTGCATGTGCCAAAATTAGGGGAGCAAGATTTCCGCCAAGTGAAGAACGTGAAGAAGAGGCTATCAATACCCCACCTCAAGATGCCAATGACACACCACATGAAGAAGTAAATGTCCAAGCAATAAGAGTGAGCCCTTCAACACAAAATGTGTCAAAGCCAAGATCTGATTGGAACAAGTCTGATATGAATAATGCCATGAAAGATGTTGAAGATTATGGATACTCTACACGCGCTGCTGCAAAAAAATGGGGTATACCAGCGACCACCCTTACTTCTTGGCTAATGGGCATTACCACCACTAAAAGAAAGGGTCCACCAACAATTCTAACAGAAGAAGAAGAGATGGAGATAGTGAGTTGGTGTCATGAAATGGCTGACATGGGACATGGGTTAGAAATTATACAACTTAAGACATGTGTGGCACAAATCTGCGAAACAAGGTCTAACCCATTCACGGATGGTTTTCTCGGGTAAGTCATGGTGGGCAGGTTTTAAAAAAGACACCCTGGATCTAACATTAAGGGCAGGTTGAAGGGCTTGATAAGGATCGAAAGGTGTGTTTGAGGCCATCAATTGTCAATTCCTTCTACATTAATTTGTCTAAAGCTTATGAGGCCAACCCACATGGACCAAACCGAATATGGAATTGTGATGAAAGCTGGATTACAAGCGAGGAGGAATGCGGTATGAGAGTGCTTGCTAAAAGGGGTAGTAGGAGTGTGCCATATATCATCCCAAAAAGAGAATTGATTACCATTTTGTGTTGTGTAAATGTTCTTTGACAAAGTATTCCAGATTCTATCTTTTTAAGGGGAAGAGCCATTTAGAAAATTATATTGCGGGTTGTGAGCACGGAGCTTGCATGGCAACACAATCACATGCATGGATGACAAAAGATTTATTCATGAACTGGTTACATCACTTTGCATCATCTATACCTGGTGGAGTGTCTCCTACCAATAGGCATTTACTAATTTTTGATGGCCATGGTTCACATGTTGCTTTGGGGACAATTCAAGAAGCCAGGAGTTTGGGGATTGATTTGTTAACATTGCCTGCACACACCTCTCATAAATTACAGCCATTGGATGTGAGTGTCTTTGCTCCATTCAAAACATACTTCAAGGAGGAGAGACGCAAATGGATAGTTGCAAACCATGGGATAGATGTGAAAAGGGCTGAATTAGCAGAGTTAGGGAGCAAAGCATTCAGAATGGCTCTTACACCTAGCAACATTAAATCGGATTCAAAAGAACAGGGGATATGGCCTCTTAATCCCAATGCCTGATGAAGACATGGCACCAAGCGTGAACATTTGACACATCTTTTCAAGATGATGCTGGTGCAGCAGAAAATATGCTTCATCTATCTAGGGTTGATTTAGAGGGAAGTGAAGATGCTCAGATGGTGCCTAACACACAATTGGAGAAAGAATCAGAACCTCAGCAGATGGAGATAAATATAAATGAATGTGTTGCTCAACAATTGGAAACTCCAAACAGAATTAATCAAATCGATGAATCACTATCTTTGCCCACAGAAGAAAGCCCACCCGATTGGATGAAAGAAGCAGCTCTTAATCTTGGTGTCAACTTGAACTTCAATAATGAAGAGGTCAGCCTCTCTTTACCCTCTCAACCAGCAGTATTTCATGACTCAGATTTGGTGCACTACTATGTTGGCAGTCAACCTGAAGATAATGATGCAGGGGTATTAGGGGCAGATTCGAACCAAACTTGTGAGGCAAACCAGGGACAGAAAACTCTTGGTAGATTCTTGAAACTCCCTGTGGAAAAGGTTAGAGAATCATCAAGGTCAAATAGTGCTTCAGTATAAGATTGAGTAGGAATCTCTACTAATTACAGCAGATCAGTACATGGAGCTTCTGGTTGAGAAAGAGAACAGAAAAAAAGAAATAGATGAATTAAAGCAAAGAAAAAAGGAACAAATCCAAGAGAAGAAGGCTGAACGAATTGTTGAAAGGGAGAGGAAGGAGCAGGAAAAGATTGAAAAAGAATATAGAAGGAAAACAAAGGAGCACCAAAAGTTGATTCAAAGGCGGAAAGGGAAGAAAAGGAACAGAAAGGATTCAAAGGGATCAAGAGATAAAGGAGAAGGAGTTTGAGAAGGCAAGAAGAGAGTTAGAAAGGAAAAGGAGATTGAGCAGTCCAATTAATCCTTTTCCTGATCAACACCCAATGCTAAGAGAATTAATGGGCATACATTGCCCTTTATCAGCTTCAACACATAATACTGCAGTCGGAGTGAATGCTTCTCCAAGTTCTGATCCATTTCCAACTACGCCTATGAGGGATGTCAACATTGGGAGGCAATTGCAAAGTAACACCCCAGCTTCAACCTCAACTGCAGATTCAACGCCGCCCTTCCTCGGATTTTGGAAATAATATTTTCGAAAGTTAATATTTAATTTTGAGGGCTGAATTTTTGATGTGTGGAATTGGCCTTTCGATTTAAAAAGTACAATATAGTAGTAGTAGTTATATGGCCCAAGTATATTGTATGGCCATGTTTTTGTAATGGACAATGGAAATGTTTACTGAATGAATATATATGTCTTCCAAGTTATGTGATAACCTTTTTGAAAGATTTAAACTCCTATTGTTTCTGAAAATTACACTGAGTAACAATCAATGGTAAATGTCATTAAAGTAACACACAGAAGCCAATAACCCAATCTACAAGTAGAAAAGAGAAATACGCAATAGTTTCTATCACTGCCTCAATGAGGGTAAAAACCTCACCTACTGGAAGCATATGGACTGTAGATATTCAAAGAGAATCAAACAATTGCCAAACTAAAAAATGTGTTGATAACAACAAGCATATGCACTTCCATTATCAGTCACTCCAACAAGCATAACAACACCAGTGCAAGACAAGTACAAATTATATTATCAGATTTTAATATGTAAAATCACCAAATTATACGAATCAGTTACTAATAATAGGGGTTGCCATGTCCTTTGACAAATCAGCCTCTTCGACTTTCTTGTAACATTCGAAGGCTTTTATCAACTATGATTGAAATATATTCAGTTATAAATCATATCCGATTATAAATCACATGCATACTAGTGTAGTTTGAATCAAACAACTCCATTTTGACTATTGCTCAAGGAGCCTAACCCTTGATTACCTTTAAATATGAACAATTTTCCAATCTTCACATTAAAACGACTAAGGAGGGTTACCATAAAAGAAGTAAATGGCTAAGAACAGAACAGTGTACAGAACGAAACCTCTTTTGAAGCATCCACGGCAAGATTCAAATGACTATTTCTAGTTTTGAAGGAAGCAAAGTTAAAATATCACTTCAAGTAGATATTATTGCTGAAGAAAGAAAACAGAAGTACACTCAGAAGTATGACTAGCTCCCAACACAGAGGTGGTCAGTGTAAACACCCACACACAAAAATCTCAGGCCGAAACATTAGGCAGCTTTGTTGTTAAACTTACCATATCCCTATGCGTGGATTTCACAGTTGTCGAAAAAAGTGAAGGAGATGGGGCTGTAGAGAATTCTCACGCGCTTCTTTTGACAGATTTTTGTGATTACGTGGTGATTTTAAATGTTCAGTTTAGTGTCCCAAAGTTTGGGTGCACCGGGACTGGATCCCCTCTCATACAGTAAGACACAAGTTCAAGAAATAGGAGGGTTACAATTGTGTCAGAGAGAGGAAAAGGGAAGGATCAAACCAAATTTAACGCTGCCAAATGCACAAGTTCCATTAAGAGTGATCGAGAAGTAAAGGAGATAAAATGTAATGTCTTTAAAAGAATGGAAGCGTCCGTGTACATAGCTACAACAATGGAAACGTGAGAGCAAAAATCACACTTTGAGCACGCTCAGTTGAGCACAATCGAATGCTACAACGATACAATGATACAATACTCACGCGCTTAGTTTGACATATTTTATATAAATTCAACAAGTAAAAAGATTCAACTCTCACGCACTTCTTTTGACACATTTTATGGATCACCCAGCTTTTTTTTAATGTTCAGTATATTGTAATTTTCAGAAACAATAGGAGTTTAAGTCTTTGCGAGAAGGAATCACGTAACTAGGAAGACATATAACACCATCTACCAGTACAGAAGAAGTAATAGTAATTGTTTCTATCACTGCCTCAGTGAGGGTTAAAACCTCACCTAATAGAACCGAATCGACTGTTAATATTCGAAGAGAATCAAACAATTTCCAAGCTCTTTTGATGTGTTGATAAACACATTTGAAGGAATGTGTCTGCATCTGCGTGGATCATTCTCCGTCAACCGAACGAGCTCCTCCCCACCACTGCAAGACGCGTACAGAAAAAACTGTCAGTTTTTCATATGTAAAACCACCAAATCAAATTGAACTTCACTTTAAAACGACTAAGGAGGGTTTGTCTAAAAGAAGTAAATGACACAGAACAGAACCGAACGAAACCTGTCTTGAAGCATCCACGGCAAGATTGAAGATGGCAGATCAGAAGGATTATAACTGAAACACTGAGTTATTGCTGAAGAAAGAAGTCGCAAGTATGAGTAGCTCCCAACGCCGTAGCCGTAAGCATGAACACGTGAAGTCGCAAGAAGAAAATTATCACGCCACAACTGTAAACATTCCCCTCCTGGTCCGATGGCTTCCAAAGTTAGGGTGCATTCTTTGCTGGTTCGAGCGGTATACAGTCTGTGGAGGCGGTTTGGGAGTAGGTGGCGCCATGAAGAGCTTGCATTGAATCCGCGCGGTGCACGTCTTGATGCCGTTTGCTTCCCTGACACGGCGCCTTAACCATTTACTACGACCATATCCCTATGCGTGGATTTCGCTGTCCTCAATATACAGTGCGTTAATGTGCCTTAAATGGCATCAAAAATCTCAACCGGTGGGGGTTTACATGCACGGATTTGGTCAAGCGCGCGAAAACACGGTTTTTGGACACCTCACACTCCAGCTCATGCGTACGGAGATCTACGTGTCTGTTGAGTTGGCAAATGACATGGTTGTGTAGAGAATTTTCGCGCGCTTCTTTTGACGGATTTTTGTGATTCGTCTGGTTTTTTTGCTGTTGCAAATAGTCACCAAAGTTAGGGTGCACCGTGACTGGCTCCCCTCCCATAAAAATCTTGAGAGAATAATAGTAAGGGGTGTTTTTTTCAAAGCACCGTATCTATCCAATACGTTCTATCTTTTGCAAACGTGGCATGTTGGCCTCACTTTTGGTCAATCACCCAAACATTAACCTCGTTATTTCACGTAAAGTAAATTATATACTATTTCCGCTTAGGCTAGCGCATGAAAATTACAATAACGTATTTGATTTTTTGTTGTTTGTGTGATGCAAGATTTAGACTTAAGATTCGTGAAAATAAATGTAACATCGCATGGTATGGAAATTGTATCCAATAATTAATATGGAATTTAAAAAGAACATTTTTGAAAAACAAATTAAATCTCATTTTAGAATTTGTGGAGCAGGGCTGATGTGATAACTCTGCTAGGGTTTAGGTCCATGTTTGTTGTTGCATGTACTATCTTGTTGTCATACTACCATTTTGGTAGGATTTTTGATATTCTCACATAGTTATTTCATTGAGTCGGCCATTTACTCCGCCCTTTGGGCGTATTTCATTGAGTCGGCCATTTACTCGCCTTTGGGCGTATTTCATTGAGTGGGCTGCATGACGCCTATAATTATGGCTTCCCTCTCGCCGCCTCCATCTATTGATGTAGGTTTGGTTGAAGGAACGCTTGGCTCTCATGGCTCCCAAGAAAGCGAGGAAGTTCGTCCCCAAAGGTCTTCGATGAGGTAATCACCTTAACTCTGAGACTCCTTTACCTAATGTTGTTCTTAATTGAATAGAATTTGACAAAGCTTGCAATCGTTGGAATTTTTACCCTTGTTGGGTATTTTGTTGGCCAAGTCCCCTCAAAGCTTACTAAAACAATGGGTTCACAACCATTGGCAACATCATGGTGTCAAACTTGAGGGAGTGCAAAACCTCACTAAGAGCTTCTTTCTTTTCGCTTTGATAATGTCGAGCACTACAAATCCATTGTCAACCATGGTCCCTGGTTTATTCAAACACACTAGTGGTGTTTTCACATTGGACCGAGAGACTTCCAAGTCTCGAGAAAGCTAAGCTCAAACTCTTAGTTTGGGTGGAATTCCACTGGGATTCCTCTCCTCTTGTGGGGATTGGTTAAATTTTTATCAAACCCTTGGTGCAACTTGTGTGTCTAGAACAACCCAAATTCTTCAAGGCTTGCCCTCAAAAGTGGGTCTACGTTGAATTTGATTTATCCAAAGACCTAAAAGATACTATTGAAATACAAGTTGGGGAAACTCACTTTTCTCAACGTGTACTCTACATTAACTTACCCAATACCTTCTTTCACTACCAAACATCTGACCACATGATTCATGAATGTCCTCTCATGGCTGAATCCCGCCCTATGTCACAAGAAAAATCGCAACCAAAATCCAAAGCCCCATCTTCTAGGGATGGTCTGACCATGGTAACCAAAAAGAGGGGTTCTTCCCGTGGCCCTTCAAAACCCATTGGATTCATCCTATCGGCCAGTCAATACTAATGGTGCAATCACTTTTATCGCTTCGGTCAAACAAGTTGTGTCTCAAGTTCCCTCGGTTGATATATCGCTCTATCGCTCTCTCGTTAGCTACCTCAATCATGGTTCCCAAGATTTTTATACTCCCTCGGTATCCTTCCCCTTCAATTACTAAAAGTGTCATTCATGGAAGATAATCATCCATCTTGTTGCCCAAAAATCTCTCCTCACCGCTCTCCCGTAGCCTTGTCCCAACAAAAGACGACTTGATATGTGTAAGAAAAACGTAAACCATGGTCAATGGTAGACATTGCTTGGGTCTCTTTGTTTCATAACTAGTTTTCTGCCCTCTCTAATCTTGATAATGAGGGATCTATGTACCTTGATTTTTTCCAATGATTGTGTACTCTTGGAACATATGTGGCCTTATTGATCCCACCCGGAGATATCTAGTTAGGGATAATTGTCTTCACTTTCAACATATGTGTGTTCTCTGTCTTAGGAAGGTAAACTTGCAGGATTTTTACTCCAATCTATAGCTCACAAAATTTAGCCCCATGTTGTTTTCCACATGTCCAATCATGATCTTGGATGTGGAGGGTCATGACGTTGATTTCCCGACCTTGCTTTGTGATTTCTTAGGGCTCTAACCCCACCCACCGTGTGGTTTGAATTGTTTTGTATTTTTGACGGTGCATCCACTAAGCTTGCCAATATTTATGCATCCAACAATGTCGTTAAGAGAGCTCTATTTTGGAGATGGATTGTTGACACGTTACCTAATGCTCTATGGATATTTTGTGGAGACTTTAACATGGTTGAATGTCCGAAAGACAAGGTTGGTCATTTTTCTATGTGTTGGTGTACGAGAGAGCGGGAGGCTTGGTTCTATCCAAGGCACAAACTCAAATTATTTGATCCTAACATCCCCTTTAAAGATAGCTCCTCCTCATCATGGTTCACCTAGTCCAATTTTAGACAAGGAAAAGATCGTGTTGTCCAGTGTCTTGATCGCGTTTTGATGCCAAGCCAAGAGTTATTCTATCTTTCCACTAATTTTAGTTGACCCGTTGATGTTGCTAACATTGCCCTTGTTTATGATCACTCCCCCATTTTCTTTAATATCACCTAGCTTGCTCTAGCTTGATCCTCGCTAAAAACACAAGCTCAATTCTCGATTTTATCTCAATATCACACCAAGCATGCTCGATTTTATGCACGTTTAACGTGTTTAGAACTTAGTCCTCACCCCGGTGGTTAGGAAGGCTAGATATCTTGGTGGAATGATGCCATCACCGGACCAACACCTTCCTTCACATTTATGGCAAACAAGATGCTCTTTTTTAATGGCTGCACACAATGCTTCATATTGTGAATTCCAATGAATCTCACAAGAGCTTAATGCCTCTCCTTTCAATCAAAACTTGTAGCTTCAGGCTGCCCATTAGAGACACAAACTCAAAATCGAGGAAGCTTACAAATCCATGGGTGCTTTGTTTCATGCTCATCTACATTGTCTCAAAATCAAACAAAGCTTCCAAAGAATTTTTTTCTATGCTCCAATCCAAGCACTTTGCACGCAGATCAAAGCTATCTTCCAAGGAAATGTTTGGCTCACTTCCTTACTAGACATCCTCCAAGCGTTTGTCCACCATTATCATGATGTTTTTACCTCCCGACCTATTACCCCGCTAAGGAAGAAGAAGCTCTTCTTAAATTCTTGCAAGTTGTGCCCAACAAAGTCACTCATTCCCAATGAGTTGCACGTGATAGGCCTTTGTCTCTCACCAAGCTTAAGGAGGTTGTCTTCCAAATGGATCCCGATAAAGCCCTAGGCATCGATGGCTTCCCCTTTGAATTTTATCAAACCATGTGGGATATTATGGGATGTAATCTATATAATGTCTATCTCGAAGCTCTCACTTGTTTGGGTGAACTAATCAACCAAGGTAACATTAAGTTTATCCCCAAGTCTGGATACCCCGATAAAATATCTAACAACCTATTCCCCTACTTAATGTGTCCTACAAAATCATTATTAAGGCTTTGTCTAACAGATTTCCAATCTTCTTCCTCTTGTTGTTCACAACAAACAAATGGGGTTCATTAAGCATAGATACATTCTTGCAATATCATTGTTATGTGGGAAACTAGGGAATGGGCTCGTCTCTCAAACCGAAGGCCTTATTTATCAAAATTGCTTATGTCAAAGCTTATGACCGAATTGAGTGGTCTTTTGTTCTAACTATGCCAAAAGCTCTTAGTTTGAGGCCAAGGTTTGTTCACACTATGCATATACTTTTAACAATGTTAGAGCATGCATCACCAAATGGAGCTCAATCTTCTAGGTTTGGTCTATTCAAATCCATCCGTCAAGGGTGCCCTTTGGCCCCTTCCCTTCATGTGCTAGCAACTGAAGTATTTATCTACTTGTTAGCCCAAAGTGCTTCCCAAGGTCTTATCAAAGGGATTACACTACCAACCATTAATCAACAACTCATTAATGGCCACTTTGCAGATGATTATTTTCTCACTATCCTTAAAGAAAAACAATATGTTAAAACTGCGATGGACTATCTTGACACTTTCTTCTTGGCTTCTAATTCTTCCATTCAATGGGACAAAACCCGAGTGCTATCGGTAATCACAATCCCCTATTCCTCTCTGTGGTTAGGTCTTTGAATGGAGCTAGATTCAAATGTGCATTCACTTCAAATTCCTTGGCATCCGTTTTTCCTTCTAGGCTACTTCTACATAGCTTTAGAGTTATGTTGTTCAACAAGTGGAGTGCAACATCTCTTATTGGATTATCAAATCGCTTCTCTAGCGAGAAAATTTTGAATTTTCTCCAAGGTGTTAATTGTCACTCATGTATATTATTCCTCTTGTTGGGATCCTTCTAATGTTTCCTATGTCAAGCTCGAGAAACTTCTAAGAGACTTTCTTTGGGCTAACTCGAAGTTCATAAGGGGTTTCATAGAGTTTCCTAGGATGTTGCAAATCCAAAGAAGTTGGTCGCCTGGACTACTTGACATCAAGCTTCAAGGACAAATTCTCTATGTCAAACGATCGATTCATAGCCTAGAAGATTCTGCTCTTGCATTGCATCTGTTAAGGTTCTCCTATGGGAAGACAAGCCTAGAAAGGCCTCAACTTCTAGTCCCTTGTTCTCTTCCCTCTTTCTGTAAAAATCAGAGGTAATTTTGTAGCTCAAAGTATTTGGAAGTCCTAAGAGTTGCTTAAATCACACCTAATTTGGAAGGGGTAGCTTTAGAACGGGTCTTTCTATTAATTCGTATTGTCTCTAGTGGTCATCTATTTTTACCTTTCACAATGCCCCCCCTCGCTCTAGCTCCTTGGGATAAGGTTATTTTTCTCAACTTGCAAATAAATGAAGGCTATAAGAGGAGACTTAGATACACGATGAAAGATGCTCAACACTTAACAAAAGGAGTGTTAAGGGAAGAGACTTAGGAAAAGTGATGAAAATGCTCTATTCTTAACCAAATGTTTGTCTGTTAAGAGGGAAGAGACTTAACGATGAAGGATGTCAACTCTTAACAAAAGTGTGTTAAAAGAGGAGACACAACAAAGAAATGGGAGCACTTAAAGAACAACAAAGTGAATGTCGAAACAAGAAGTGAAGAAATGACGATGAGAAGGTTCAAATCTCATGAAAGTGGAGATAAGAGACGAAGGGAATGTGATTGATGAAGGTCCTCAAGTTAGAGCAAAGTGAATGCTTTAAAGAGAGAAGTAAAGAAATGTTTTAAGAGGATGTCAATAATTCAACAAATTGAATGTGAAGTGCGACGACGTAAGAGTATGGAATGCTTAAATTTCAACAAGAGGTAAGTATCAAACTTTAAGACTTATGAAAATGAGGGATCAAGGTGATCACAAAGGTGCTTGACCGTGATAAAGTGAGTATCACGATGCCAAGACTTAGATGAAGAAGGATGAAAGCACTCAAGTTCGATGTGGATGTCTACCCAAGACTTAGACTTGTTTATAAAGTGACAAGGTGGATGAGAGAGAGAAAAGTGAATGACAAGAATGAAACACAAGTATGTAACACGTAATAAAAATGAAAAATGATGTAGTGAAATTTGGCCTCTACCTTAAATTGGCTTGGTCAAGGTGTGGCTTCCTAGGTGGTTCTCTCAACTAAGTGTCAATAGTATATCCGAGCGAGCGTAATGCTATTGCTAGTTGTCGACTTTACTTTACCCCCTTTGAAACAATGAGAAAATATCTTGCTCAAATGAATCACACTGGGGTCACCACTAAGGATATATGTGACTCTAATCTCACAAAGGCGTACTTAGTTAGTTGGGACAAAGGTACCTCTTTAAATCGTCGTCAAATAGTTCCCTCAATGTACCGACTACTTTGGGGTTCTGTGGTACTCCTCAAATGAGTTTTATGGCTTAAGCCAAAGAACTTCCCACAATTATAGTAGTTGGGCAATAGCCTTGTCAACCGCACTGTAAATACAATGTGAATTGTTCATTTTATCTTGATTAAAGAGGTTCCCTACACACAAAGAATTAGTAGTTTTCTTATCTCACGATTGAGGCAACCTGCAGTTAGTAGTTTTGATGCGGTCTTCGTAATACGGTCCTACAAATAATGGTTAGTAGTTTTCCTGAGGTGAACAAAGAGAAAATAATGAAAAAAAAATTGTGTTTCGATTCTCAAAATTGCTTGAATAAGTGCGAGAGAAGAGCATACACATGAAGTGTTGTGACTAGCTTCACAAAAGTGAAAATATAAATAAACGACAAGGAAACGAACGTAAAAACTACCACAAAACATTAGGTATGTTGCAAAAATGATTAACCGTGTAAAAAAGTCACTAAAAAGTGAATTTATGGGATGAAACGTCCAATAACCATGTAAAATCAAGTTTCATTAAAATTGATTTAAAAAAATTAAAAGGTCCTAATTAAATCAAAAGACGTAACCAAAAATTAATTGGACTAATTGATTTATGAAAATAAGTAATTAACCTAATTAAAAAAACTAATTAAATATAATCTAATTAAAATATTTAATAATAATATTAAGATACAATAGAAAGATTGAACTTAAGTTAATAATAAAAATAAAATTCTAAACATAAGTTTTAAATTATGTATGACCTAATAACAAATCTATACAAAAACACAAATAAGACCTAAAATTGTAAGGTTGGAGGCTATAATGGCTTGGTTTTAGTTTTAGTTTGTTTTGGTTTTGTTCTTTTTGTAGGTGCGAAGGGCAAGTGACAACAACGCCGGTCGAGGTTGAGGCGAGGATGAGATGGTTTAGCGATGGTGTTATGGGATGAAACAACGGAGGAAGCATCCACGTGGTCCAGAAGTCGCGTGGATGCATTGGTTAGATGGCAATGGTGTGGAAGAGCTCGAAGTGAAGGATGTGGAAACAACGGGATCCGGGCGGTGCGTGAGTCAAAGATAGACGTAGGGAAGGGTTAGCTTAGCTCGTACTGAGCCAAGGCCGAGTCGGGAAGGGGAGAGACTATGGGGAGAATAGGGTGACTCGGGGGGTCGGGTAGGGAGTTGTGTAGAGTGAGAGGATAGTGGGGTTAGTGATGAGTGAAGGGCGAGCTAGGTAGCTCGCTTGACGAGAGAGCTAGGGTAGAGTAGTAGGTAGGTTGAGCGGGGATGAGCTAGCTCTCCGGCTGTCGGGGAGATGTAGGGAGGGATGAGCTAGCTTGTCGAGGTAGGGGAGTTCTGAGTTGAAGGTTGTCTTTGGTGTAGTGTGGGATACAACACATCTTGGTGAGTTGGGCGGTGTTTGAAGAGAGCTCGGTGTAACAATGTGGGAGGGTGAGAGGGATGAGTTAGTGAGATAGAGTGCAAGGGTTTGCAAGAAACATAAGCCAAATTTAACAGTCCCCCAAATTTACCAATTTGTTAAATATAACTATAACTAAAATTACCTCCATATTTATAGGAGAAACACCTATATGTGCACAATTTTTTTAGATCTAATTTTTTTTTAAGATGTTCTCAGAGTACCTACACAAATATATAAACACTAAAAACAACAAATAAACAAAAATGTGTTATGATTTGCAAGCCATTGATTCCCATTTTGGATGCTCCCAACACCTTCACAAACACAACAAAGCAACAAAAACAACAAAAATAAACCAATCAAAAATATTAAACATATAAAACCACATACATAGGAATTAGTAAATATTAAACATCTGCACTAAAATATAAATGAAATGTGAAACAAAAATGAATGGAGAATGAGTGGCACCCACGACGCATGCCAAAATGTAAACAAAGAAAAACTCACATAACGGAAGACAAACAAAACAATAACTTGCAAAACTTCCTGTAGATCTTCCTTGCAAACCTCAGTAAGATTGTAGAAGTCTTTAAACTTGTGTAACCTTGTAGATTATGGATTGTGGATGCTCTTGAAAATGACCTCCAAATGTGGATGTAAATTGCTACGAACACATATAGGAAAGCTTCTAATATGTAGATATTGGAGAGAAAAAATGACATAGTGAGTGTATAAGAATCCAATAGGGTCGGGGAGGATTTTCAAAGGGATAAACACACTCTTTTATAGAGGCTAAGTAGTGGTCTGAGTTGGTTGAAAAGTGGTTAAATGCACATGATAAAAATAACATTTGAGGAAGTTAAATGGTTCTGGGAAGATAAATGCCATTGAGGGGCAGTAAATGGATTTAATTAGCAGAAGTTGCATCCGGAAAGGTGGTTGTGTGTGAAATTTAATTGACCCCACCTTTCTAATATTCTAGAAGTGCGCTTAATTGTATTGGGAAGTGAGTTCAAGTGGAGTCATGAGGAAGTGGAGTCCAAGTGGCAATTGACTAGGAAAATAGGTGTACTTTCCTAATTAGATAACTAATTTAATTAGCTATAATGTGTAAACTAACTAATTAATCATTTATTTAATAAATGATAATTAAGCTAGCTAAAGGTGTACTAAAGATTAATTTAATTAATCCAAAGGGGTGTAATGTGCATGATTAATCAATTTAATTGATCAATCATAAGAGGATGAACAACATAATGTACTTGGGATAATATTGGGATAAGCGAGTGATTTTGGGGTGTCTACACTAGCGCTTACTTTTCGCTGATATATACATGCTTTGACATACTAATTATCTTTATAACATGTTAATGGGTGCTTCATGTGTAACATTTGCTTACAGGATTCTATACAACCATGGTTATCTATCACTTTTTGATTACTTATTGTTTGTTATTGTTTACGGGTTATGCCCTATGTCATGTTTGATCATTGTTTTCTTATGGTCACTTTGCCCTGATTATCTTGTGACATTATGAGTGATGTCCCATGTATGCAACCCGATTTTCGTGGTCTCTCTTGTCTTCATAGTTGTTTGTTACATTGTATTCTATTGCATGCTAATTTCGTTCCATTGACACTTGTTTCTAACCTAGATTGTTTGTATGTGCCTTGGTCTCTACTATGTACATCCCCTACCCCCTGAAGGTATCCACTCTCATATATGCATATCATATTCAAGTCCTCTCGTTTGGGCCACCTCCTCATACATTAATCACATGCACCCCAAATGAGGGGGACATCTATTGGGTGAACAAATAAACCTTCCAAAGAACTCGAGCTCCAAAATAGAACAAAAATACAAAATTAACACAAGAACATAGTCACGAGTGGTCCAAAATCGACTTGGGTCACAAACACATAGTGGACACTAATGCCCAAGAAGCACAAAGAATGGTGGGCACGTGTGTCATGCGCGCAAAATCAAATAGTTTCTTAGTTCAACACAGCTTTCCAACGATAGTTTACAAGATGGATCTACAATATCGCATTTGCCTTAAGTTACAAAATTCACTCAATCAGCTACAATTGATTACAAATCGGGACGTGCCATCTACATGGTGGCACTTATTCAAGAAGTGTCATGAAAGGCTCTCCCAACACTCTTCTCTTGGCATGAGATCACCCAAAAACTCGTTCTTGGTGTGAGATCACCTAAAAACTTGTCCTTGGCATGAGATCACCCAAAAAAATCGCTCTTGGCATGAGATCGCCCAAAAACCTCACCTTTGGCAACAAGACACTCAAATCCAACACCATCTCCAAAGCAAACATGACAACTTTCCATCCCATAATCTCTTATACATCATGTGATTATTTCCTTATCTACTACTTTCTACACACTTTTAATTACTTATACACACAATTTTTCATATACGGGACTTTGACTACTCTTTTTCTCTTCTTTTACAGTTCTTCCTTACAAGAAGCAACTCACATCAATAAGTACAAGCTCTAGTAGCACATTACTACACATACACTCCACCCATAGGGTCTACCTACCTTTCTTATTTGTCATGCTTCACATCATGATCACTTCACACTTCACATGGCTACTTGTCCACTCGACACGCTATCGGCTATACTTCTCTGTAGTTTACAAGGTACACATCTTTCTATATACTTTATGCTATCGAGTATTCACTCAAAAACATAAAGTGGGGGAAAATGTAGACAAAAAATTTATGCACTTGGGTACATTTCTAGGTCCTAAAGCATACTAATGTATACATGATTCCTAAACAAGAAAACTAGTGGTTGATAACTCCTTTTGGCCTTTTGATTGTTTTATCTATTGTACTTTACTCTTTACACATCTTACAACTCTGTTGGCACTTGACTAATTTATATTTTGATGACCTCGAACACTAGTGCCTAGTTAGGAAAGAAGCGCCCAAACACTCTTGTCCCTCCTGGCGCTCTTGCCCTTCTTTATCTTCTTCTTACTCTTTTGGGTCCTTTTCACCTTTTGGTCACCTTTTAAAACTTTGGGTTGGCCTTTTAGTTGTTAATTATGAAATTCAAACAAGGGAATCATATATATATATATATATATATATATATATATATATATATATACTTAGTTACTTCTCTCAAATAAGGGGCCAAACACTATAAAAATTATCTATCACCACCTAAGCTTGCACAAAGGCACAAGAGCACTACAAGGCATACATCTAGCACATCCATACAAGGGATAAGGGTTGCATTAATCTACATACACAACATATGAGAGGAGTTCATTCTATTCCATCACACACATTCTACATACTCAGTACAATCTATATCTAGCCCGTTATTATTGTGCAACTTGCACAAGGGCAACCTAGGGAATATATACACACATAAAGAACTACATAGAGTCTGAGATGTAGTACAATGCTCGATCATAAGTTCACTCTTCAGTGATGATCGTTGGGGTCGGTTCAACTCCACATTCTCGCATCTTTTTTATTACATTTGATGTGGGTTGTGCACATGTGTAGGTAGACATTTCTTTTGTAGGTTATAGGTGCAATCGAAACCCTAACAACGAAGTCAAAGCGACAAAGAGAATATTGGAGTGAAGACATTTCGACCCAGAAAAGACCCGAAACTTGAGCATCTAAGTAGACATAGGTGCCCAGATTAGTCGCAAGCACTGGAGCACTCTTGTCCTCATGTGGGTGTTTTTATCCGACACATACGACCTTGAGTTCTTAAACCCTCACCGAGATCTTTTACGACACCGTTCCTAGCCCAATCCAATAGATACACAGTCTAGATCACTCCCAGATCACACAAAATCAACTAAGCCATATTTCCCCTTTCATTTGCTTAGGGTTTTACATTGTTGAATGCTTAGTGCTTGGACATTACTTTATATTATCACCTAATATTATTTATCACAAGAATTACTCTAAATTTAGATTAAATCATTACCTTAGAGTCCCTGACCAACATCAAAGACTCCATTTCATAGATTGCAAAAGATCACAAAAGATGGCTCAGTTAGCACAAGAAGATCAATAATGTTCCCGGGGCATGGATCAAGGTGTTGAGTTGCATTTGCATTCTTGAAGAAGACAAGGTGACACTTGTGGTGGCTCGGTTTAGTAAATAATTCAAAGGATAGGAATCCGTTATGGAAACTCTCCTCAAGGGTCATGAATCAACAAGTTCTTCATCATATCAGAAACTTATTCTCTCTTTCCCCCTTTTTCTTCTCTCCCCCTTTCTAATTCTTCATTGTATGTAATCATGGTAATTTTTCTCATTCACTTAAGTGAATTTCTAAAGTTGAATTGTAAAATTCCATTTGATTTATAAAAAGGGAACTTATTTTCTTCACTTCTAGAAGATGTAAAGTCACAAGTGGAATGAGAGCATGAAGAGTCATGTGGGGGTAGATGAGAGGGCAATCTGTAATGCTTATAAATTGGAATGGCTACTCCATTCTAAAAGATCTTGAAAGTTTAGTTTTCTATATCAATTGTGGATTGTTGTATGGTTGTTGAGCTTTATATCACCAATACACAAGAAATAAAAGCTACATTTCTTCCATTTCATTTTCTTATGTTTTCCTCTTTTCTCTCTCTATTATGTAACTTCAAAGCATAATAATCTTGAATAACCAAGAAGAAACTTGGTGTCCTTGATTGATGAACCTAAATAACTATGTGTATGAGGTTTTTTAGTCTTGCTAATTTCCTACATTATTGCTTTCTCAAATTGAATGTAGACCTACTTCGGTTATTGTGTGTAAACTTTGTTAGTGCTACTCACGATAATAACCCTCTCTTTCCTAATTTACCTCCTTTATCCTTCATCGCTGCAAATTCCTCCCTTATATAATCCGTACAAGAACTTTTCCACAAGCTCAGTGAAGTGTGCTTATGTGATCCCCAACCTATTTGGCCACCCCACAACATTTAGATAAAATTAAGATAATTTTACGTTCAATAATGGGAGCCTCCCCATACACAAGAGGGGCATAGCCCTATGAGCATTGGTGGAAACACATAATTTGCAACACAACAAATTATTTTACTAATACACACATATGCAATTCAACTAGGCAATCTAGTGTGTTGCAATCTCTATTCTAGTATGATTTTCAATGCTAGAACAAAGACTTGATGTTATATATGATGCTATAATATATGCTGAATTTATTTATTTCATTAATTATATGGTGTAAATACTCATGTTGATTCACTATATGTCCTAAATGCACTAATGCAAGTGTATTTATATACCACTAAAATTCAATTAGGACCCTATTAACATGCAAAACGATACACAATGGGCATAATAGTGGATAAGACATGATCAACGACACATGCACTTAGATGGATCCACACAATATAGTCCCTTAGAAACTTACATTGTATGGTTATGGGAACCATTAGAAACATAGAGGGGGAAGAAAGAAAGAGAGGAAATAGAAGAAAGGGGTTTTAACAAGGATAGTTATGGAAAGACCATTGGAAATATAGAGGGGTAAAGGGAAGAGAGAGAAAGATAGGAGATAGAAGGAAAAGGGGCCACATATGACAAATAACTATAAAAACATCAACAAACATGCCAATAAAATTTATATTAGACCAATACGCAATAAACACACAAGTACCCTAGAATTATACAATTTTACGACTAACAAATATCCTCAAACCATTTTTAAGTGTCCGAAGATACAACAAAATTAAAAGTATGATCAATTACTTATTATATATAATTTTGTTTCCTTCTTTTTTTAACTAAAAATTATGGAATCAAAATTTTAATTTATTTTTCAAACTTAAGGATATCCATTCCATCAAAATTACGTTAAACTTAAATAAAACCTAATTATGTCAAGGCATTTTTACAATGGGGGTCGAACCCTCCTACCTATGACAAATGATAAAACGTGAGCAACTAAGATTGCATATGTACATCATCGACATAATATATTTTAATTCGATCTAATGGCTCATTTCCTCTATACCCATCCACCAATATAATTAAAAAAACCACCAATAAAGCAACCCGACACCTCTGCGCAGTTTGACGTCACTGACAGGCTTTTCTTTTGCCTCTGCTAACATCGATCACACAACCAAATCCGTGATGACCATGCGCTGTATCTTCGATTTTGGTTGGGCTTTGCATCGGCGGTGACAATAGCTTGTCCACCACCATCTTGTTCGAATACATGAACCAAAAAAAAGTGAGGAGCGTTCATTACAACATTGCTTGTGATGCGGGGGTTTGACATTCTTGCAGGTGATGAAGTGTCGGTTATTGTGTCAGTCGGATTCAAAAATACGAATCATCATTAAATGCTCATATATATTGCTACTATTTCATATGAATGAATGCTTATATATGAATTAGTTATAGTTTTTATACTTCAAACATATGAATATATATATATATATATATATATATGATTAGTTTTAAGCTAGGAAGTATATATATATATATAATATTTTATAGGAAGTATATATATATATATATATATATATATATATATATATATATATATATTTATATATATATATATATGAATCAATTTTTCCCTTCAAAAAATTCTAAAATTTGATTGGGTTCTACTTGAGTATTTTTTACACCTTATAATTTAGTGAATAACAAAAAAATTTGTTGAAATAATGCTAAAATGTGGTATTTTTGTAGTTTTTGGAATTATATTTTTGTCCCCTGTCTAGTCTTTTTGCATTTCTTTGCACATAGTCCTATGTTCAACCCTCAGAGAAAGCTATTTCTCATGAAGTTCAGTATTGCACTTACAATCGTCTAAATATTGCATAAACCCCGGTTAATGCTATGGCGAATCCTATGAAGCCATGGAAGGCGGAGTATGCCAAGTGCTCAAGTTTGTCATCCAAGGCCTATAAAAGACCATTGAGAAAGACATTCTCAGAATTGCCAGAATGGTGTAACCTCAACATTTTGATGGCGACATGCCAATAAATTCTCTCCACCCTTCTTTACTTTCATAGAATTTTCAAAATATTTGAAGTGTCCGTAAAGCTTTAGATTAATGATATGTGTGATTGAACCTCGATGCCCTTTTTTTCAAAATGATGTCTTACAACTATTTTTAAAAATATCTTAAGGGTTTGTAATGCATTAACACCGTGATGCTCTGTATATCTTATGCTCACATAACTGAAACTTGGCACTTTTGGAATTATATTTTTATCCTCATTGTGGAGCTTGTCAACCGCAAGGGAATTGTGCAGTAGAAAGTGGTTAGAAAATAGGTCAAAATATTTCAAATTCTAGAGCTCGATATAAAATTGAGGAGCGAGCTGCAACAAAGGAGTAAACAGATAAATCTAATTACTCGAGCCTCCTCCACACATCACACCTTCTTCTTGGACAAGTGCCACAGTAAATCGTGTTGACACCCATATTCTTAAAAAAATAACCGTGCAACTAATTGATCATGGGTTATACTATTTCAAGTTTATGTAGGGTAGTCTTTTGGTGAAATTATACAGGTAACATAAATGGTGTGAGGAATATTTTGTCATCATTGTTCACACATTGCTTGTTTTCATTTAATTACTCGAGCTTAAAACTATAACAAAGTGCTACAATAAACCAACATTGTGGTTGTGTTTTCAATGTGGAACCAATTGGATTTACCCCATTTTATATTTTGGCTCATAAGCGTAAATCACATTCATGTGAATAATGTGAGCTTAACGATAAAACATAGCATAGATAGAAAATAGAGCGTCATAAAGTTTCCCCGATCATTCTACTAGACGCAATAGCCACTAGAGCGGAAATCTAAACCATGACATAATGCCAGTCACTAAAATCCACTAAAAAAACCCATAATCACTAAAATCATTCCCAAGTAGTTTTTACTAAATAAAATTGCAATAGAACGAGACATTACCGAACAAATTCTGTATATCATGAGGTGATACAACGAGTAGATTGCACTAAAGAATGTAAGAAAATGTATGGAATCTAAGTTTATAGTTTACAATTGGAAGATAAATTCTACTTAGCAATCATATTCCTACATGTTGGAGGGGTTCAATTATCCTTGATTATTTGTGCATCACTTGTTTTTTTGCAATTGATCGAGCTTAAAAGTGAAAAGGGGAGTACACAGTGGTACAACAAGCCAACATTTTGGTTGGGTTTCAAACCTAGAACCTATTGAATTTTTCCTCTTCTTTGGCCCTTTTAAGCACAAATTGCACTCATGTACATAATGTGAATGATGTCAAGAAGATAAAATGAGCACATATAACAAATATATTTTGGTGAGGAATAATCTGAGCCATGTAATAGGTGTGGGACATGTATATTGAATTCCCACATTCAAGTCCCCATTTTTCTTTTATTTTTCCATTTCTTTCAATTGTGTAAAGGTCAACTATTGGCACCTAGAAGTGAAAGACAAGTTAACGGTGTTGACTAAGCGACCCCTCTATATGTCCCCATTAAGATTGGGTTTCAAACCTACATCCTGTTGGAATTTCCCCATTTTTATTTGACCCCTTTAACTACAAATTCCACTCATGTGCAAAATGCAAGTGACATGCGAGATGATAATGTGGAGCAAATAAATTTCGACAACATGATAGTCATTTTAATACCTGAAAAATAGAAGCACTGAAATTATAAACAACTATTGACATTGATAATATTGATTGAATACTCCTTACCTTCTAACATATCTCTAAAATATGTTGCCTTGTTTCCTTGCACACCACACCCTTTTTCCCTTGTAACAATTGACAAAAATAGGATGTGGTTATAGAAAAGAAGAGTTTAACATTGTTTCCCCAAACTAGTTCTCTTGACCTACAACTTCTCCTCCCTCTAACCCTTCTTGATTGACCTTGTTCCTTTCATTTGTTTCGTTTTGCAGTATCACTTTTTTGACGTATCCCCTTCGATATTTCCATCGTACACTTCGTAAACGATTGCTAGTTTATTGTAGAATTCTAGATTCGCTTTACCAACAAGCCAAATCCATACTAGAACCTTTGGAAACCAAACACCTTCAACAATATGCCAACAACCAGTTGACCATACTTCCTCTTCGTCTCATATTCGTTTTTAACTTTTAATCCGACAGAAAGATAGAGAGGGAGGAAGGGAGCTTTGACGCTACAGACATGAAACGCTGATCAGTGGAGAGGAAAGGTGTTTGCGCTCTGCGTACTAAAAGATGACAGGGAAAGGAAGCGGGAAGGGGAAAGTCTGGAAGGTGGGAGATGTAAATGTAAATGTAGGGAAGACTGGGCCTGCGATGGCCCTCGGCCTTGGCTGCGGCGTTGGGGTTGGATTTGGTCTCATCGGGGGTTAGTTCTTTTTTATTTTATTTTAGTTGCTAATTCATGAGGATGATGCTGCTGTTTTATGTTCTCGTGTTTCTTGCTTTTCTTCTTAACCAGGGTTTAGCCTTGTCTCTTTAAAATTGACAACCCTTTTAACAACATGAAACCTTTCCATAAAAATTCTAGCAACAAATTTTGGCAAAAGAGTTATCAATATCTTAGAAAAAGAGGCATTTTATCACTATCTTAGAAAAAGATGCACGCCAAATCTTTTTCGTCTGCAGTCAAATATTTGGAAAGAAAGCAGCCAAAGCTTGTCAAAAAAGTTGTTACCAGGGGCTTTCAATGGGGAATACTCTTTAATGGCAGACACTGATTTATTGCCAGCAGGAACAAAAGGAGAAACACCCTAGCATCAAAGATTGAAGAATAAAAAAGTGAATAAGCTAGTTTGCAGTCACGGACGGCTTTTCTAGGATGGGACTGATGTGGAATGTTTCTTACCTCTCCCCATATATTTAACATACTGGATGCCAATCAATAACCACTCCTTTTTTATATTCAATTTGTAAGGGGTGCTAAGCCATGGTCCCATGGAGTGGGGGCTCAATAAATATCTCAGTGGGTGCTGTTGAGAGAATTTGATTATTTTCTTCAACAATTTCCACTAAGAAATAATAACAATTTGGAGGTGTATGCTAACCCTTTATTAATTTGGGTTCCCTCTGAATTCAATGGTCAAACATTAACCCGGCTGCAACTTAGCCTTTTGGTGTGGTAGATTGTTAAACCCATGTTAGTCAATGGGAATATCCAGAATGTCAGGCAATTTATTATCAGCGAATAATTTGGGCCTAGGATAACATTTGACAGGTATATAAATGATCACGCTACTAGTGCTCATGATAGGGTGGAAGAATGGATTATTTCCAAGGCTGTCAAAGGAGAGTTCCAAAGCAAGTGGCACCTGAAGGTAACTCTATGAGGAAGAAAGCCAAACATCTCTACTACTCACCGTATATTCAGAAGACAAATAAAGACCCTCCCCAAGTTGTGAAAAAGGAAATAATATTGTCCTTGATCTGATAATAAAGTGATGGTCAGCCTCTACTGTTAACTGGTGATAATGTGAATTTAACCATTGGGGATTTTTTATCCCATAATATTATTGATGCTAAAGATATACAGTAACACCAATAAGATCGTTAATAATTCAAAGGATGTGCTTGAAGTAGAGTGCCAACTTAGGAGTGGGAGGCCTAGAAGGAGCCATCCAAAAGGTATGATCGAAGTTTTTATAGATTTGCCCCTGATAATGATTTTAATCTTCCTCTCATGGTGGAAAAGATGAGGGATAGTACTTAAAAGACACAGTCTACGGTTTGATCCAAGGGTGGAAAAGATAAGGGACAACACTTTAAAAAAGTGTCTAGGAGTAATCCAGGGCCTAGGAGGTATCCACTTGAATCTAGAGACAGTTAACACATTAAATATGCTATGGTGAAAAAGTATATGAAAGGATAAAGGTTGGGAGATATAGTTAAGACTTCTATGAGAATGAATTACGGGAATCATAAACACCATGCTAGAATTATTAGTTGCAAGATTATATTATGTGTAGTTTTGTACAATGATCCGAGAGGTTGGATGTGCTACAGGGTGTCTAACCATGACTATTCTTCCTATTCTATCTCTACTCGCTCAAAAAATATAAGAATACTATAATATACAAATGTAGATGATGAAGCGACGGTTGAACCATTACAAGAAAGATAATCACTTTTTTAAAAACTGTTGTGAATCTTCATTTTTTTGTTTTCTGTAAATGTTATCGTGCAACTGCATGAAACTCTAATGACACTATCAAAGTTGTGCAACATCTACAAGAGGAGTTATGTAGGAGCATCCGGGTTTCACAAGCGATCTCTATTAACCAAAAATAGTTGAACAATTTGAGTTAGTTACGTTTACATTTGTGGAGTATTTTGTGGGTCACTCGTTGAAGAATTGTATGGTTGGTGAGCAGTGGAATACAATGTTGCATTATGTTGAGTGTGCAAGTCCATTGCATAATGTTTGTGGAGTACGTAGTTACTCTATTCAATGTTTGGTTTGTTGTGCAGTGTGCAATGCGTAGCATTTTGTGCGCAACTCTGTTCAAGCTACAAACTTGGAATAATTGAATGTTTGAAGGCACAAGTTTCAAAAAGGCCAATTGGTTGTGTTTGGATCTATTGTTGGGTCCTTTTATCCTTGCATTTGAATTCGGTAAATCTAGGAGTCTCAGGAGGTGGCATGAACGGCTATATAAGTAGGGCCAATTTGCCTTAGGGAAGTAGTTCAAGTTTTGGGGAACTTAGAGTGCCTAAGAGTAGAGTGGGGATGCGAGATTAATGCTAACCAAATCATCACGACGGATGAGTATCCATAGTAATAAAGTGTAAGAACAACTTTGAGGGTGTCTCAATGATTTGAGTCGTAACACAAGTGTTAAGTTACAACACATGGAGGATTTGCCATGTCCAAATGTCATGTAAATGGCTAAATTGTTGGCGATCAAGCTAATGGTGCCATTTCTCTAAATAAGATATCCCATTGCTTTGTTTTGTTCAAAATATGAGTTCATTTGATCTTTATGTTGATGCCCGTTTCTTTCTGTTGAGTTGTTCTTCCACACATAGTTTGGAGGCTGTGAGGTGTAAGGTGACTCTTCGTTGAGCATCCTCACCCTGTCTGCGTCAAGTTAGCACTCTGTGGTAGGACAATTGTGCTTGAGATGGTCTTGAAGCCGCCGGTGAAGATGACTCAAGGCGTGAAGTATTGTTATTATAACACGAGCCGACCAAAGGCCTAGATCCTTCAGGATCAGTCACACCTCTTTGAAGAGAAATGGTCTCCATTTTGTGCAGTTTACAGTTGCAAAAGAAGATGTGGAAAGTTTGGCAACTTGTACTTTGGTAAACCATTTTCCTTAGAAAGGAACTTAATTTTCTTATGATCTCAAAGAGAGGGATCTCTTGTTTTTGTTTGCTTGACCTTGGCGCCAATTACTCGATCCGATTTGGCTGGAGTGCTGCAATCACATTGACCTCTTCCTGCTGAAGTGTGTTTGCAATGTCTAAATTATACAATAAGGTTGAGAATAATGGTGCAAGAGTTCTAAGGCGTTATTTCCTGCTTGGTTGGTGATGGTGTAGCAGCCATACTAAAGTGGACGAAACTTGTGATAAGGTTCGGTAAGTCTTTCCTTCTACAAATGAAGCCATACTTGATCAACAAGCTGAAAGGTGTGTGGCACTCAATGTTAATCATGGTGATACTGGCACTTAGCATTAGCTTTCTGCAAAATGGTCTGCACTTTTTATTAAATGTGCTCAATGAATTTAACAACTTTGTCAACTTCCTTTTGAGTTGAAGGAATCGCTGTTGTAGGTGATAGGTTAGGTAAGTTACATCAATGGGTGCGAGAGGTTGGGAACCAAAGCATACCTGAAAAGCGATGTGTGCAAGAGGTTGGGAACCAAAGCATACCTAAAAAGCATTGTGTGCAATAGAGTTGTGTAGAGTTCTATTGTAGCTATGTTGAATGAAAAGAAGACTTTCATCCCATGTGCATTGTTGCTTGGAGTTGTAAATTCTAAGAAGACGCACGGTCATCCTATTTACCACTTATGTCTTTCCATTAGTCCGAGGCTGGAATGCAGTAGACTTGTTCAACTTTGTGTCCATCATAAACCAAAGTGCTTTCCAAAAATTGTTCAAGAATCTTGTATCCCTATCAAAGATGATAGTAGTTGGCAATCTAAAGTGGATCTAGATTGTTAGAACAATAATAATAAGTGGGTTTAACCCCTTAAATTGTTCTTATAAAAGTTATATTTAATTATATTAAATATAGTTATAAACCTTAGTTTATAATTAATAAATAAAAATATGAAATATTTTTATTTATTAAATATAAACTTTAGTTTATAGGTTAATTGATTTTATCAATTAAAGTGGAGGGGTGTGTCTTGGGAAGTCACACCGACCACCCCCACTTAAAATGGGCACTCGGGGCTTGGTAAAATATATGAAAATATGTGTGTGGAAAAGTGAGAGAAGTGAGGTGAAGGGGAAGTTATTGGACATGTAAAAAATGTGTTTCTCATATTTAATGGAAATTCTATGGTTTTGGGTTTTTACCTCGTATGAGGTTTTCCCATGTAAAATCTTGTCTTATGTGTTTTTACTATTTTTATTTTAATGTAATTTATATTACATGTTCAAATTACTTAAGTTAAATCAACCTTGTTTATATTTAACCCGGTCCTCCAATATAGACATGCTGAAAATACAATTGAGTTGTTTCTAGAGCTGAGATTGATTTTTACATGGTGTGAGAATTGTCATCTTTGAGAATCTATCAACTACTAAATTCAATGATTATCATGCTCGGTAGTAGGGTAGTGTGAGATAAATTCCATGGAAATGGATTCCCATGGTTTCATTGGAATTGGAAAAGTTGTGTACATACTTTGCCTTTTGTTAACTGGTTTGATGGTTACATAGGCATTACATGATTTGATGTATTTGGTGATATCTGATATGAGTTGTGGCAAAAAGAAGTACTTTTGCAATACTGCAAGGATCATTTGAAGTCCAAAGTGTCTTGCAACCTTGCTGAAATGAGCCTCCTATATTAGTTTTTTTTGCTGCCTTGTGTGTTACAGGCATTGTTCTAAAAATCGCGATTACTTGGACAATAATCGCGATAAATCATTTTTCACATGCAAAACGATTTATCTTTCCATAAATCACGATTTATTTATTGCCGATAAATCGGTGATTTCCGGCGCTAAATAACCTGAAAAATCGTGGAAAATCGCTCCATTTCCTCTTGCTCGAATCGTTTTTTGCTTCTATGATTTTTTCTTCTGTTTGCTTCTGCTCGAATCGTTTTTTTCTACTCACGTAGGAGGGCATTCAACGTGGTTTTGTGGGCATTCGACCTGGTTTGGGGCACATAAAACGGTAAATACATTGCATTCGCCATGGTTTCCACTTCCAGATCTATTTTCGTTGCCATTTCGTGGCCCTAACAGGTAAAACTAAATATTACAATATTTATTTAATATATTAATGCGTTTTAATAGTTAATAGTTAGTAGTTAATGCTTATAGTTATTATTTATTTCGTGGCTTCAGTAACTTTACACTAAATAGTTAATACTTAATATTATTTATATAATATATTAATTCGTTTTGTTGTTTTGTATATATTTAATAATTAATATATTACAATTTTTTAATAGTTAATAGTATATACAACTTATACGAGATATCTGCATTGTAGACATTTATATAAAATGCATTATTTAATTTTATACAATATATAAATCTAATTTTATACTTTAAATCTAATTTTATAAATTTATAGTATATACTATACATTATTATAAATTTATAAATGATGTTAAATGTTATAATCGTTATGAATTTTAATGATGTTAAATGTTAAATTGTTATGATGTTAAATTACGATTTAACTTTTAACATTTAACATTTAACGTTAAATCGCTTATAAACGATTTAACATTTAACATCATTTTCATTTAACATCATAACGATTTAACATTTAACATCATTTTCATAACGATTTAACATTTAACATCATTTAAAATTATAATAGTATACTTTACGATTTAACATTTAACATCATAATGATTTAACATTTAACATCATTTTCATAGCGATTTAACATTTAACATCATTTAAAATTATAATAGTATACTAGTATACGAAAAGATAATAGTATACTTGTACAAAGTCACTTCTCTCATCATTTAACATTGTTTTTACATTTAATTTAAGTATATTTTATGAATTTAAATGTTTTTAAAAGTAGCGATAAAGTTGCCGATTAATGCCGATTCCCGATTTCCGAGTCAAAATTTGGCCTGCCGATTAATCGCCAATAACGATTTTTTGAACTATGGTTACAGGCAAGTGTCCAAGGTGGTATAGGAGTCCATCTTACAAGTAGAAATTTGGAACTGACTTACCACCATGCAAAGTATGAATTTTTTTGCAAAGTCTGAATTAGATATATACAATCCTAACCAAGTGTTAGTCTCATCTCCCCATGTGTCAAGAATAGAGAGAAGAGCTTGAACAAGAGGCTGACTCAAACAATCAATTATTGGATTGACACTTCCCTTCTTATGCTTGATGTTAAAATAAAATTACTGAAGATATGAAGACTAGTTTTGATGTTGTCCTGTTACTATTTGTTTTGTGTCTGCAGAAATTATAAAGACTTGTGATTCATATGGATCACGGTCTTCTTTCCGAATGTAGTGTTTTCAATGCATACATACCTGAACAATGGAATAAAGCTCTCAGTAATATGTGGGATATTTTCTTATTGTGGCCATGAATGTTTCACTGCCATAAACAACTAGATGACCATGTTAAGTGAGGACTACTACAAGTGCATATTCATATACATAAATATCTATCTCAAATGGTTGTTGAAGATCAAGTAGGGTGGGCATTGGTGCAAAACATAGTCTGCATTTCAATTCTTTAAATGCTTTTTGTTGTGCAGTTGACAAGGCAAAGGTTGCTTTGGCACAACCTTTAGTAACTGAATTTAGAGGCCAAGATACATGAGAAAAGCCAAGCACAAATCTATGTAAATCCTAAGAAGTTGTGAAGACTTATGAGATTCTTTGGTGTAGGCCATTCTTGGATAACACAGATCTTGGCTTGTTCAACATGAACTCCTTCTGCGTCCACAATGTATCCTAGATACTGTATCTTCTGCAAGGAAAACAAATCACTCGAACAAAACTTCCTTGGCTGTTAAGGTTGTCTTCCACATATCTAAAGGTTCAACAAGAATTTGATGATACCCAAACTTAAAATTGACTTTAGTATATTCAGAGTTATTCGAAAAGGTCCTTTATATTGAAAAGTGGCCAGTGATTCTTCACAATGATCTTTTTGAGAGCTCCATAATTGATGCACAACCTCCATGTGCTATCTTTCTTTGGTATGGGCACAATGGAATTGCTGTAAGGCAATGAGCTTGGCATGATGTGTCCATTATCTACAAGTTCATGAATTGGCTGCATGATCTCTTCTTTTTGAAATTGGTTCAAAGTTTTACACTATCTAGACCCTTCTTGTATTTACATAAACAGTGATCCAAATAAATAGGCACTACATCTCCTTAATATAAGGAGTCAAGTGCTAGAAAGGCAAAGTCATTACTATTGTTATGTGAGTTGTTATAACTCATAACAATACACAAGCGTTTTAAAAAACAAACTACAAAAATATATAACTCACCAATGTGAGTACTAATATGAGTATTTTTAGCATTCCCCCTTAGTACAAACATGGGAGATATCACCACCTACAACCAAGCAGCGTGCCGCTCCATAGCTTGCACATGGTCTCGATCATCACCTTGACTGTGGGAACTACATCATCCATGAATAGGGACCCGTCAACCTATTATGGGGAATACATGAATTGGGACCCATCAACCAATTCACATCAACCGAACCAGTCATGATATCAAGAACACTTACCTGCTTTCGTATTTGTGGACAAGATCTCTGCATCATCATACCAACAAGAGAAAAATAGAAGCCATATAACACACATGAACAAGAATTATGTCTTATGTTATTATTTTTAATCATACACAAAGCAAACCAAAATGTGTCACTAAAGCAAAATGCGATCTCTGAAATAGTGACGGACTCAAGGATGCTGATCGCCCTCCTGCCTCCATTGCCTCCATCCTCCGATGAATTTACTTAGTACAAATAATCTTCATCACTGGGATAGTTGATAGGTTCATTTTCACTTTCATGAGGAGAGAAATCTTCCCAATCATTTTCAGCAGCCAAAGCCTGTTGATCTATCTTATCATCTAAGAGATCTTGGGCTCTTTTTTTACAGTTCACAAATCGATGTCCTGACTGCTTGCAATAATGGCACAAAAGATGTTTCCTTGAAGATTTGAATTTATGTTTACCTTTCTGGAATGATGAATTATTTTTTGTAACCATTACAGTTTCCTCTTCTGGCACAAATCTTTTGTTTCTGTTTTCTTCTTCAAGTAGAGAGGAGATTAGGTCTTCCAAACTAGGATTAATTTTGCTAAGAGTAAACACAATGTTCAAGTAACTATTCAACATGCTATTTAGTAGAACAACTTTAGCATCTTCTTTATCAACATCAAATTGTATTCTTGCTAACTGGTTCAATATGGATCAAAACTTACTTATATGTTGTACCATATTGTCAGTTTCTCCCATTTTTAGCCTGAACAATTTTTGTTTTAATGCCATTGCTGCACTGCCAGTTTGAGATCTGAACAACTTGTTCAATGTCACCCATATGTCATTAGATGACTTAGTTAGATCTTTACGATGCAAATATGCATTAGATAGTCCTAGGCCGATAATTGCTATTGCTTTTTGATCCTTGATTTCCCATTTCGCTACTTCCCCTGCATCTTTCAGCCTTGTCATTTTCGCGTCAACAATTTCCCATAGGTCTTTGTCGATCAATTGTAGTTGAGTTCGGACTTGCCATGTGTGAAAGTCTTTACCTTCAAATTTTTCCACAAGACTAAATTTATCCATTTTTCTCACAATTTGAATCGACACTAGGGACGTTGGTTTCAACTGATAATGCATCTTTTACAAAGTTTTTTTACAAAAAAACAAAATTCATCTAAACAAGACTTACATACTCTTGACATACATTTTTATTAGAAAGACTCATATGGAGTCTTACAATACATAACACATACTTTATACCCACAATTAAACTATTAAAAAGGAATAACCAAGATTGCTTTTTAAATCTCAAAGAGCTTATAGACAAATCAAAATTCAAGACTCACATGATTATTGCAGATTCTCAAGGACCACGTGCAGGTCTGAATCCACGTGAGATGCCTAGGATGCAAGATATTGATTACACAAGGTACTCCCAAGACGTCTCAGTTGACAGTGCACAACTAGATGGAATACTCACGTGCCAATAATGACAATATTGATATTGAGAAACTCTCGTGGAGGACTCCCATAGCGAATGGATTATTGAGAACTGTTCTTAGAGGGAAACCATGCTCTTGAGAAATGCAAACTCCATCCAAGCACGAGAGAATTAACAAGAAATCACAATTTTGGCATGAACTCATCCTTGTGTTGACTGATGAGCATAGAAATGCAGGTTGGAACTGTGAGATTTTGATAATGATCCATATGGGTGTAAATTTGAAAGAGACAGATGCCTAAAGACTAGCAAAATATGATAGTGAATCACCAAATGGCAGGCTATGGAAACTTGAAAGTCTTACTCACTTCGCAGCAGCGTTACATGCTTGCCTGTCACGTCGGAGCAGATCTGAAGACTTTTTTATGCACATGAATAACAGACTTTGCTCAGCCCAATATTAATAGGGCTTGTCTATGTTGCATGCAAATCCACACTTCTGCTGTGATGAGTCTGATCTGGCACTTGATATGTTGTCAGGTATGAAGCAACCACATCATCTATATATTTGGCGATTCCACGCTGCTGAAACCAGATCACATATGCATGGGTTGCTTGACGCCCATGCAATGTTGAAGATCAATTTTGTAATCAGTCTTGGTAGGTTCGATGTACAGGAGAAATAAAGTCTGCAAAATGACGTTATTTACTGCAAATAGTTGATTAATATAGACTTATAAGACTCTCATTCCCACATTCCTGCTCTGATACCAAATGAAATTGGTACAGAGTTTTACACAATTTAAACTCTTCTTGTATTTACGTGAACGGTGATCCAAATAAATAGGCACTACATCTTCTTAATATAAGGAGTCAAGTGCCACAAAGGCGGAGCCTTTACTATTGTTATGTGAGTTGTTATAACTCACATAACAATATGCAAACGTATTAAAAACAAACTACAAAAATATTTAACTGACCAATGTGAGTACTAACAAGATTATCTCTAATACTTTCTTGAGAAATGATGTGGTATAGAGATGCATTAAGAAGAGGGGGTAATGGAATCAAATTAATAGTGTGCTTTATTGTAGAGTGTGTAGGCACTCCTTTAGGTGAGTAAAATTTATCTGTGTATTCTTCTAGCACACTGTTCAACTGTTGCGTGTCTACTGAAGGAATGACTGTTTGAGTTTGAGCCAAAAGAATGTTCCCACATTCAAGTCTCACCATAAACAAAACAATTTTCAAGTCCAATGGCTCTGTATGTGGACTTTCATCAAAGACCACATTTCTGCTCATGTATATCTTCTATGTTGTAGGATCAACTAGCTTATAGGCTTTAAATTTACTACCATACCCAAGAAATATACATTTCATGTTCTTTTCATCAAGCTTCTTTCTTGGAAATTAGACAAGGGTTGTGATCACAAAGACTTTGAAGCGCTTCACTGTAGGATTCTTTCTGTACCATACTTCTTCAAGCGTCATGTTGTTCAATGCTTTTTTAGACTGCACTGATATGGCCAGTACCGCCCGTATCAGGCCTGAAACGTACTGGGTACGGAAACTGGTACTGGTACTCTCTGTTTACTCTGTGGGTACGTACTGGGTATGGAAAATCGTACCCGGGATGTACCCAGGGCCCATGGGTACTTACTCACAGCATACCCACGCGATTTTTTTAAGTGCAAAAAAATAAATAAAACTTGAGGGCTTTGACTGGAATTGAACCTTGGAAAGTTCGTGTGAGATTCAATATTTACAATAGGCTCCGAAGGGTCGAGAGAGATGAAAAAGACTTATTTGGTTGACTTACTATTTGGGGGCTTTCTTGTTTCTCCTCATGGGTCCTTTATTCTTCAGTCAATTTGGAAGGTATGGGAACAAGTGAAGCACTTGGTGGTTGGGCAGCCTATCTTCTCTTCCTTTGACACTAGGTGCCAAGCCTACAAATCGATTTCATTGAATCTGAAATATAATGACAAGATCCTTGCCTTGACAAGAGGCTGCTCTGCCCTCCTTTGGTTTGAGAAAGGAATTAAAATATTTCATGACTTGTACAGATTTGGGAAGTGGATGGAATGGACAGACCTTAAAGCTTTCTATAAGCTTCCTCAATCTTAGTTCAGAATGTATACAATGCTCAGAAATGCTTTCACAGCTCCCTCTACTGGACTAATTATGGAGGATGAGAATGACTTTTGGGATACTATGAGGTGGCTCAAAGGGCCCCCTCTCCAAGAGGCTACCTCCAAACAACTCTATGAAAAGATTGCCTTCTCCCCAAACCTTTCCCTGGGCCTTAACAATAAGTGGAATGTTTGTGAGCCCATTAGTAGATGGACTCATAGATTTAATGTTTTGTGGTCTTCTTGTATTCAGTCAAAGAAATCTTGCTTTAGATGGCTTCTAATTCATAATAAGCTTGTTGTTGGCTTCTAATATTTTATAGGTTGTTGAGACTATAAGCTTGTTGTTTTCTTTAAATTTTTATATATATTTATATTTTTACTTTTTAAAAATATTTTGTATGAATGTACTCACAGTGTACCATACCCGAGGTTCTTAAAAATCTGTCATTCAGCGTACACTTTCCGCACCCGCACCAAAACAGTCTAGCTTTTTTCGATGCTCAATTGATAAATACAATGATGTATTCACTGCTTTGGCCTAAATATGCCTATCTATGTTCACACTTTTCAGCATGCATGTCATAATCTCCTGGATGATTCAATTCTCTTTCTACAGCTTAATTTTGCTGTGTGGAGTGTAGGCAGTGGTCAGTTATTGGTATATTCTTATTGAGTGCAATTTTTTTCAAATGCCTTTGAAGTGTACTCCCCCTTGATATGTCTGAAGGGTTTCGATTGGGTAGCTATTCTGTTTCTCAACTACAGCTTTGAATGTCTTGAAGTGCCGAAAAGTTTCAGACTTATTCTTAAGGAGCAACAGCCACATCTTGTGGGAATAATCATCAATGAACAAGTACTGAACGCCACCAAAAGTCTCAGAAAAGGTCCACACAGATTGCTGTGAAACAAGTAGAGGACAACTTTCACTTGATTTAACTTGCCACTTTTAAATTTCAAACTGTGTTGCTTATCAATAACACAGCTAGATTAAAATTTTCCAGATTCTTTGATCATTGGTATCCCATGGACCATATTGTGCTTAGTTAAGGCCATTAGGTATGTAAAATTCAAATGTTCAAAACATTGATGCCATATTGAACTCTGTTGTTCATTTGAAATAGGAAGAGTGAGGTGTATTTTGAGTAAATGCGCCGTTGAAGATGAACATGGCTCCTTTATCAGACCCTTTGGCTTCAACTATGTTGTACTTGGACTTGTCCTCAATTAGACAAAATTTGTGACCTTTCATGTCATATTCAACTTTCAGTTTGCTATCAAGCATCTGAATCTCGGACGAGATTCTTCTTTATCTGAGGAGCGAAAACATGCCTTGGACTTCACATTTGTTTTTGTTGTGAGGGAGAGGAACAACATTTTTACCTCTGATTAGCAGAGAGTTTTGTTTCCAAGGTTGACTGTTCCATTATGTGCTTTCAGATGCAAAAACACGTCTTTCTTCCCAGGCATGTTCTTTGTGGACCCTGAGTCAATTCACCAAAATTCTCTTTCTTTATTGCTTACATTATGTGACTGGGCCAGCACTTGGATGACTTCATCATCTTTGATATCATCATTCTCGGCACTATCATTCTTAGCCCTGTCAATTTCTGCACCATCGCTCTTCACAATATTGCTTTGATATTGCCAATTCTAGTATCTTTCTTATCCTTAGTGATTTCCCCTATTTTTCTATCTGAAGCCATTATACCAACAGTTTTTGGTGTCATGAGACTTGCAACAAATATGACAACTGCACTGTTGGTTGTGCTTTCCCTTTCTCATTAAATTCTTTGCATCATTGAAACTCTTGCTTTGGTTGGAAAACCTTCTTCCCTTTTTCGTTTGAAGAAAAAGCCTTATCTTCATTGTTGTCACCAACATGCTGTACTTCTTGTTGAAGAAAACCAGTGGGCTTCTGATAGGTAACTTAACGATTGGGGACATTCAATGAAGTCGCAAACATTCTTAATGAAGGAGGGAAAGCTCAGAGAATGATCATCACTGGGTCATCGTCATCAACTTCTTGTTCAACTTATAGCAGTTGGTTCTTGATTTCAGTCAACCACATCTAAAAATCTTTGACTTTTTCACCTTCCCGCATCTTGAGTGTGTATAACTTCTCCTTGAGACATAACATCGGTGTTTTATTGTTTACCTTGGACATTGTCTTCAATGTTTTCCCAGCCTCATGAGTATCCTGCGTGCTTCGAATGTGTTAGCACCCCGTTTTCAATTGAGAGCATAATGAACATTAGGGCCTTTCGTTTTTTTGACCCATTTCTTTTGTGTCATTACTCATATTTTTGGGCGTTATGGCTCTGATTACACCCCAAACATCTTCAAACATCAAGATTGTCTTCATCTTTGTCTTGTGCTGAGTAATTTTACCCATTCAACGATTGTTTGTTGGTAAACTTTATTTTTGCTATTGCCATTTTTCCTTCGGTCTTATACGACTTGGACAATAGGGCTTCGTTGAACAAGGTTTGAGGTTTATAAAATACTCTCCATTGAATTACTTTGAAGTTTGAGGTGACTAAGGGAACACTCGAATGGGTTTTGATCCAAAATTCAACCAAAAACATTTTTTGTTTTGTTTTGTTGTTGGTGGTCACACTTTTTAGAAGGAATAAGTAAGTATTGGTTAAGGCGTTTCTTTAATGCTTTGGCAGAGTACTTGGATTGAGACAAATTCTACTTTTCTATTGCACGAATCTTCACCACAATTCTTCATTTTTGGTCTGACCTGTAGTCTGTTAATGTCTTGCATATATATTGATTCGTGTCAGCTGAGTAGCTGCAGCATTCGACACTGATTCTCATTCAGCTGAATCTACTGCACTAATTTGACTGGCCATTGGCTTTGCCTGGCTTGGCTGTTAGAACTGCTTCATCTTGGCGGGCTCTGCATCTCGCATTGTCTGTGCAACATGTTTCCCTCCTTGGGAATGGGCACTATTTAAAGAACTGTCTTCCATCTTGCAATCCTTGCACCCCTAGTAGAGGATTGTTAAGACTCTAAGAGGGTCGTGGTGGCTTCTGTGATTGCTGAATATTGATGACTAGCTGCTTCTGTTTCTCTTTCTGAACTTCAGTAGCCTCCTCCCATATGCTTCAAACAGTTGCAGCATCCTGCTCTCTATAGGATGGCTTTGCTGATGTTGGCACTTTGCAACAAAGCATATGCATCTTTGAAGACTGCATTTAATTCATTCAGAATTTTTTCTGCATCTCAACATGAAAAATCTGACCGTCAGCTCTGTTTTCTCCTTCTCTTTTCGCTACTCCATCTCAAACACCACTGCTGCTTGTTCTGGCTGTTGTCTGGGCTATTCGCTTGCAGCATATCATTAATGGCAGCATCTTCTCTTCATAGCAGCATCTTTGTAGGCTCACATGATCGTGGGCAGCAGTCACCATCTCCAGAGCAGCATCAACCTTCATGGGCACAGGATCAGAGGTGAGCTTCACGGGCACAAGATAAGAGGTGGCCCTGATACTGCATGATAGATAGATATTTTGAGAATAAAGAAGTAAAAGAAATATTGCATTAACTTTCTATACTCACAAGGGTTATTTATTACAACAAAATCTTGGTAGGGTTTGTATAATTGACAATCTGTATCCCAACCGTGAACCAACTGTCAAGTTTTAACTAATGAACAAATTGGATATTTAATATTTGTAACAAGATATTTATAGAGATATATACAACATTTAAGAATATGCAATAAGTCGACTGTGACAAAGGCCTGATTCGAACATTTAATAAAGTACGGGAGCCCATATGAATATGTTTGATAAAATACACCTCACAATGAGCTGTGTCCAGAAAGCTCTTGAAGTTATCTTTCCAATGATGATGGTATAACTTAATTATGGCACTTTTTATCAGGAGATAATCCTCTCTGATTTTTCAGACTTATTTTGAAATTTCTCGTCATGCTGATCAGGACTGGTGATGTCCCACTCGTTATGACTTGGGGCATTGATACACCTTGATTTTCAACTGAACTTTCTATGGCCAGCCAAAATGTTACAACTTTCAAGACATCTTCATCCTGGGGAATGATGCCAATTTTTTAAATTAAATTCCAATGCATAAAACATAATGCCAATGCTTTAACAAATATTGAAATATCACAGCCTGAGCCATTGACACGAGTTTAGTAAGTCCTCAGTCTTTCACTAACATGGCATCCTCTTACCTTCGGCATGCCTGCACATAATTGTAGGACATGCATTATTTACCAAATCATATTTAAATGTGCAGATCAGTCTGCATTAATTGCTATAAAAACTACTTATCGAGAAAGGTTTTCTTATCAAAATCAGCTGCCTCTTCTGGGGAGTTGCAACATGGAGTTGAAGCTGTATTTATAGTGAGCGTTAATCGCAAGCAACATACTTAATATCACGATACATTCCAAACTACTCAGAATGAAAACTCATTATTCATACAAAATTTCACTTCAGAAAGCTACTAAGTCTTCATTGCCTATAAATTATCAATGCAACATACATCACAATAAATGTCCGGAGTTAAGACGCTGTTCTGGCCTTGGGTTATAGAGTTGGATCTACAATCCAAGGTTATCTTGTATGCACAGGCAACTCACAGTTACTGGACGAAGACTCCATAAGCATATAATAAGCACAGATACATGCAATTCCACACATGTTTGCTTACTAGTCGTACAACAACTTTTCATAATCTATCTGTCAAAACAAGAACAACACAGAGTTAGTGTAGAATATGTCCAAATAAACAATCATTAATTACACAATCAATAATAAACAATAGTCTTGTCTATGGCTTAAAATCAGGGCATTACATTTTGGCTAACAAGTCTGGTCTCCTGTACAAATATTTTCTATTTTACATTGATTGTTTTAGTTTGTGGCTGTTATCCATAAGTGAGGTTTTAAAGACTGTTTAGAGTTTTCTGTCTTAGTGTTAATGAAATGGTTTCTGCTAATATTGTAGTGTCATTTGGGTTTATTGTTTTTTTATTATAAGGTCTTAGTCATTCTATACGTGTACCTGTTTGGTACTTTTTGGGAAGGTGAGAGTTACCATAGTCGTTATTGTTTACCTTAGGTTCACTGTAATCCTTTACATTTCCTATTTGTCTTAGTTCTAGCCATTTTCTACATGTTTCTAAAATGTCAATACTGCCTTTTCGTATCTATCCCAAGTATTAATGGTTTGCTCGTTGGTTTTGGATTTTGACTGAAGGCTAACCATTATTGTGCTGATCCCTTAAGGTAAAGTATTACAGTAGGAAAATTGCGTTGCTTGAGAATTATAAATGTGACAGAACTAAAATAAATCATCTGATGACTCCCAATTGAGCGTTTAGTGTTTACCCAATCATTGGCCCATGGGCAACATCAACCGAGCCTTAAGCAATTGTGCATCCATTCGGCCATGAGCAATCAAGAAACTGTCGGCATATGAGCAAACTCAACTTAGCCTTAAAAGTAATCAAGCTAGTATTGGTACATGGACAACCAGTAGTTGCCTTATAAGCAGTCAGTGGCCCATCAATAACCTCGATTAAGCCATCAAGCAATCATTGATGCATGAGCAACCTGAATTGAGCCTGAAGCATACAATAACCCTGAGAAAAATTCAATTTAGACATGAGCTAAAAAATCATCATTTTGCAACGGTCAACTTTGGTCTATGGGATCATCAAACAGCCTAGAAAATCAATGCCACAGATTTGTTCAACAGAGAAAATTCAGTCAAAGGTGATCAAATGGTAAATAGGGTATTTAATCAACTCGTGCTAGTTTGTTGATGTCACTGGCTGTTGTGCTGACAACAGTTGTACCTGTTTTTCCACATTCCCCATTTCTTAAGTCAAATAAGGAAGAAGATTGATTAATTGTTGCCTTATATTAACCCAATAAATTTTTTCAAGGGTTGATGTGGCATTAGTCAGCATAGTCAATAGTGCAGTCATAATTAGTGTTGTTTTTAATGCAAGGTTAGCCAAGAAAGAAAGTACCGATTGAAAATTTCAAGTTCTATCGAAAGTCTTGTCGTCCAATGATGAGGATGATGGCTTCTTAGATCATCCACCAGGTTACAAATCCTTTTAGATACTGACACAGAGAGTCAAATGGCTAGGGTTAGGATCATTTCTGGGTGACTTTGACGGATTGGATGCCCCCTAGTTGTTGCTGCTTAACTAAAGAAAGGCTTCAATATAGATATACGCTTACTCAACGAGTGTAATCAGCTATATGTTTACTCTATTCATCATGGGGCGGAAATGCGATATCTATGTAAAATCATTGGTTTCCCATCAAAAATAAAATAAAATTTTAAGTTCCTTTAATCAATACAATGATGATGTCATGGTGATCTTATAATCATAAATAATGTCCGTGATGGGGTTAATCCCATGGGCGATGATGTTCGTAAGCTTGTTATTGGTCTAGCTCATATCTTTTGTCTTTGGTCTCACACTAGCTTCCAATACTAAAAATATGGCAGTCTATTGCTTCTTGCTGTACTGAAGGCCTTCTCAAGGCTATAACAGTTGGGATGTCCATAAAAAGGAAGTAGGACATCTTTTTAAAACACGTATTCATGTGGATGAATAACATCCTAATAGGTGGGAGGACATTGTGAAAGACGAGAAAACATCATCATGAAAGAAACTGTTGCAAAAAAATCATTATCGAAGATATAATCCCCCAAAACATTACTTAAGTGCAATGCTTATGCTTATAGGGTCGTGAAAATCTTAGCCTGTTTTTAATGTGATGGCATTTTGTGCTTGAAGTCCATAAAACTTTTTAGCACGTGTTTGTCAATGTTGAAGTCAAATCTGAATGTTATGTATGCATCAAATGCAATGGGCATTGTAATGAATTAAGCATATTATTATATTAAATATCATTTTCCGGAATCAACTACATGTTTAATATCAGCCAATCTTCTTGACCCATCTTTCACGAGTAGCGACTCACGAGCTTGAATAATCCACTTAGCACCATACTCTTATAATTGCAGATGGTGACACTACATCCAACCATTTTTACCTTAAATGCATATAAGGAGGCTCCCACTAAAATTTGTGATTGTCATTATGGTGTGGTCCTTGTTCAACTCATTCAGGGGATAACCCTCTCAGGGGATAACCCTACACTCATATTCACATTGCTTACATCAGTACTATGCCATTGCATTCATTCATCCGCTACCAACCAATTAGTTGTTTAAAACACAATGATGGTAATACTAAAATGAATAATGGTATGAATTTATAACTCAAATTGACAGTCACGTATACATGAATTATAAATAAACCACACCAACTACCAGCACCATGTTAATAAGGGTCTCACACGTCATAATAGAGCATCAAAAATAGCTTCCTAGTCATCTTAACTAATCAAATACATAGGCTCCTAATATCAAAATGGTCATGTGCATAATACTAGATGTGCGACCAGCACAATGATCCAATAGATATCAAAATGAGACATGATATGATTCCTAATTCAAAATATACATGTATCATAACTATATCCCATACCGTCTACCAAAATCAATGTTTAAAGGGTCTCGAGTGTCACAATAAGACATCAGAAGTAGTTACCTATTAGTCTCAATCAATGTTTCTGCTATATGGTTAGGTAGCACTACTTAGGGCCAATCAAATACACAAGCTTCTAATATTAAAATGATGATGTGTATAATACTTAATGTACGACTAGATTGTCTAATTTGCCTAAAATAAGGGGTGGCACCATGTAGGGCTTTATAGTGTGTGCAAAATGAGTGTGTGCTTCTTTCCTGTGATATATTATCTCGAAGCTTATTTAATGGCCTTTGCAGTAGTTTATATTAACATTGTTTCTTTTCATGAGATAGGTGCAGGTCTAGGTGTTGGAGTGCCAGGGTTGCAGCTTGGATTTGGAATTGGTGCTGGATGTGGAGTGGGACTAGGGTTTGGTTATGGCATAGGGACAGGTTGGGCTTATGACAAAAATGGTAAATACAATAATGTCGGAAAGCTTTTTGAAAAGCAAGGAAATGCTTCTTATGGGTGAGTTATTTTGGATGCCTAATTCGAAGCAGGGGATAGGTTTATTATTATTCATTGTCTTTATTTTGGCCGATCTTTAATGAAATGAAAATTACTCGCAGAGACCAAATTGAAGATGTATTGAACGACCTAATTTCTTACACAAAAAGAGCAATAGAGGCAGTTAAAAAAGAGATTGGGACGAGGAGATAACTTGGTTAAGGACAAATTTAAAATGATGACTATCTTGGAATATAAACCAAACATTTATGATGTAAAACAAGAAATTGTAATAGTAGTAGCTGTGCAATATTTCTTCTGTGTAAATACACCAGTGAATTAAAGTTGCATCAAGTTTTTGTTGCAAGTTTTAAAATAATTTTGTTTTTGCCAGCTTCAAAAACAAAGTTCTACATCGTGATATTTTGCACCCATATTTTGAACAAACAAAGTATATATATATATATATATATATACACATGTGCCCATATTTTTTAAAAGCAAAATCTATAAATATTTACACCTGCATATTTTTCATAAATAAAACATGTAAATATATATACACACATGTACCTATATTTTATATAAATGTATGTATACACACACATGTATTCTTATTTTACATAAATAAAATGTATGTACTATGATTGAGAATGTGCAAAACCTTAATTCTACAATTAGAGCAAAACAATTTTCAGGGTTTAAAGAGGAAGGTAAGCAAATGGAAGAGCGGGAAGCATGCAGACGAGTAGGTGAGTAACAAGCTCATAAGTGAAAAAAGGGATGAAGGGAACACAGGGTGATTGGTCAGGGATGTGAATTCAAATCCTTTCGGTGATTATAATAATTAAGAGGGGCGAGACACGGATATTCTTTCCGCTAATATGTAGGAAGAGCAAGATTCTTACCTTGGTCGGATGCACAAGGTGTGGGATTGTTATACAAGATCAAATGATGACACTGAATGTTAGGATGCACACGTTGGCACATGGATGTCTATGGATATTAGTGAAATCATGATTAAAATAATGGAGACCAAATATTAGAAACCTAGACAACAAATAAAAGGTGATCAATGTTAATCTTGCAGACAAAGCATTGATATGCAAATTCATTCGAGGGTGCTTTATGCGAGAGGAATTGAAATTTTTGGACTGAGAAGAATTGGAAAAATTGCCTTAGACCAGGGATTCATTGGTTAACAAAACTTTTTTATTAAAGCTCATGTCCCAATACACAACTTAATTTTTTTGCACGCGGGCCTTGCTTTGTTGGAACATAATTTCAAGTATTAAAACCTTATAAATTCATAAGATTATATTTAATATTTATATTAAATATAACTATAAACTATATATTATAGTTAATACATAAAAATTAAAATATATTTTTATTATTAAATATAATCTATAGTTTAAATTAAATGGTTTTTATGTTTTTCGAAAACACATCCAATCACCCAAAATAAATAAGGCTCGTGAAATATAATGGAGTGAGGAGAAGTAAAAGGTGGAGAAGAGGAGTTACGAGACTATGTATAATTACTATGGTTTTTCAATGAATATATGTTTTGGTGGGTTTTTAACTTCTTCAAGTTTTTCCACGGTAAATTATAGTGTTGGGTTATTTAATTTAATTATTTGTTTTATATTGTAATGTTAGTAATTTATTTAATGGTTAAATCAATTTTTAATGGGTTCATTTTTTAAGTTTGGTAAAGTTAAATTAAAATATTAACTACAAACTTATAAAAGTAGGAACTCATTTTTATTTCTTACACATTTCTTTGGAGCGTCCCCGAAAGGAATTTTTTAATTACTCGTAAGCAATCAAAATAATTTCACTATAATTTAAACACATTATTTGAATTCAGACTATGTATAATTACTATGGTTTCTCAAATTAATAGATATCTATTTTGGTGGGTTATTTAATTTCTTGGAGAATTTTCCATGGTAAATAATAGTATTGGGTTATTAAATTAAATAATTAAAATATTAATGTAAAGTTATAAAAGTGGGAACCTATTTTTGTTTCTTACACGTCCCTCTTTCTCATTCAAATTATATTTGGAGTAGGCCTACCAGAGTTTTTAAATCATTGGTAAACAATCAAAACATTTCCCTATGATTTAATCACATTATCTGAATTGTCTACCTAAGAAATTTAACTCCTTTTTGAGACCGATTGTCTTATGTGGCCAAAAAGGTGCTATGCCAAAGTTTTTTCTCGTTTTATATTAACTCTTATGTTTAATGTTTTTTTAAAAACATATTTTGCCAATAGGCCTTATTAAAGTGAATTTTCTTGGAAACGTTGTCATCGCCATCTTTTTACTTTTCATTTATTTCCTTTAATTTTCTTTTTCAATTAACAGATTACAATCACCATTCTTTTAGTTTTCTATTTCTCTTTAGAATACCAATAGGCATAGATACAATTCTAACATTCTTATACCAGCCTTGTACAACCATGTCACAACATTACAATATTTCAGAAATGCCATAAGCTCTTGTTTTTTGTGGGGCCTTCTCCCAATCTAAAGGAGATTTCCCGAGAATAGGCTATGCGGGAGGGCCAAGGGCGAGAGGAAAACAATGTGGTCTTGTTATTCGTTCTCCATAAAAACAAAATAGCAAAATCAATACAATGGGAAGGATGAGAAGGTACAAAGAATCTAGGTGTGAAAGTGATTCCTTGTTTTCTTAATTTAAGATATGTTGTTGAAGCGATGATTTCTTGCCTACTTTAGGCATGGAATTTGGGAAGGAAAAAATCAACACCATATATACCTTGAAAAGTTTTGAACCTCAAGCATACTTGATCTAAAGGTAGTCCTAAAGAGAGTTAACATTCGGAAAAATGGTGCAAAGACAAGCGATGGTATCAAAACCGAGGGTGACTTGTTTAGGTGGATCGTACTCCAACTATAGTTTTTCATTTTCAAACCAAAAGTGAACAAATTAAAAAAACTTGGCAAGAGAACAATATAAAACAAAGGAAAGAAACTAATAGAGAGCTAAAAGAGGCGTTTTAAATTTTTGCACTCTATTTAGTGTGAAGTACAATCATCTGCTTTGCGTTCAAAACCGTCATTATGAACAATAAATAGATTCCGGTAGTGCTTGATTAATGATTTTTGGAAATTTCTAATTTGAAATTAGCGGATTTATGGCGGGTGACATGAGGGTAGGACCTTAAATGGACCTTGCGGATTGAAGTTTTGATGAATGTTTTTAGTTGTTTCTTTTTGCCCTTTTGTCTTGGCGGTTTGGTTTTTATGCTTTTGTCTTGCAGCCTCATTTTTTTGCACTTCACTATGTTGATATAAAATATTTTTATGTTTGTCGAAGGTAAAACTTGTATCATATATTAGATGGTAGGCTATTTAAGGGGAAAAATCCCGTATTCTAAAGTTAGTCCTTGAAGTTTGTTGGATGTTAGTAATGTGTAGATGTCAAGAAATTGCAGAACACCGACAAGCCACGTTTAGATGCCAAAAATGTGTCAAACGTTGGGAAATCGTAGAACACCCGCAAGTCACGTCATTGCAGTCACTCTACCTATGAATTTGAAAGCTATTTATATATTTTTCAAGTTTTAGTTGGAAAAAACTCACTGGATTTTGAGATCACCATCATCTAAATCTTGCCTCCCGATTAGCAGTGTCTTGTTTGGACTTCAAATCTCGTGCTCAATCATTCAAACTTCTTTGCTTTCTTTAATAGCTCCGTTCAACCTTCATATGCTTGCTTTGGCTCTACATAGATATGCCACTTCTAATTTCGTTGTCCACCCATGCATATTTTCTTCTATGCATAACTATGTGGTCATTTGGATAGGTTCACAAACCACTACATCGTACTTATCATGTTAGATTAGTGTTGTTAAGGACAAAGTGTCATATGGTTTTTGGTGCATTGATTTATCTATAGATTAAACCACGTGTGGCACGTACATATATTTCATCGAAGACTTCTCTAGAGCTCCATATGTCTTCTACCATATTGCTTCGCTTAACATTGGACAACGAACATTTCACATGCACACTACCATGAAAACTTCTTGTTATAATCTTATTATACTTCAAGTTAACATTAACTTTGGACAACGAACATTTCACATGCAAACAACCGTGAAAATTTGTCGCTATAATCTTATTATACTTCAAGTTAACATTAACTATATTTCTTTATGACATTTTTTTAAAGAAAAATTATTAGATATATTTCTTATCTCCCATAAAACATACTACAAGGAAAATTTGAAGTTCTAAAAATATATTTGGGACTTAGTCAATTAATATCTTAAATAAAATTTCATTATCTTTGAAAGAAACATGATTATAATGATTGTACCTATCGGCCTTTCACAAACAACTATAGATGCTTTTACTACTTTCAAATGTACCATATGTATTTTAAGTTTGTGGCTAATTTTTATAGGATTGCACTCATAAACCATAATACTACATGTATGTTATATGATCATGTCCAGTAGTAAAGTGGTTGACATTTCACCTAACAAATACAACGACTGTGTTGATACCTACAAAGCAGAGTATATTAAATGCTTATCATTCAATTATTTTACATGAATGCTTGTCAGACTAATTATAGAATACATTTTCTCGCGAGTATGCCCCAACAATAACTGGACCTCACACGCATAGTCCACGCACATGCCACATCTATTCCATACAAGCTTAGCAACAAACACCAAGGGTGAAGCCTTCCTCTCAAGTTCAAATCTAGGTTGGCAAGTTGTACTTAAATCATATGTATCTACACTTTCATTCTTTATGCCTCCAAATTATGATGCTACAAACACTATTACTTTTAGTATGATCTTCAAATCAAAGTCTGGATCCAACACCTTCATGTATTGCATTCAATTTCTATTTATTTCTTGTGGCCATTGACCCATAAATAATTTTAATTGTTTACAAAAATCCATAATTTACATTATGATTTCATAAACCACACACTAAGTGCATTTCTTATTAATTTAATAATTTCAATTAATCATTCTATATGCCTATCGACCTCTCACAAGCACCTATGGATGATTTTGCTAGTTTAATATTAAAAATATTCTATTGGTTGAACATAATGACAATTCTTTTTCAAACTTTATTCATTGGTGAACTTGAACATAATTTTATTCTTGTCAAACTCAAACTTTGTGACTTGGCCTACAAACACCACATATTGAAAAATGATATTAAGTGACAATTACTTGCTAAAGCATTTATTTTGATCGAAAGAGAAGAACGTCCAAATTACAATGGTCAATGAGATGTGACAATTGCACTTCATATGAAGTGGTATATTCAACACCATTACCAAGGAAGGTGAATCATTGGACTACATCCTTTGAGACAACAACTTTTATTGAGGTTACATTTAATATTTCCTACAATCTTCAATTTTACCCATGCATATGTAACTTATTCACCTCTGCCCCTAGTTGATCATGGAAACTCTATAATAGTTGTAGCATTCCTTGTCTAAATCTCTTCATCATTAAGAATTAAAGAAGGGATGTATTACCAAGCTACAAACAAGGTTGCAAACCATAGAAAAAGGCCGAAAAACAATCAATGAAATGCCTATTTATTTGGAAACTTGCATAAAAAGTCATTCTTGATTGAAGATTGGTCGATGGTTGTTTAGATTCCATCATACTTTCATGATTCTAACTCTATGCATTAAAAGCTATAGGGTTCCCTAACTATATCTATTAACAATACTCGAAACCGGTGAGCCCAAAAATACACCTACGACCTCTCGTAGGAATCGAACAAGATACATATTCTCTAGATAAATCTCCTTTAAAGCTCTCTCTTGCCATTCTAAATCATGTGCACCCTAGGTGGATAAAACCCTAATGGCGTTGGGCGTTCTAGATGTTGGTGCCCATTTTGATCCTCTGTTATTTTCCCATCTTTCCCCTTTGTTCTATGTGCTCTAAAAACGTTTTCTTTGAGTTTGGTGGTCTGCAAGTTTCCCCATCTAGATTGAATGCTTTAAATGGCTCATAAACCTATTATTTTGCCCCAACTTGAAAGAAAAATACATGTATGCCTTACATTGTGCCCTAAATTTCTAAAATCCACGGGCCTATGTCGTTTTTTCCTTTTTCTCGGCCTGTGGAGCTCGTGTTTGTTCGTTTTTTGTAATTTTGCCCTCAAAAATCCTTTGCCATGGTTGAAAATTGCTTTAAAATGCATTCCCTTTGTTTTTGACCAAAAAATCCTTCACCCATGAAGAAAAAATCAAATTCGGGCATCTCTAGTAAATTCTACGTTTTTTGACAGTCGTACGGGTGTCATTTGCCCATCAAAATTAAGCTCAAACGACGCCTCATACGTGGCCGCTTCTGGTTGGACAAGGATCGGCGGTCTGTTTGAAAAACTTAGCATTTTTTGGCTTTGGGCAAAAATTCACAATTTCCCCCGCAACTCCACAGGAGGACACGTGTCACATTCTCACGCAAAGGTGGAGTGGGAGGCTGGCGGAGAACTTAGGCATTTTTTGCCTTTTTTGGTGAAAGGGACAAAGGGTGAGGAAAGGGCCGTGGGTCCGCAATGGAGCAAGGGGAGGACACGTGGTAGGCGCAGAGGGCAGAGTGGGTTGACGGAGGCGAAAGGGAATTTTTCCCTTTTTGCAAAGGGAGTTAAAGTGGAAGTTTGAAGCACGGGTCCACCAAACGAACCACAAGGAGACACATGGCGGGCAGAGCGGGTCGGCGGCGGTTGAGGAAATGGGGAAAATTTTCTTTTTTGCAAAAGGACTTAGTGTGGAAATTTGAGGCATGGCTCCATGAATGAACCAGCGACTGACACGTAGCAAGGACAGAATCGGAGGCACGGGCCCACGGGGAGAAATGAGAAAATTTTCCCTCGGCGAAAAAAAGAGGTTAAAACATGAAATAAGCCCACAAATCCTCAGCGATAGAGAGGCTGACACGTGTCAAGGGCAAAGGCGGAGGTGCGGGCCTGCATGGGGTAAAAAGTAAAAAAATTCCAAAATTCAAAAAGGTCAAAATGCGCAGAATGGAGCCGCGATTTCAATGGGACCCACCATATGCCACGTGTCATCACCAAATTGCAAGGGCGGAGGGGGAGAAAAAGGTCAAATTTTTCCATTTTTTCAAAAATGTTAAAAGGTCAAAAAGTGAGCCCGAATTCATTCCCAATCATAGTTTGACACGTGGAGGGCCCAAATTGAAGGAGAAAAAGTAGATAAAGGGTAATCAGTACATTTTCATTTTGGCCACGCCATTTTTGCTCCAGAAGTGTGGAAATGTAATTTTTGCATCATTTTTCATTGAATTTTTGGTGAATTTGTGTCCTTTGTGCCTGCAAAGATCAATGCAAGTGGTTTTAGGGATTAATTTACAGATTTGAGGTGTTTTTGAAATAAATTTTTACTCAGGCCCGTGCAAAACGTGAAATATCAAATTATAAAGTTGCATAATCAAATTTTGGAATGATAAGGATGAAATGAAAGGGGTCTGCATGCTTGGAGAATGAAAAACGTGCCTCCACAATGGATAATGATGAAGGATTTGTAATGATTCGCCATTTTAGAAACACTTGGCAAATTTTGTTGCAAATTTGTTAAATGTCCCTATCTGCGAATCATGTTGGAATTTTGTAACAAACTTGATGTTGGGCATATTCTTTTCTTGGGAAAGAAGGATCAAATGTAATTGAAAGTTATATAATGCATGTTTTGAGACATGCAAAAGGTCGGAGAAACTTCGAAATTCACGGAAAATCTGGGAAGAAGCCCATTATCTGAGAAACCACCTAAGAACCATTTCTAATTCCTTTTTGCATCAGATTTGTATCATGTTGAGTTGGTTTCAGTTGTAAAGCCATCAACAAGCTTTGAGATTGTTCTTATAACATTCCCCTACTGATAAATTTGGTCATTCTGGATTATTTTATGTTGTCTCTTGAAAATTTGCATGCACTTATGTTTCATAATGTTTTCAATTTGTGTTTCTTGCTCATGTTGCAGTCTTGTGTTTAAAATCTCTCTTGATCATACATGGTCTCATTTCTTGTTGATAGTTTAGTGGCATCTGCAAGTCTCACATTCAGAAGAGCTTTCATTTGATAAAGAGATAAACAAATTTAAAATCACTTTACCTTCCTTGAATTCTAGAGATTGTTTGTAAACCTTTGGGTGCACCTTAGGTCATGATAAAATAGAGATTTCTGGATGCTTTGTTGGTTCATCTGCTTCAAGCTTTTGTGGCAGGTTATCAAAGATTGTGTGGAAGAGTGCAGATTTGGGCTTCCATTTGGTGCACATATCCTAGTTGAAGGAGTATCTCAACCCTTTTGAAGCATTCTTTTTATGTGGGTCTTACAAATTTCTTGCAAAGGTCCTCAAAGAATTTGGCAAATTCTAGTTAGTCTTGTCTAAAATCTCCCACCAAAAATTCATTTAGAATAACTAATCCTACCCCATACTACCCCTGCATTGCATTGTGTGTCAACAAAAGAATACAATCCATTTACAAAAATGCACAAAGCAAATCAGGATCATACCATGTCTCTAAGCAGCCTTAACCTTGTCTTGAAAGCATTTCCATCATTTAGTAGTGATAGCTCTGTTGAGTTTGAATAATGGAAAATTGATCATGTTTTCCCAAGGCCATCTCCATACAATATGCACATGTTAGGTTGTGGAGCCTTTTTCATGTGTGAAAGTGTTGAACTGTGAAAGTGGAACCTTAAAAGCGTGCTCGATATATCGGGAAACGTGATTTTCTCATATGGCGGGAGTTTGACCCATAGGTTTATGGGGTGGTTTTTGCCCATGGTTTTGATACCCACTTTTGTAAAAGCTGCTAAGCGCTGTCTATTTATATGGTTTTATGCATATGATAGATGGATGAAAAACATTGCAGATGTGTGTTTTGAATTTGGGTGTGAATTCTCAGAGAGGTTGTTAATAGCTCCGCATGACGAGATCTAGGTATTGTATTGAGAGAGTGGTGGCTTGTAATAAAATATGAGCAAGTGATTCTTGGTGGACGTAGCCCAAATTGGGTGAACCATGTTAAATACATCTGTCTCTTTGTGTTGTGTTATTTTATTTTGCACTTTTATTTGAGATCTTTAATATTTTCTACATATTAGTGTCTCTTTGCGATTCTCGTGAGGGTTTTTTCTACATATTTTATTCCTTATTTCATAACAACACAATATAAGGATATCTCCACCTCCTTCACAAAACAAAGGCTGCAATATAGGTTCTCTTACCTTGGTTGAAAGGCACAACCTAAAATAGTGAGGATTCGATCAAAATCCTTTCAAGGTGCTACCCACTTCTTCAAAACCTGAGTGCTAACAAGTCGATAAATTGCTTCCCGGCTACAACAAAATGACATATAAATCATTTATCTACCTCTCGAGTGTCTTGTAAAATCCATGATCTTTTAGCTCAAGTTGTGAAGGAGATTAAATCAGGTATGAACACCCAAATGGTGCCTTTCTTGTTGGACTGCTTTGAATTCCTGGAAATAATTTGCATTGTTGAGATTGATTTGCTTTGATTCATTGCTAGTCCATATTTACTTAGCCCATCAATAACACCGAAATGGCGCCATTGCGGGGACATTATTCAATATTTTAGTATTTCAGATCCATGGTAATACTTCTTGTGTGATTTATGTGCAATTACAAATCTAAGTATCATCTTCTGATCAGATTTATAAGATTGGAATGAAGAGTAGAGTTCTGAGTTTGATATTCTCTTAGTTCAATCTGATCCATGTGCATACACATTTGAGATATTTGAATGCATATCAAACCCTGGTGATGTCCCTTGCAAATTCTGCATGCAAATACATTGTTGAAGCATCATTTTATAATCAAACTTGTAAGGATTAAGTGAAGATATAAGTTCTGCCTGTAATTTTATCAGTTTCCAGCAGTTTTGCACTTCATTTGCATTTGTGGTTGATAAATTCAAAGAAAAGAAGGTCTGATCTATAAAGTTTGGCAAGATTTTCAGTGCTCTTTGGTAGATATTTGACAGAGTATTTTAGTGCATTTGCACAACTAGGGTGAAAGTCCTTAGTGGCGACTCCATGCTGTTTTGATCTTGATAAGTACCAGTGTCTTAACCTTTTGTCATTTACTTTGGTGTTGCTAATCTCTACAAAACTGGAAGGAAGAAGATCTCTCTTCCTTAGAGACTCTGCTAAGAAGTTATTTTCAGATTCAAGGAACTCAGAGTTAGAAGGGAGAAGAGTTTGGAAAGTTGTTAAAGGTCAGACATCAGGCAAAGGTATATCCATTGGTGAGAGAGATCAACCTTTGGTAGAGGATTATCACTCTTCTTCCAGTGATTCTGATTCAAGCAATCCTCTCATAAACTTGTTTACTTCAACTAGTGAAGGTCCTTCTACTGTACTGGTAAGTTCCTTCTTCAATCTGCACCTGTGTGTTTCAATCCTAAATAAAATTTTCTAAGAAAATCAGCATTTAGAGAATACCAATCTTGTGAATCACATTCTTGAGCCCCAAAGACCTTGCACTCCTCATCAGCTTGTGTCACCCCCAAGATCACCTCCACCAAACAATATGGCTCAGCCTAGACCTCCATTTGTTGTTAACACCTTTGGTCCCATAGATTTTAGAGGAATGAATGGTTACCCAAATGTTATCCCACAAGATGTCAGAAATAGGTTGCCAAAATTCCAAGGTAACAATGCAATAACTGGTGATCAACATCTCAAACTTTTTGTTAACATGATGGAAGATTTTGAGATAGAGTTTGAGATGTGTATGTCAAATTGTTCATTCATACATTAGAAGAGGATGTTAGGGATTGGTACAAGGCTCTGCCTGATAATTCAATTGATTCTTGGACTGAGATGAAGAATGCATTTAGGTTGCAATATGGTGACAAGACTGATCCTAGATTTCTCTTGTCTAAATTTGAGAATATCAAGAAGAACCCCAATGAATCAGTCCATGACTTCAACACAAGGTTTAACAAAACTTTGAGAAGGCTTCCAGTTAATTTGAGGCCTTGTGATGAATCTTGTTTAATCAAATATGTAGATGCATTTGATAAGAAGGCAGCCTACTACTTAAGAGACAAGAACCCTACCAATCTAAGACAAGCTTTCACCATGGCACTTCAAATTGAAAACAATATCAAAGCAATTGGGAAACCTCTCAAGAGAGATGGTGTAAAGTTGATAAACCCTGAAAATCTCAAGCTAGCAAGGGTGCTGATTTAGAGGAGGTTGTGAAAACTTTGGCAGGGGTTGTCAAAGAAATCTCATATAAGTTGGCAAGAGCTGAGAAAGGAATTGGGAAAACTTCACAAGGTCAGAAAAAAGCACAGAACCATGATAGATTTTCCAATCATCCTAGGGGTGATCAGAGATTTGATGACAAAGGCAAAGGGCCTATTGGATTTGGAAATAGACAATCTCAGGCCAAGGAAAATAAGGTAGTGCCTGATCCCCTAACTGCTAGGGTGGCTGTTGTTGATGATGCAAATTAGATTGATTGGTGTGACAGATGTTTTTTACCCCATCCTCCATGTGGAATAGATCAACAAATTGAAGAGGAAGTTGATGATGAAATTGATGATGATGCCTGCATGATGGAGATCCCTGCAGGTTCACCAAGGGAAGCAACTTCAACGGATGTCATAAGTGCTAGGACTGTTGTTGTTTTTTGGGATTGTATCTAACGGGTACATCTTCTTCCTCCTCATGTTTTAGAAATTGATAATGTACAAGCCTTTGAGCTGCCCAATAATGATTTTGAATACTTAAGAGCTTTGATGATTGAGAAGTATGATGGTGGTATCCCTTCGGAGGAGGATAGGCAACTACTTATGAATGCTATAGTTGCCCAAGAGAAGGAGCACAATACCAAAAGTAAAGTTGCCAGGGGGCAACAAGCCAAGTCAAAATTTCCATTGCTTACTAAAGAAACTCCAAAGAAAAATACATCTGGTAAAGGCCCTATTCCCCCAAGAAAAACTTGTGATCCTCCCCATGCCCAAACTGAAAAGACTGCCATACCATCTAATGAATCTGCTTGTCTCCCTTCCAATGCTGCCTTGCCCAAGAATGCTCCATATGATATTGCCCAAGTCTTGAGTCAGATCAAGATTCCTGTCCCAATTGCTGAGTTGCTTAGGATTCCTGAGCACAAGAAGAGGGCTTTTGAATATTTAGGATTCAAAGAGGAAGAGAGTACCCAAAGCAGAGTTGGAAGCAAGGTTGAAGTTCCTATTGCCATTGCAGAATTGGAACAACCACAAGTGTTAGAAGAGTTGGGGGAACCACCTGAGGTTTACTTAGGAACTTCTTTGGTTAAATCTCAGCTGAATGTGGATCCATTTTTCACTACCTTGGTTATCAAAGACAAGCTGTTACATAACTGTATGTTTGACTGGGGCATCATGTAATGTCATGCCTTTGGAGGTCATGAATGAATTGGGAATCAAAGTGACAAAGCCTATGGAAAATGTACTACCATGGATTCAAGAGAAGTGCTAGTTGTTGGTGTGTCAAAGATCTGGTGGTGCAGCTTGCATCTTATCCCAGGAGGAATTTGAAATTGGATGTTGTGATTGTTGATTGCCCTGCCAAATGGGGTATGTTATTATCAAGGAAATGGGCTGCAAGTGTTGGTGGGAGTGTCCAAATGGACATGTCTTATGCCACTATCCCCATTGAAGGAAACTTAGTGAAGTTATGTGGAGAGAAGAAGATGATGTACCTTATTGAAGACCCAAGCAATGCATCTTATGAAGTTTTGCAGTAGATGCTAGTACTGATCACTTTGTGAGTTTTGTGGATTTTAGGGAGTATGAAGTTGTTGAAAACATATCTCCTAAGTATGCTGTTTTTTTTGGAGATTTGGTCCTTGATTCAACCTTGAAAAATGCTAAAAGGTTTGACCTGAGCACAATGGAGGAGCTTCAAAGAAACTGGATGGTTTACAAATTAAACAAAGAAGAAGAAGAGGTATATTTCCAGTTGCTAAAAACATATCAGAACCTCTTGGCATGGTCATATCCAGCATGGAGGACATTTGGGGTTTCCCCTTGATTTGTTTTCTTTGAATCAAGGTTTGCTTACCAACTTGTACAGTGTATAGTGTTTGGTTTTTGCTCTATTTTTGGTGTTTTGGTGGTTCTTGGTTTGCCTTGGTGTGTGGTAGCCATTTTTGTCGGGTTCTCAGCTAGTTTTTGGTGGTTTTGGCTCATGACTCCTTTTCCCAATGGATTATTTTGGCACTTGGTCTACTTATTGTTCTTGTGGCACTCACTAGGAGTGCCCATCCCCGAGTAGGAGCCGATGTTGGTGCCCATTTTGATCCTTTGTTATTTTCCCATCTTTCCCCTTTGTTCTACATGCTCTAAAAACATTTTTCTTCGAGTTTGGTGGTCTGCAAGTTTCCCCATCCAGATTGAATGCTTTAAATGGCTCATAAACCTATTATTTTGCCCCAACTTGAAAGAAAAATACATGTATGCCTTACATTGTGCCCTAAATTTCCAAATCCACGGGCTCTCTATGTCATTTTTTCCTTTTTTCCCGGCCTTTTTATCTGGGCTTGCCATCATTTCTCATTTTGTTCGCATTTTTGCATTTTTGGTCTAAAAATCCTTTGCCCCATGGTCAAAATTGCTTTAAAACATTATTCCATTTGTTTTTGACCAAAAATCCTTCACCCACGAAGAAAAAATCAAATTCGGGCATCTTCGTAAATTCTATGTTTTTTGATCAATCGTAGAATGGGGTCATTTTCCCCCATTTTAAAAAATTAAGCTCAAACGATGTCTCATATGTGGTCACGTCTCCTGGTCACAAGGATCGGTGGGTCATTTTTTAAAAAAACTTAGCGTTTTTTTTTTGGGAAAAAATTTGCAATTTCTCCCACAACTCCAATCGCAGGAGGACACATGTCACATTCTCACGCAAAGGCGGAGTGGGAGGTGGTGGAGAAACTTAGGCATTTTTTTTCTTTTTTTGCAAAAGGGACAAAGGGTGAGGAAAGGGGCACAGTCCATGGAATGGAGCAAGGGGAGGACACGTGGTAGGTGCAGAGGGTAGAGCGGATCGGTGGAGACGAAAGGGAATTTTTCTTTTTTTTTGCAAAATGAGTTAAAGTGGAAGTTTGAAGCGTGGGTCCGCCAAACGAACCATAAGGAGACACATGGCGGGCAGAGCGGGTCGGGGGGCCAGCCGGAGGAAACGGGGAAAATTTTCCTTTTTTGCAAAAGGACTTAGTGTGGAAATTTGAGGCATGGCTCCACGATGAACCAACGACGACACGTGGCGAGGACAGATCGAGGCACGCGGCCATGGGGAGAAATGAGAAAATTTTCCCTCGGTGAAAAAGAGGTTGAAACATGAAATAAGCTCGCAAACCCTTAGCGATAAAGAGGCTGACACGTGTCAAGGGCAAAGGCGAGGTATGGGCTCGCGGGGCAAAAAGTGAAATTTTCCAAAATTCAAAAAAGATCAAAATGTGCGAGAATGAGCCGCGATTTCAATGGGACCCACCATATGCCACGTGTCATCACCAAATTTCAAGGGTGGAGGGGCGGAGAAAAAGGAATTTTTTTCCATTTTTCAAAAATGTTAAAAGTCAAAAAGTGAGCCCGAATTCATTCCCAATCATAGTTTGACACGTGGAGGGCCCAGATTGAAGGAGAAAGAGAAGATCAAGGGTAACTATACATTTTCATTTTGGCCGCCATTTTTGCTCCAGAAGTGTGGAAATGCAATTTTGCATCATTTTTCATCAATTTTTGGTGAATTTGTGTCCTTTGTGCCTAGCAAAGATCAATGCAAGTGGTTTTAGGGATTAATTTGCATATTTGAGGTGTTTTTGAAATAAATTTTTACTCAAGCCCGTAAAATGTGAAATATCAAATTATAAAGTTACAGAATCAAATTTTGGAATGATAAGGATGAAATGATGAAATGAAAGGGGTCTGCATGCTTGGAGAATGAAAAACGTGCCTCCATAATGGATAATGATGAAGGATTTGTAATGATTCACCATTTTAGAAACACCTAACAACTTTTGTTGCAAATTTGTTAAATGTCCCTATCTGCGAATCATGTTGGAATTTTGTAACAAACTTGATGTTGGGCATATTCTTTTCTTGGGAAAGAAGGATCAAATGTAATTGAAAGTTATATAATGCATGTTTTGAGACATGCAAAAGGTCGAAGAAACTTAGAAATTCACGGGAAAATCTTGGGAAGAAGCCCATTCTCTGAGAAACCACCTTGAGAACCATTTCTAATTCCTTTTTGCATCAAATTTGTATCATGTTGAGTTGGTTTCAGTTGTAAAGCCATCAAAAGCTCTGAGATTGTTCTTATAACATTCCCCTACTAATAAATTTGGTCATTCTGATTATTTTGTGTTGTCTCTTGGCAAAATTTGCATGCACTTATGTTTCAGAATGTTTTCAATTTGTGTTTCTTGCTCCTGTTGTAGTCTTGTGTTTAAAATCTCTCTTGATCATACATGGTCTCATTTCTTGTTGATAGTTTAGTGGCATCTGCAAGTCTCACATTCAGAAGAGCTTTCATCTGATAAAGAGATAAACAAATTTAAAATCACTTTACCTTCCTTGAATTCTGAGATTGTTTGTAAACCTTTGGGTGCACCTTAGGTCATGATAAAATAGAGATTTTTGGATACTTTGTTGGTTCATCTGCTTCAAGCTTTTGTGGTAGGTTATCAAAGATTGTGTGGAAGAGTGCAGATCTGGGCTTCCATTTGGTGCACATATCCTAGTTGAAGGAGTATCTCAACCCTTTTGAAGCATTCTGTGTGTGGGTCTTACAAATTTCTTGCAAAGGTCCTCAAAGAATTTGGCAAATTCTGTTAGTCTTGTCTAAAATCTCCCACCAAAAATTCATTTAGAATAACTAATCCTACCCCATACTACCCCTACATTGCATTGTGTGTCAACAAAAGAATACAATCCATTTACAAAAATGCACAAAGCAAATCAGGATCATACCATGTCTCTAAGCAGAAATTCACCTTGTCTTGAAAGCATTTCCATCATTTAGTAGTGATAGCTCTGTTGAGTTTGAATAATGGAAAATTGATCATGTTTTCCCAAGGCCATCTCCATACAATATGCATAGTATAAGGATATCTCCACCTCCTTCACAAAACAAAGGCTACAATATAGGTTCTCTTACCTTGGTTGAAAGGCACAACCTAAAATAGTGAGGATTAGATCAAAATCCTTTCAAGGTGCTACCCACTTCTTCAAATCCTGAGTGCTAACAAGTTAGATAAATTGCTTCCCGGCTATAAAATGACATATAAATCATTTATCTGCCTCTGAGTGTCTTGTAAAATCCATGATGTTGCTCAAGTTGTGAAGGAGATTAAATCAGGTACCAACACCCAAATGGCGCAAATTCGGGACTGCTTTTGAATTCCTGGAAATAATTTGCATTGCTGAGATTGATTTTCTCATTCATTGCTAGTCCATATTTACATAGCCCGTCAACAACATTGAAATGGCGCCATTTCCGGGGACATTATTCAGTATTTCAGATCCCTGTTAATACTTCTTGTATGATTTATGTGTAATTACAAATATGAGTATCATCTTCCTGATCGATCTATAAGATTGGAATGAAGAGTAGTGTTTTGAGTTTGATATTCTCTTAGTTCAATTTGTGGCTGCAAAAATGCTTAGAAAACTATCTTCGAATGGTCGCAAGGTGTTCGCCCTTCGCCCTTGGCCGCTAGTATGTCACACAATGTTTTCTAAGGTTCTTTAGAAACATGCAATGAAATAATGACCTACAAAACCCTTAAAGAGACATCAAATCTTAAAAAAGTAAGATGCAGAATGAGGGGTCAGACTGTCCTCACCTGTCAAACAAGCAATCTTATGATTGAGCACTGCACTACATTTCAGACCCAATGTAGTTCTATGTGTGGAATCATGCCCTAGGTAGCTCTTGTGCATGTATGCACTTCGATAACGAACAAAGTAGCTATATGTAGAGAAATGTAATAGATGTGTGCATGTAATAGAATAAACTCCCCTCCTATGAAGTGCATGTAGAATAATGCAGCCCCTTTCCCTTGAATGGATGCTTGAATGCTCTTGGATAGTCTTTAGATGCAACCTTAGGTGGTGATAGCTAATGCTTAGTCCCTGGTCCCTTATTATGATCACATAAATTTATATTTATATGATTCCCTTGCTTGAATTTCATAATTAATCCCAAAAAGGCCGACTACCAAAAAGATAAGATGCTCAAATGACTAGAAATGACCCAAAAGATGTGAATAAAGTATAAAGAGGTCGGGAGTGCCCAAAGGGGACAGGGGCACTTGCGCTAGCGTCTGGTTGGGCATTGATTTCTAGACTCGAGAAACCGAAGGGTCGGAGGTCCCGAGCAAGAAGGTGTGAAAGACCAAAAACAACAACATGAAGAAAGTGAAGATGGTCAAAGACATGGGTTAATTAGTACCTTTCTTAATTAGGAATCATATGAATAGCAATATTCAATTAGAACTAGATAATTACTCAAAATGCATGATTTTGTGTTTGTATTTACCCCCAATTTATGTTGTTGAGTGAAAACTCGATAACATAAAGTAGATAAGATATGCATACTTGATAATCATGTAGATCAACGATGAGAAGCATGTCGAGAGACAAGGAAAACGTGGAGTGATAAAAAGATGGAGCATGGAGACTAAAGATGAGAAAGTGCAAAAAGTGATGAGATAATGATCCTAGGGTAGAAACACATGTTGTAGATGTCGATGCTTGTGTGTGTTGTTGATGTCGATGCTTGATTGTGTGTAATGTTGTTGATGTAGGATTATGCTAAATGACGTTGACTACCACTTCCCATATGGACGGACCTACAAAAGAGAAGAACGAACAAGTATTCAAATACACATGTATATGTGTAAAAAGTATGTAAAATGTGAAAAATGTGAAAAAGGAACATGTGCACCTAATCTGTGATGAGGAAAACAATGTAGAAAGGATCATGTAGATATTGTAGAAGAACAAGTTTTTTGGGTGATCTCACGCCAGTTGTGTCGACTGCGAGTTTTTTTGGGCGATCTCACGCGAGTGATTTGGAAGAAGTGTAGGGAGAAAAGTCTGGTGTCATCCTCCAACCTTTAACTGCTTCATGCAATATGGAACACCACTGCAGATGGTGTGTAAAAATATGATCCGGTTCGACCAATTTCGATCCAATGCTGAAGAAGAAAATGTTGAATCTTATATGTATGGTGGATGCTAAGGACTATCTGCCCTGTAAAAGCCGCTATGTGGAGTACTATAGACTGTGTTGTATTGAAGAATTTTGTGTAATTTCCCCTAGTCACGAGGCATCCGGAAGGGTCGGGGTGCTTAGGTGCTACCGTCTGGTCTAGGCACCGATGTTTGTGCTATAATAAGGACCCAACTCAAATTTTACACCTTGTTTGATGCTGATGACCATGTTGTACCGATACTACTATGCTATGCTATGTGATGGCTATAGATTGTATGAGGTGACCGATTCACCCAAATGATGCCCCTATCGTTTGGGGTGCATACGACATCGCCGAGGAGTATATGAACCAAAGGAGAACCAAACACGTGTTGAAACCATGCCTTGCAGGGGGAGAGAGTGTGCTTGGTAGAAACCAAGGAACACAAAAACAACGTGGCTAGGAAAAAAAGTGTTAGTAAAAGCAAAAATGCATGTAAAATGTAAGCTAGTAATCAAACAAACAATTTGTAATCTAAGACACAAGAAGACAAAGCAGCATCAGTGAAAATCGGGTTTCAAATACGGACATCACTCACGATGTCACAAGACAATCAAGGCCAAAATCGAGACAAGTGTGCACATAAGACATAGGAAAAGCTCACAAACAATGACAAATAATGACAAACAAGAACAAGTTATGTAACATACAACCATGGAAGCAAATAGACCTGTAAGACAAATGATGCACATGAAGCATCCATTAACATGTTAGAAAGATAACAAGTATGTCAAAGTGTGCATAATCCAATATAATAATGTGCTATGAAACAAAATGAAACAATAACACCCGTAATATACAAAAAGTGGATGCCCCAAGAGCCTCTATGGGCCTGGTAATAGGTATTGCACCAATCATCAATGTTACGTGTATGGATCTGTCGAATATGTGATCACAACTAGAAAGCAAGTGAACACATATGTGTGTATGATACAAATAATGACATACAAGATAGCTATCTAGCGTGTGTAATAAGATGTACATGTAACAAGTAAATGTAAGCAAGACTAAATGCGACCAAGATATGTAGTATGTTGTGGATGAGATAGAATGGAATGCAGAGTGAATGATAGGAGTAGCGTGCCCCCCGAGTGGATGTGTATGCATGATATGAGGTTCATTTATACATGCCCCCTCAACATTCAAGAATGAACCGTAGAGCAAGAGTGTGTCATTGGGAAATGGTTTGAATTATGTGTATTAGAAAGATGTGATCATCAAAGTGCAAAGCATAGAGTGTAAGCGTGTGAGTGAATGAGTGAGTGATTGAATGTTATGTGATCCATTTGAGATGTAGACCCTTAGCAGAGAGAGTATGGACCACGTAACAAGAGTGCATCATAAGGTAACGACCACAACGTGTAGAAGTGGATGTCAAAAATATATGTCATGAATGCATATAATAGATGTTGCGTAGAAGGAGATGAATATGTGAGATGTGAAGTGTGTAATGTGATGTGTAGTGTGTTGTGTGTGAGGTTCATGTGTATAGGATGCACTCAACAGTCAAGTGTGAACCATAGCACGAGAGTGCGTCATCGGGTAATGATGATACAATGGTGCGTATCAATATGTATATGGTGTATGTGATAGAATGGATGATGATAAAGTAAGACACTTTTTGATGCTAGAGGGGGAGGGAATAAATGTGATGCCCCCTCCCCCAAGTGTGTGAGGATGAGAGATATATTAAGAAAGTATTAAATAAATAGATACCTAGTACTAATTGCAATGTATGCATAGCTTAAATGAATATACAATAAGAATAAATCGACTCAAGCAATATTAAGCTAGAGAATATGAAACCATAGTTGCAAAAATAAGGGATAAGAAGACTTGGATGTTTCACAATTAATCCTAGACCGTGATGAAGTGCTGACTTGATGAATAGAAAGGGAGAAGTGTCGCACGAGACTCATAAAAAAGTGGATATGGAGGAATATCTTGGACAACGGTCAAAGCCTGTGGGCACCACTGACTTGTAGTAGGTGCATATGACTACGAAAATGCTCGAAAACTATCTCTCGAATGATCGCAAGGTGTTCAATGTCGTTCTCATTTGGTCGCCAGATGTCACACAAGGTTCACCGAGGTTCTTTGAAACCTGCAATGAAATAATGACATGCAAAACCCTCAAAGAGAAATTAAGTCCTAAAAAAGAAAGATGCAAAATGAGGGTTTGACTGTCCTCGCCTATCAAACAAGTGATCTTATGATCGAGTGTTGTACTACATTTTATACCCAATGTAGTTCTATGTGTGTGTGTGGGGGCGAATCACACCCTAGGTGGTTCTTGTGCGTGTCGCACTTGATAGTGAATGAAGTAGTTAAATGTAGAGAAATGTAATAGATGTGTGCATAGAATAGAATAGAATCCCCTCCTATGAAGTGCCGGAAGAATAATGCAGTCCCTTACCTTTGGATGGATGTTTGAATGCTCTTGGATAGCCTTTGGATGTAACCTTAGGTGGTGATAGCCAATGCTTAGTGTTTGGTCTCTTATTATGATCACATTACTTTGTATTTATATAATTCTCTTTCTTGAATTTCGTAATTAACCCCGAAAAGGCTAACTACTAAAAGGATAAGATGCTCAAACAGCTAGAAATGACCCAAAAGATGTGAACAAAGTATAGAGAGGTTAGGGGGCGCCTAGAGTGGACAGGGGCACTTGATGCTAGTGTCTTGGCTGGGCATTGGTGTCTAGACTCGAGAAATTGAAGGGTCGGAGGTCGATTGAGAAAGGCGTGCAAGACCAAAAGCAACAACAACAAGAAAGTGAAGATGGCCAAAGACATGGGTTAATTAGTACATTTCTTACTTAGGAATCATATGAATAGTAGTATGCAATCAGGACTAGATAATTACCCAAAGTGTGTGATTTTGTGTCTACATGTAAAATAAGGTCCGAGTATTCAATTAAAATCAAAAAATTCTAGATATCACCTTGAATTTTGTCTTGAAACATTTTAAATTATAATTTAAAATGAGTTCTAATCACTTTAGCATGGATAATTCACAAATGTTAAATGGATCTAACTATAACATCTGGAAGATTTGTTTGAAAGCAAAATTTATGACACAAAAACTATGGGCAATTGTGAATGGTACAAAAAAGGAACCTACAAGTAAACAAATGATGATGGCAACGTCTCTACATTTCAACAACAAATGTAAGAGGCGATGTCAATCATTTTGCAGAGCGTACATGATGACTTTCTATTGCACATTGGAAATCAAGAAAGCACTAGTGAAGCTTAGAAACCTGCTAGAACCTATGCTTGAAGGTATGAGACTTTATAAAATTATAAAACTTACTCTTGAATTAATGACAACTCCCATGAAAGGGGATGAAAAAGAAGTATTTTTTTGCTAAAACTAAAAATATTGAATCACAATTAGATGAATGCAATTGCGAATAAAATATTATATTTTATTACTCAAATGAACATTCATGAAAATTTTAGGAACTTTATCTCAATCCTAAACTCTAAGTATCAAGCTGAGAAAAACATTCCTAACTTATCTACCCTTAGTGCAAGTTATGACGAACTTTGATTCAAAAGAGAATGTCACTCATGTGCTTCTCACTCAAAACCTAATATTAGCTTTCTAAGTTTAATAAAAAATCAAAAGTTCAAACCAAACCTTGAACACCTAATAATATTAAAAATTAGTGAATAATAACTTAAAAGTTAGTTTTCTTGGAAAATTTCATAATTGTGACAAGTTTGGTCATAAAAAGGAAGATTGTAGGAAAAGAAAAGTAAACCAAATTTCAAAAATCAGAAAGGAAATAAATCTAATCAAAATCAACGCAAGAATCAAAAGAATAATAAAAAACCTAATGTTGTTGCTTTATATGCTGCTTTAGTTACTACAAAAGAAAATGAATGGATCCTAGATAGTGGTGCTTCTAGGCACATGACCTATATGTCGAGATATTCTCTCTAATATCAAAGAATGTCACAATCAAATTTATCTAGGTGATCATTCTATTCTAGATGTACAAAGTCAAGGTAAAACTAAAGTTTTCAATGGTTATATTAATGATGTTTTATATGTTCCTAAACTAAAGATGAATTTATTATCATGCTCTCAATTAACTCAAAATAATTAAACATCATCTTACTTAAGGATAAATGGTATATTAAAAATGAATTTGATACAACTATTGCAAAAGGTATTCAAAGGAATGGGTTATATATCTTTATGGTTTTGCATTTGCTTCCTATTTTACTTCTCAAAGTACGAACGATTCACATTTATGACATGAAGGTTAGGACATGTTTGTTAGAACTATAATATTAAGTGTATCATAATATATAGTTCATATTTAAATAATATAGAATAAACTATATTCTTATTATTTAAATATTAAATTTATATTAGGTGGTTAGTTAATCTAATTCACTAACTAATTAAATTGGGGTGTGCCCCGTCACTTAAGAAGGACATAACTATATGCACCCAAAATTGCATGTGCTACATTGTCGAAAAATGGTTACAAAAGTCCGCAATGATGATTCAGGTCCTTTCAAGAAGGTGTTCGAGCTCCAATTTCCAAATACAGGTGTATATTTGTTTCCTAGATGTCTTGACTTAACCCTCTCACACTTTTTCCATCTTCTTGCCTCTTTCTTCGCATGCGTTGGCCTTTAGTGCCAGGACCGCCGCCCTGCCTCGGCGATGGTTCTGAAACTACCGCCCAAAATAGGGCGGCGGTCCTGAAACCACTGCCTTACGTAGGCGAAATCTTGCCCGCTTTTTCTAGATTCCCTCACGCGTGTTTTGACATGCAATCACTTAATTTCACTTTTAGCATGCATTTGTGAGACAAATTGTCTAAAATTAGCTTTGATTGCTTGGTTCTCCTTCCTCCTATTTTTAAATAGATTTAATTAGTTGAACTACTCCTTCTTTCCTTGAGCTTGAAGGCACCTCCCATCCTCCATTCCTATATATTCCATGCTTGTATTCAAGAAAAATGCCTGAGAATTTTGTGTATCTTGCATTGTATTGCTGCTATGATCTTGCTAGGAATTGCATAGCCAAGCTCTGATCTCTTGTGCTATCTCTCTTCTACTTGCATTGCATCCGGACTGCCATCAAGTTGTCATTGCTCAAGCACCATCCTCCTGCTATTGTTCTTGCATTCCCAATCCCTTGGAATCACATGAACACTCAGAGAAAGAAAGGAACATACTAAGGGGAAAAATACGATATCAACCAGATTTGCCAAAGCTCTTGCTTGTCCAGGTTGGAATTGTGTGTTTGTTTGCTTTATTTGTTAAATTGTCAATTTCAAATCACTAGTTTCAATTACATATCAAATAGAGTAGAAAATCATTCATTTCAATAGATTAGTCAATCACAAGTAGATCAAATCATTAGTAAGTTTTCCTCTTTAACATTACCAGGGAAGTTGTGGGGAACAATAGCCCCTTTCAGGGTCATGATTTGTTCTTCACCTCTGAGGTAGGGTTTGAAGGGTTTTTATTGGATTAGGTTATTTGTTTTAGATTAGATTCATACATTCGCACAAGTAACCAGCTACATCCATTGATTACTTATCTTTAGTTTATTTATTAGATTAGAACACATTGCTTAAAAATTAGAAAAGAACAAAAAGATTTCCTTTGATAGATTAGTTTTCTTTTATTGCTTTGATCCGAAATATTGTGAAAACTCCAAAAACATAGATTATATTTCCTTCAGTAATTAGTTTGCTTATCAAAATTATTTTATTTCATTATGTATGACCATCAATAGTCCACAACAGAAAAGACATATAGTTGTGATCCCTTGGTCCCACAACCCAATGGGCCAAAATTGATAACTGACATTGATACCAGTTTACGTTTGACAGTCTTACGCACACCTGCAAATTTTGCTTTGAGAAAATAGAACAACTCAATATGCTAAACATCGCTACTAATCAAGCCTACGACTATTGGACTGCTCCTAACAATAGGGCTTGATTACGCACATGACCATATAAGGGCCACAACCTCCATGAGTCTTTAGTTGTGATCCTTAGGTCCCACAACCCAACGGGCCTACTAATCAATTAGACATTGACACTAGTTTGTGTACATTAGTATTCAGTTCTTCACCACTTCCACCAGATATTATTGCACAACTTTCCTTACTGAACATAATAGCTGATTAGGCTAAGAATTTCTGGACTAGACCAGAAAATCACCCATAAATACATGTGGCTCCATCATGCCTCTCATTCTTACTTCCATGACCTTGTCTGGAAATCTATACGAGGCGCCCACAGTCATTTTCTCGCATGTTCAACAACCAACGAACAAAATCTCAAAGAGATATTGACATTGATTGGAGTCTACGAGTGGCTATTATCTCAGACCGAGCCATCACACCACTTCAAGTTAGGAGAGCATTCTTTGCCTTAGACTCACAGATCCTGACATTGTGTGTTGAAGATATAATATTTCCCAATTAGCTTGATCCCCATCACCACACTCACATTCACATTCATTCTACACCGGTTGTCTTGACACGACCTCGAGAGGTCGGGTGCGAAGAAGGTCACGTGTTGATTTTCTATCATACAATAACCCTTCGGGTTATTTAAATATGACCTTAGGTCATATATTCAGGATATCAATTATTATATCGAATATTGATCAAATAATATTCCAAGGGAATATGAAGGTAAATCCTGTAAATATAGGGAATATAAGTGAGGAGGGAGTTACTGGACTGGTGGATGTAAAATTTTCTCGATAGTGGATTTATTCTCCATGGTTTTTACCCATTTAGGGTTTTCCATGTTATATCTGTGTTTTGTGTTCAATGTGTTCATTTCATTTATTTATGTTGTATAATTACATTTACATTTATGTTATAATGTTTAACTTTACATTTAATTAACTTGGTGAATACATTTTACACCCTCGTCCTGACATGGTACTAGAGTGGGATTAATAAATTAAATTAATCCTAAATAACCTAAGGTTGTAATGGTTGGGAAGTTAGGTGGTTAAATTATTTGGGATGCTATTTAACCCCCTACCCCTCCGCATGGTTAAGTTTGAATGTTGGATGCACATGTGAAAAGTTATTCGAGACTTTCAACTGCGCGTGAAAAATTCAATTTCGGGAATTACCAGGCCCTGAAAACTAAGGTAAGGGTTATAATTTTTGAAATATTTTTATATAGTTTATATAGTGTGCAGGGAATTCAAGAAATCAAAAGGAAAAGTAAAAATCCAAATTGAAACTCGAGTTTACGGGGGAGACAAGATTCAAGAAAATAGGTCCTTTAAATTTTTCCATTGGTCAAGTAAAATCCTTGTCCCCTGGTAATACATATGTTTTTACATTTTTCACTATGAATTCTAAACCCCTAATTCCAAACCTTTGGAATGGAGAATCCATTCCAATTTAATCATACAAAATGTCTCTTCCTCTCCCCACATGACTTTTCAAATTCCCTAGGAATGAAATTAAGGCCTTTTCTTATTTTTGAAAAGGGAATTTATAATGCAACATTAAGTCGTAATCGAATAAGATGAAAGAGTAAAAATTACAATCTAAATGAAAGAATAAAATGATAAAGAGAGGGGGAGAGAGAAAGGGAGATAAGTGATTATCCATAGATGGGAAAGCTTCCGTTGATGAAGAGTCTATATTTGATGGACATTTTAAGAAATGCTTCATGAATGATATTCTTTGCATTCAAAATCATATTAAATTAAAACACTCGTGATTGCAACTTATCTCTTGTGAGATGTGGAAAAACTCCAAAGAATCAAATGAGTATTCAAAAACACTACTAGGTGAATTGCACTATGTGAAACTGAGATGATTACCCATTCTTGAAAAAATGGTAATCCTTTTGAACACAAGGTTCAAGTCAAAACATGGAGATCGTTTCCCCACTCTCCTTGACTTCAAAATTCACCCTTGTGACAAAAATGTCACCATTTTGAATGAAAACATACTTAGGATACCTAGACACCTTTTTGTTCATATGCTCCTCATTGAAATAGGTCCTTCTCAAGATACAATAATTTATCTTTGTATGTTATTTTACCTCCCGTTGGGTAAGAATATTATGCTTGCAATCTCCTTCTCCCGCGAGATATAAGCACACTTTAGAGTAACGAATGGCTGTTTAGAAATATCATGTTGCAAAACATTTCACTTCATGAACATGTGATAACTTCCTACTTCTATAAAAATGATGATATTTGGTGCCTTAGTAACATGTGGTTCAAGTGACTGCCTCTTACTCATAACTGGTTTATTCGACATATTCCTTTCCATGATGTCTTTCCTCTTAGAAGATATGAGAGCATGCGGTTAATGTTATCCCAAATTCCCCCCAGAAAATTTGGTCAAGACAACCTCGCACATAAAGAAATATGAAGGGAAAACATTTCGGACCTACGAGCTTGCATTCCAGAACGAGGCAAAGGAAAAGTCAAAGTTTGAACCCGAGTCAAAGCCAAAGCGGGGAGGCGGAGGAAAAGGTGAAAATTTTCCTTTTCACAAAATGACACAAAGGAAAATATTAGAGCGCACCTCCCCAACCAACAAAAGGGTGCCACGTGTCCAAGCAGAGCAGTGGGGCCACGGGAGTTTTTTGCGTTTTGCGGAAAAGAGAAAAAGATAAATTATGGACTTGATACAAACTTTGAAGGGGCATATCTTTCGGCTCAGGGCTCAAAATATTGCAAATCTAATGTCATTGGAAAGATCTCGGCCTCACCAACTAGATGGAGGAAACGTCTTCGGGCCTTCAATGCAGGATCCATCTGTCTCAACAACTAGATTGATTCGATCTGTTTTTTCCGTTTCCTCTTCCTTCAAGGCGCCGAACCAAGGATTGATGTAGTAAAGACGGATTTGGGGGGAGATTTCATTAGAAGCATTAATAACGGTGGTTGAGTTTCAACCTGCTTTTCCCACTTCTCTCTCTCTTCTTCTCTCAATCAAATCTATAAATACAGGGGCAATATTCATTATAAAAGTTGTTGTTCATTCTTCTTCTTTGCCTCCCCTCTTATTTTCTTCCCCAGGGTCAAAAATGGAGTCTAGACCTCCTCCCCTGCTCTGTAAATGGCATTTTTTTGCCTCTTGCTCGTGTATGATGCTCTGTGCAAATTTCTGAAGCAATAAAACTTGTTTTTGTGATGCGTTTGTCCATCCTTTGCTTGTTTTCATTGCATCTTCTTGCCTCTCATCGTTCTGGAGTATTCTGTGCATGTTTTGGATGTTTCATTTGCAGATCTGGGAGTTGTGTTCGTGGGGATTTGAAATGGTGTTCTGTGAACTTTATCCTTGGTCTGTGATGCATCTATCCATCCTCTCCATTTCTCACCTCTCTCCACTTCAGGCAGCTGAGATGATGATCAACACTTCCCTTTTCTTGGTGCTATCACCTCGTTAGTGTAGGATTCCCTCTTTATGCACTCTCTCTCTCCTGGTCCCTTGGAATTGTTAGATTAGGAGTAGATAGTCACATTTCCTTCCTTAGGAGTAGTTTAGCATTAGGATTAGGAAGAAGAAGTCGGCTTTCTCCGGAGGGCCATCTCAAGTCCGCAAGTCCCACAGCTTGAGAGATGGTCCCATGTTATGCAAATCACACCAAATGACCCTGCCTTAGAAAAGTAGATCCATAACTCATTTGGGGGTGCTGTGATTTTGCATTAACAGCTAGATTTGAGATGTTGAGACCAACAAATGCCTTCTTGTGACCCCTTTGAACTTCACATTTCAACTTTGTGACAAATACTTCATATTTTTTAATGGAAACAACCTCAAGATTCTTAAATACCTCCTTTCTCATATGTCACTTATTGGAAAGAGTTTTATTTCAGAAATGGGGAAAGAGGACACTTCACATTCAACGTTATATTCATTAGATATATTCCCATGCTAGGTACTATTTGATATCACTTTCCACATCACTTTGAACATGATGACCCCTTTGAACCTCACAATTCACCTCCATGAAAAATATGTCACCTTTTTTAATGGAAACATACTTAGGATTCTTGGACATCTTTTTTCTCATCTACTCCTCATATGTCTTCTCCTCTAGATAGAAGGATTGTTATCTCGCATGAAACTCTCAGTGCCTCCAACCTCCTATTGGGAAGAAACAATGTGGTTGCAATCTGATTCTTCGTGAGCTACGGGCACACTACATGGCATTTGAATGAGTGCTCATAAACTTTGTTGTGAGGTTGATCCTACAAACATGATGGTATTGGGTTGAGGCACATTGGGAGTAGTGTAGCATCACCGTTATTCACCTCGAGGGTCAATTAATGTTTGCAGAGGTTGAAAGACTCCATCAAGAATTTGTTTCATATTTTCCCATGTATTTGGTATGAAGCCTACATAAACTTGGTCCGAAGCTTCCTGATTCACTTTAGTGATGAAGACATCTCCTTCTTGGATGAATTCAATTATGATGAGTTGAAATGATGTAGGGGAATCATCAAAAGAACACCAAAGATGTAAAATTATCATTTGATCATGGTTGTAAGGTCCAAGTAGGTGTATTTGGGTATGTTCAAGTCATGAGAGGAGGTATAGGTGGGTCTTAAAGTTTGAAACTTCAAATTTGTGTTTCCTCCAAAAATGTAATTCAAATTTACAAGCATGTAAAAGAGTAATAATGGCTTGTCAAGGGGAGAAAAGATATTTCAATGAATGTAAAGGGGTTTTTAGGTGTCTAGGACATGTTGACTAGGTCCTATGAGGGATGTATGAATCATGAAATGCTTAAAAATATGTAAAAATGCTTTATTATGTCGAAAGAGCATGTGAAGAGTCATCAAAGTTAGTTAGGTTTAAAAACAAGAAGTTGAAAAAGGAAGATGATTCGATTATGAGGGAGTTAGTTGGAGGAGAGGAAGAGGAAGACTTGCTGAGGAAGGTAAGGAGGTAGAGGAAGAAATAATCCTTGAGATCGAGGAGAGGAAAACCGAGAGAAGTATGAGTTTTGTATGAAATTACAATTTAATAAGATGAGATTATGTTTTGAATGTGAAATTAAATGATTGGGAACACATGATATATTCATCTCTTTTTATTCTTTCAATGACCGAGAGGTTGAAACTTGATTATTTCTAAGGAAAGAACCATGCATGTGAGTAGTCTAGACTATGAAGGTAATTTGAGTAATTCATACTCTGATTGGTATGTTGAGAAGTCTAATTGACTGAAAAATGGTGAGTGTAACCATGTAAACTTGTGTAAATTTATGTTAATGAGGAATTTGATAGATCCCCTCATGAGAAGATAAGTATGCTTGGTTTGTTAGTGAGGTTGTTGATTGATAATTCCTTGTTTGGCTTGTGTGAAGCAACTTTTAACCGCGTGCATTGGTATGTTAAGACTATGGAAGCATTGCAAAGGTGTAATGAATAAGTTTATTATGGAATCTAATGTAAGAGACGGATCTAAGAGGAATCTAGTCCCAAGGAAGAAGGCGCAATGCTCTGTTTATGGGAATGTCCTTTATAAATTTATGTTTATGTGCATCTACAGGCCATGATTGTGAGGAAACCGAGTAAAAGGAGATTATAGATGTTTTTCAAGCTCCAATGGTAAGTTATTCACATGGATCAAGTTAAAACAGACCTTTGGTTCTATTTTTGTGGCTTGACAAGAGATTTGAATAGTTTTATAACATATTTCCCATTCCCAAGTTCCTAGAAAACCCTCCTAAGGTTTGATAAAAAAGAGTTGAGGACTTTACACTTGACATAGGAGATTTAAAATTTGTAAAAAGTACCCCCATAGGACCCTGATAAAGATTCAAGAAGGATAATTGCAAAGTGATTGTATACTCTAAAGATAATGATGACAGTCTATAGGAAGGTATGCATGCACAGTTGGAGACCTAATTGGTAAGGTCGACTTACAAAGGAAATGATAGTTTTGTTTGGATGTTGATTATGAAACTTTATGGGTAGATGTCACTTGGAAATGGGTGTCTAAAAACGTTTGAGTTGGGTCTTGAACCCTCTATGAAGAAATTTATGCTTGAATTTTCTTGGTGATAGGGCTAGAAGAGCTAGAGAAGGCTAGAAAAGAGAAAGAGTGATTGCAAGGAGAGAATAGTGAATTAGCTCATGAAATTTGGACCACACCATATTAGGGATAAAGGGTCCTTGAATATGTTTTAATCTTGTTTTGGGTAGTCCTATATTGTTCCAACCATGAAGCTAGCAGGAGTATTGCTCTTTAGACCACTAAAAAGGCAATTTGGGAAAAGTTGAGAAAGAGTTAATATCTAGTCCTTTTAAATCAAGCTCATTGGAAATATAACATTGTTTGAAGTGTGACACAAGGTATAGTGCATATAGAAGACGTCTAAAGTGAAATAGGTCAATTATTGCATGTAAGAGCCATTTTGGCTTCAAGAAATGATCCTCACTGTAGAGCTTTGAGTAAGGTTGTGGTTTTCTCCCTCCTAACTTGGTTAAATGCATGAAAAATGTATGTTGTTTTTCATCATGAACCATCCAACTTCTCGCATATAAGTGTGCCATATAAAATGAACCTTAACACTCGATGTTTTGGGAACTCCGCAAGGGTTTTCTCCTCTGTCTCAAACACGAGGCAACCTCCCACTTACAATGGTGGGAAAATTCAACAAGATAGGTGGAATGTGATTTTATATAAGTGATTCGAGCTCAATTGCAAAACATAATATTTTTAGTAGGACCTATCTAGAATAACTATTTTTAATAAGCTTTCCCAATTTTCACCATTTGTTGCTTGTTTGAAGTGCACGGGTGTTGAGAATTCACCATTTTTGGAAACTTACTAAATTTGGACATGTGAATCCTTGCACTCTTTCTATTTTCATAAACGTGTCTTCTAGATGTAAGGTTGTAAGGGTTTTCTTGAACCGAACTTTGTAGAACCAAAAGGAAACTTTATGGGATAAAATTTTGAACTATCTAGTGTAAATTATACATAGCATCCATGGAAGTTCTCTTACAGTCATCTTAAAGGATTTTTGGGAGGAGTACACTTGTGAGTTTGATGGAAATTGGGTGCACCATTTTGGAGATATGAGCATTTCTTGGTTTTGGGACATGGATCTCTGGAACAAAAAAGTAATACCTATAAATTAATGGAGCTTTTAAGGAAAGTAAAAAAACACATTGGTTTGAAAAATAACTCGAGTGTTTTACGAGAGGTGAGGGTTATTCAAAATTTCTTCACAAACCTTAAATCACTTTTGACCATGGCAGCTTGACCGGGGTTGAGATGAGGTAGAAGTGAGGTTACAATGATGCAAGGGGGAAAAGGGGACACAAGGAAAACCAAAGTGTGACTTACACTAGATGGTGACAAGTGGTAGCCTTTGGTGCCTTGTGGAGGTGATACATGGGGCCGAGAATGAGCACCAGGGGGATAAAAGTTGGTTTTTGGGTGCTAGAAATTTGTCTTCTCTCGATGACAAAGGGATAAATAAGATGAACGAGGACACAATTTTATTCCTTCTCCTTTTAAACCTTGGTGGACATAGGGCACATCTGATTGCAAATAGTTTGACTATGGGTTAGCCATCATGAGAGGGGGTAAGTTGGCAATTAAAGTTGTACAACCTAGGTGTAGAAGTGGTGAGGATCAAGTTGCGGAGGTTTGGCATGATGGGGGGTTAAGCATTTGTGATCCCCTTATCCCCTTTACACCTTGGGCGACAAAAGGGACACCCAAGGCTTCAAACCGTGACTTTACCACTTTTTGAATGTTGATATCACCCTACGAGTCCAAAATGGGACACTAGGAGGGATTTTCCTACCCCTGGATCATGGGAAAGTGTTTAGGGGTCAAAATTTATATTATTTTGACTAAAAAACACTTGATGAATCATTACACCCATTATTAGGATCCAATTCTTCCCGCATTGCATTTTAGGGTCTATTTCATTCTTGACTGAAAAGGGCGCTTGTTGTTTTTGGATTATCACATAAAATATTTGAGTCTTGGAACAAAATTTATGTGTCCATCATTTATAGGGTTCCAAGAACTTTCTAATGACTACTTGTTTTCCTCCCAAATCCTTTTGAACTCCCGAATCATCCAAACAAGTTGGATTCCACCGTTGGAGCTTTCACTCCCGTGTCTAGAATTACTTGATGTTCTGTAAGTTTATCATGTCATCAATTTTCATTACATAATTTCCCTAAAATTCCTTGGAAATATTCAATGTTCTTGTGCACCATCCTCGATGGTTTAAATCTTCATTGTAGGCATTTGGAGGGTGTTTACCGGATGCAAAATGGCCAAAATGGGCTTTTTAAGCCTCCGGGAGTGGTTATTTCTAATTGAAAGACATGAATTCATCAATCACCTTGTGAATTCATCGCTGCACATGTAAAAACACTTGAAAGTATTGTTAGCACATTCCTCTAAACTAGGATGAGGATGAAACTGAGGACATGCTAGCCAGAGGAAGGGATCGAATGATTGGGAGGAAATTTTCAAGTGTGGGCTTACTTGTCATGGCCATTTTTTTAATATTTCATGCTATACATATATCATGACAACATTACCTCTTCAATATCTTCTTCTATATGACATGATCTCATATCTACCTTATAGATCTCTTCAAAGTAGTTTGACACACTCATTTATATTTGTCTTAAGTTTTCCAATTTCTTCAAGAAAATTGTTTGGTAATCAACTGGTATGAAATTAAATCTCAACTTAGCAACCATCCTATCCCAAGATTTGACTTTATCCTTACCTCTCCTTCTTCTTTCTTCTTGTACAAAGTCCCACCAAATAGTTGCATGTCCTATTAATTTAGTACAAACAAATTTTACCTTTTTGTCTTCATCTATCCCCTTTAGATCAAAGTATGTGTCCATCTTGGTTATCCAGTGAATCATCTCTTCTAGATGTAGACTTCCTCCATACTCGAGATACCTTCATCTTTGGGTTATAAATTTTTCCTATAACTGCTTTCAAGAGTCTCATATCTGGATCTTCTTCTTCGTAGTTTTTTCTTCTATAACTTCTTCCTTTGCCTCTTCTTCTCTATCACTCTCACATGCTAGTGTCATCCCTCTTCTTTGAAAAAATTATATTGTTCACAATATTTCATGAATATTCTTCATGATTCTCATCCATTCATTCTCTCCATGTTGTCCTCTCCGTCCCCCTCTTCTCATTCTAGCTCTCCGAGCCATCTTATTTTCTCTCTTTTCTTGCAAACTTTTGTTTTACAATTTTCTCCTTCAACTCTTCCTTTTTTTCTCAATTTATTTTATAACCTAATATTTTCTATCCCAAGAGAAGAATTTATTTGATACCATTGATGCAGATGGGGGTTTTCTTACCAAAAACAACAACCACTTTTGTTTTCTTAAACACCTAAAAATTGCTTTAATTTTCCTCAGTCCGCTTTACAATCTTTAGGTACAATTCTTCTAAATTTAGTCTTAGGTTAATATAGTTATTTTAAATATATTGAACCTTAATACATTCACTTAACAATATGTCTTCGTGTTCTCATGCCTCTACTTGGCTTGAAAACACAAGAAATTTAGTACAACTCTATTTTTGTTTCCTTACCTATCGAACCTTGATTTTACAAAAAGTTTATTGTTAGGTAAGACTCACAAGGGATATAGACAAACTATACACCAATTTAGATACCCATTATGGGTTTACAACACAAAATTTTAGACTTAACCCACTAATGTAAGCCCATTAAATAGTTTGTCACAGGTTCAAATTAGGTTTCCTAAGCCTCTAGAATAGGGTTTTATAGGAATATGGTATCCACACATGCAAAATAATTATAAATGACTCAAAACACCAAACATTAAGTGGATCACCTTTAATAGACTCTACAATTTCGAACTCATCGTTTGGAATGATTTCATACTCCTAAAAACAACAAATTGGTTAAAATCCCTAGGCATGGTTTATACACAAGTCAAGAAGGATGAAGTTCAAATTTATGAAGGAAATTTGAATTTCAAGGCTCTAAAAAGTTATTCCATGGTCTCGTATGACTTGGAGACACCATCAAGGACATGTTTTAGAATTGAAAATCTCTTATAATGCTTGCAAATAGAAGTTTACTAGTCAAGAAAAGGAATACTTTTGCACTTACACAGTTAAGATTTTGTATTCTGTAGAAATTCTTTACTCAATCATTAAAATGGTTCTCAAACACATGATACAAATTTCCATAGAGTCCTTTCATACTCCCCATTCAAGAATCAATAATATCATAATTGAAAAATAGTCTTCTTATTCATACATTTAGTATCCAAACCCTGTTACACATTCTACATGCACATTCCTCAAGAAAATATATTTTACACACAAGAATCCCTATTTCTCATCTTGCTCATATCCTACTTCATATACTCTCAATCCCCTAACTACTTTCTATATGGTTACATTACAAAACTAGACTAAACCATGCCTAAGAACTCATGTAAACATGCTTGAGTCATGCTATGAGGCATATTTGTATACCAAGAACATGAATAAGATGTTATATGCCCGTAATATATGACTCAAAAGTTGTATATAAACCCTCTAATTAACCTAGACCATAAGTTGTCTAGATTTTCTCGCACATACTGAAAACCTAGGCAATCATGAGATAAAACTCCCCCTCATTTACTTGGTGAGACTTCCATATAAGATTTTCTCAATGATTTTTCTAGTATCTATATGTTGGTATTACTTTAACTATGTAGCTCATGAACCATAGCTAGATAGTTTTACAACAAGTAAGTAGCTATAAAGGAAAGGAAAAATCTACGAAGAGGAAAATAATAGGAAACGAGAAGAAAGGAGAGAAGATGTGCAACCCAATCAATAGTTCACAAAGTTGATCGCATGCACATAGATTAAAACAAATAGATCATGAAATACATAATTCAAAGCAAAGGAAACTTTCAGATCTAGATCTAGAATAACAAAAAGTTTATGAATAGATCTAGAAATAAATACGAGACAAATGCACCATTGACACAAAGTTCTCTAGAAATCTCTTCTCTATTCCTCTACTTACAGAAAGCTATCAAGGGTCTCAACTCAAAGTCTGGAACACAAGAATGTTGATTACAAATTCCAATCCTTTAACCCGTAGGTTCTTCCTCTACTTATATTGTGTAGAGGGGAAATTACAAATGGGAAACTGCAATTGAACTAGAACATGAAGAAGTAGTAAAGGGAACATTTGATAGTCATCTTCCTAGAATTCCTCTCTTAGTGACATGCATTAGGAGTTTGAGAAAAATTATGCACATATTCCACCTATCTTAAAGAATCTTTCCAAATAACTTTTAGTGGGCAATAGCTTTGACCTAGTCCTCGCATCTTCTACCTCATACATTAGATGATTACTCACTTGCTCTAGAATGCACTGAGAAGAAGGTTTGGAAACCTTAGCAATGATCTCGCACAACTGAAACACTTGCTTTTGAAGCTTGGATCTCTCAGCCTTCTCTTTGTCAAGCTTAAGGAATAAAGCATTCATTAGTGTCTGCGTATCCTACTTTAATCCTTCTGTGGTAGTTTGACCTATTGGCACTTTGGTCATTGCTATATCAGCTGTTGTGAGCTCTCCCTTGTGCTTTCCTTCTGCTGGAATAGATAACTCAATGAACTTTTGTCCCGATTCCTCAATAATCAACCTAGAAGTCATTTTGGAAACTTTAGGTCTTCTATCTCTTCCACCCAAACTCAGGAGCAGCTGAAAGTCGTGTTCTTCTAGGTTGATCTCCTCTCTGCTTCGGGATCATTTGCAAAGCTAACCATGATGAAAAGTTGCTTCTTGGGGAATGAGAAGTCGTTGAGTGCACCACCATCTCATGCTCTAACTCCGCTCTATCAAAATTTGCCACCGTGTTATGACTGCCACCCTTTGAATTGTCCAAAGATAATGCTTTTTCAAACTCCGCCATTTGTGCTTTCAACTTCTCTCGCATGGATAGGTGAAGACCTGAGTGGTCGAGGAGAAAATACAAATGACGTTGGATTCAAAGGAGGAACAACAAGATCTCTCTGAGGTTCTGGGGCTGCTAAAGTGCTATGAGTTGATGTTGGAGAAGCTGGAACTGGAACGATAGTCTGTAGATTTAACCTTCTCCTGTATGTGAGACTTCTTGTGAACTTTAAGCTTTTTCGGCCTTCTGGCTTTCACCTTCATGCTTTCTTTTCTTTGGAGTCTCCTGTGGTAAAGTTTCATGTGATCTGATTCATCAAAGCTTCATCTAGGCAATACCCCTTTGTCAGCAACCAGTTCAAAGTGTTAACTAGAACTACGGAAGATCTTTCTTCAATCATCTGGCAACCACCAATGTTTTCTTGAAGAGTAGCTCTATCTCCTCCCATATGATGATACGAGTCAAGTATCACATGCCCATCATCTACGAGATCTACAGGTATCTGTGCCAAACCATAATCAGACACTTGTTGCGCCGATAACCTTCTGAAGTCTTTCTTTCTGACTTCATACTCATTCCTGCACTTCATCCAAAAGTCCTCCAACGAAGGCACATGTGAGTATTCCTAGGAGATTGTCTTCCTCACTACTCCATATGGGTCAAAGTTTAGCCGTGCTGGGAAGAACTCAGGCTCATACTTAGAAAACATTTCAGCTTCAACTCCTCTAGCTTTGTGGATGCTCTGCATTGTAGTAACCCATTGTGAATTGGAAAGAAACCTGTAGACTTGTGTCGCTTTGATTGTAAGTCATGCATCTCCATGAGCTGTCTGCACAACTCCATGATGACCCACTTGTCGTTTGGATACCTCGCAACTTTACTAGTTCTCTTGAAAAACCCGTTACCCTGAGATAGATGAAGTCTGCAAACTGGATGAAAATGTAGCCATGCTGAGATACAACTTCCCAAGCTTCTTTTCTCACGTTTTTGGTCTTTAGATAACTATTTAGTTTGCAGATGAATTCATATAAGAACCCATCGTTGATCGCTTCTTAATCTTTGTGGCGTTCAGGAACTATCAACTATGGATAACACTTAAAGTTAGGATCTTTCGCCAATATGCCCTGCGAGGATGCTGCATATACTAGGTATGAAGTCATTTTGAAGTTGTAAGTCCGCCTCACACTCTGAAGTTGCTCACCGATGTTGTCACTAATGATCTCGCCCAAGTGATTATCAAATTAGCTCTGTTGATCTCGATAGTCCTCATAAAAGCATACATCCATGAGTGAAAGTTGTGAGTATTGGCTTCTCCACTTATCCTGTAAAGTAATTTAGTGATATCATCCACCTCCTGCACCAAGTTGGATCACGGAAGAGTTCTCAAGAACTTTGATGGAGACCTAGGCTTCTTCATATAACTACTATTCATTATGCCCACACAATCTGCTTTGTGTTTCTCCCATCTGTTTCTTACGTCCAAAGATGCTTGATTGCAATCACCACCGTTCATGTCAGAATCTTCAGACAATAATTGATAAATTGTGCATCCAGCCTAATAATTGTCTTTCTTGCAACGCATCCCGGATTGTTCTGGAAAGAGGATGATATGATCTAGCACACTCCATGACAAATTCAGGCAACTGAGCTGTGACTGGGAATGTTGATGCTTGAATAATTCCACTACTTTTCATTTCCCGCATGAGAAATGTCTTTCCGGCCCTAGATCTGATCAATTATTTTGGAGATGGGTTCTGGCCTATGTTTGTGTCATTGATATCAACAAATCTGGAAGCTATGCATGATTTTGCTGACCCTTCTCTTTCATCTTGCTTCATCATGGCTGGAGCAATCTTTGTCTGAGCAATATTTGTCTGTGTTCTTTTTCTTTTAATCATGCCGGAATTCTTTACAATTGGATCAATTCGTGCAGATCTAGAAATTTCTTCAGATTCGGAAGATATATTCAATGTACCTGACATTGATTTGAACTCCCTTTCACCTATATGAACACCTGTAATGAATACCTACAATTATTTCAGACAAAGATGAAGTCCAGAGCATGAATACCTGATTTCTGTCACCAAAAATCTGCATATGAAGCCTGCTGGCCTAAAATTTGAGGCTTTGCTTGCATGCAAAGCAAGCATAAATATTTTTAAATTCACCTGGGAACTTATAACAACATGCAAATAATTATCATAGCATAAATCAAGCCATTCCAACCCTAGGCGCCAAACCTTGAAGCTTCTTGGCAATGAAAAACACCTTCAGATGCACAAATCCTCCTTTCTTTGGTGCCAAAACTATCCGGGCTGCAATCCTTAGCAAAATGAATTAATTGCTTCGTTATTATGGAAGCCCATGTTTATGTAACCCTTAACATTCTATTTCTAATAATTGTCCATCCTATTCCTCGGTAATTAATTAATAAACAAACATGTTTATTCACCCAAATTAGGCGCCCAAATTTGCGTATATTATTTGCCATTAAATAAATTTATTTTATTTATTTTTAGCATGCATCCTTCAATTGTCTTTCGCTTGAATTCTTTCTTTGACTTTCTATTCATCCATGGTGCCAAAATTAGGCGAAAATCTACTAATAAATACCATAAAAGCATTGTTTAATGCCCAAATGGGTCACACTTTTTGACAGGGCTGATTTCTAAATATAAGAAGTCAACTTTGATGGGATTATTTACCCTACACTGCAGCTCCGAAAATACCTTCTTTCACTTAAGTTGTTTGACTTCTATAATGGGGATTTTTACCTGCCAAGACAGGTAAGAAATTCCCGCATGCCCGCTACTACTACTACTAAAAAATTCCCATTATTAAATTAAAATATCTCCCAAAAAGTGTGACTTGCATTAAAATTAACCCCCTTTGATAAAGTGTGACTTGTATGGGTGAATAAACCTCTTTGGTGGGAAAAGTTAGCCCAGCCGAGGGCAAGCAAAAATTCCCATCGATGCTTTAAGTGATTTTTCTTTATTCTATAATGGGAATTTTCACCTGCAAGGCAGGTAAGAAATTCTCGCCTTCCTGTCACCTCTAATTTTCCCATCGCAGCTTAAGTGACTTTGACTTCATGGGAAAAAGTACCTGCAAGGCAAGTAAGAAATTCCCGTTTCCCTGCCACTACTAAAAATCCCATTGCAGCTTACACTCATTAATTCCAGAAAATGTGACTTGCCTGGGAGAGGCTTTTTGTGCATGACTTCATCTTTTTGGTCAGAAGCTTACATTTTGAGGCTGATTCCTTCTCGTGCTTGTGTGTTGGTAGATAATCTATAGATGCTTGAGCAATTAAACAAACTATACTTGCTAAGGAATTGACCTAGGGGAATTCCATAGAGATCTGACAGAAAACTAGAGAAAATGCAAAAGAAATAAATAAAAGTGAAAAACGCTGCGGAAGATTACTGAGATAATGCCTTGAATTCATTCCTGTGAAAACCTAATGAGATGAGTGAATACTTGGCATGCAAAACTTCAATAGGATTCAACCGGGCACTTAAAATTACTTTAGCACTTAAAATTAAATTATTAATTTACTTCCTTTGTTCCCCCTTTTAGGTGATTGAAAATAATGGGTAAATAGGGTAAGGGTCTTCTTTCCGATTTAGTATTTAAAAATACATTTTATACATAATAAAAATATTATTAAGTTTCCCATAAATAGAGAGTTATCTGGGCTCAACTTAAAAATATTATTAAATATTTCTAATTTAGAAAAGGGGACATTACAATATTCCCTCCCCAAATTTTCTTTCCCTCAAGAAAATGTAAGCTCCCTTATTCACTCCTTATTCACGTCTACAAATACCAAAGATCCCAAAACAACATCGGGAACTCTTCGAGTGTGGAAAAATTTAGCAACATATTCCACCTTTCAGAATCATTAATGCGAAATCATAGCACCCCCAAATGAGTTGTGGATATGATTTTCTAAGGCAGACTCATTTGGTGTGATTTACATAACATTGGACCATCTCTCAAGTTGTGGGACTTGCAGACTTGAAATGGCCCTCCTGGAGAAAGTCGGCTTCTTCTTCTTGATCCTAATGCTAAACTACTCCTAAGGAAGGAAATGCGACTATCTACTCCTAATCTAACAATTCCAAGGGAGACAGGAGAGAGAAAGTGCATAAAGAGGGAAATCCTACACTAACGAGGTGATAGCACCAAGAAAAGGGAAGTGCTGGTCACAATCTCAAATGCTACTGAAGTGGAGAGGTGAGCAGAGGAGAGGGTGGACAAATACACCATAGACCGAGATAGATTTCATAATAGAACACCACTTCGAAACCCATTAAACACAGCTCCCAGGACCTATAACAAACATCAGAATATGCACAATATACCCTACAATGACGAGAGGTGAGGAGAGACAATAAAATAAGCAAGGATGGACAAATGCATCACAAAACATAATTTATTGCTCCAAAAGTTCACACAGTACATCGTTAGTGGGAAAGAGGCAAGAAAATGCCATTACAAAGCCGTGAAAGGAGGTTCAGACTCCATTTTTGACCCTAAGGAAGAAAAGAAGAGGGGAGGTAGAGAAGAAGAATGAACAAATTTTACAATGAATACTACCCCTGTATTTATAGATTTGATCGAAGAGAAGAAAGAGAGAGGGAAGTGGGAAAAGCAGGTCGGAACTCAACCACTGCTGTTAATGCTTTTGATAAAATATGCCCCAAATCCATCTTTACTGCATCGATCCTTGGTTCGGTGCCTTGAAAGAAGAGGAAATAGTAGAAACAGATCAAATCCGATCTGGTTTGAGATAGATGGATCCTGCATTGAAATCCACAAGGCGTTTCTTCCATTTTCCTTCACCTAACCTCCTCGGAATTAAAGTCTCAAACCTATTTGGCATGGGCGAGGATGAGATCTTTCTAATGGCGCTAGATTTGCAATATTTCAAGCCCTGATTCGAAAGATATGCCCCTTCGAAATTTGTATCGGGTCCATATAGGAGGGTGGGAAAACAACTTGAAAAATGGGTCCCCTTTTGAGATGGGACACGTGGCACCCCTTTAAGAGAAAAAATTGGACCTGCGGGTTCAGAATTTATCTTTTCCCCTTTTGCGCAGAAAACACAAAACTCAAAATACTCCCGTAGCCCCGAAGCTCCGCTTGGACACGTGGCACCCTTTTGTTGGCTGGGGAATGTGCTTCACCTTTTGTCTCTATGTCTCCGCTTTGGCTTTGACTCGGGCTCAAATGCTGACCTTTTCCCCTTTTTTATTTTAGAGCATGCCAAATAGATTTAAGACACGATTCATGCGACATAGCCATTTCTTCTCTTTGTTCTTGCACAGGGTCATGGCCGATCCAATATTTTGCCCAGGGCAAAATATGGATAACAGTAACAACATACCCTTCATCCTTTGCTTGGGCTGAAAATAAACTCAACTCGTCTCACTCATGCTTGTCACATGCAATGATCATTGTAGTCTCCTTATATATATGCAAATGACACACACTTTGATTCATAAGAGTCTCATGATAAACATTCTTGTATGTTGTTTTAACACATGCAAATTGATTCCGTGACTTCAATATGGTCGCCATGATTATTTGTTTCAGCTGCACCTTTCCCTAGTGTTGTCATGCAAAATGACTAGCCTTAAAATTGAAACTTTAAAACATGACAACTAAGCTGATAGTGCAAAATTTTGCTTTGCAATCACACCGATAATCTCTCCTAGCCATCCTAGCTTCAGTTGCACTATCAACCCGACTCGGGAAGGTCCTAATGAAGTTCTTGAGTGTGCCTCGGTGTGCATGGAGGAGTCTTTAAGTTGATTGAATTCAAGTGAAGTTTGATGAAATCCAAGTCCCTCTAGAGGCCTAAAAGGCCAATTTTGGTTATTTTATAGCTAAATGAATACCCTCCGAAAGTGTTTAGGAAATATCTAAAGTACTTAAGGGTGATTTTGGAAAGCATTGAAGATGTCTAAGGTAATTTAGGAAAAATTAGGAAATAAAATATCATTCATGAGAAATTTGTTCAATAAAGCGGATGTTCATGATCTGGGCACATCTAAAAATAGTAAGTGTCCAAAAATATAAGATCCTCAACATTCTAGCCACTTGAACGAGCAAGAAGCATAAGAAGGTGAAAACTATGAAAACTAGCAAAAATAGCGAGTCTTGGATATGATCTACTAAAAGTAGTAAGTATTGGAATTGAGCTTAGAAAGTTGTGGAAACTCTCATTTTTCTTATCTCATTGTTTTTTCCATCATCACAAATCCAAGAAGATGTCTCGTGATCTAAACAAGAAAGAAAATCCTCATAGGATCTCACAAAGATCGATCCGAGGTGATCTTTTAAGGCACAATTTGATGTGAAGGGGTTGGATGGTCCAAATCATCCTATTGCAGCGAAAGGGAGTCATCCCGGTTGAATTCATTTATGAAAATAACATCATACAAATCACACTTATGCCAAGAGATGAACCAAAGTGAATCGGTGTGTGTGAAATATAATTACTTTGACAACAGGAGAAATCGGGAACATCATGAGATTCATGAAGGATATGAAATATCAAGAACCTCATTGTAATTCAAGCCATTAAAGGATTGATCATCATGTGCATCATGAGACAATATTACCATGAGTGATGGTGGCGGTCATCTCATGCTCACAAGTAATGAATACGTCCTAAGAGTGTTTTGAAACACTTAATCGATGCATGGTGATGAACTCACATCTTGCGAGTCAAAGAATTGGCAATTACTGAACATTTCAAAGTACAATGTGGAAATCAAGAGCATGCGACTCATCCTAAAGTTTCATTCAAGGATCAATCCTTATATATGGAGGTAGAAATGTGTTTCCAAGAGGATTAAGCGAGAAAAATTATGTCTAGGAACACCAAATATGTTTCCATCCAAAGAGATGACATCTTCTTCACAAAGGTGAAATGTGAAGCTCAAGGAGTGAGTTGATGACACCAATATCTTGATTCTTCCATTATGCCAAAATATCTTTGAGGAACGAATCAAAATGATTTAGTCAAGCCACCAAAATAATCATGACTATCATATGTGAAGGATCAAAGATTCATGTATTCCTTGGAGAGGCATATGAGTAAGAAGGTGAGGATTTTGGAACCAAAAAGGGTAAGGGGATAATCTTCATTTGGAGTACCCTGTTTGCAAGAATGAGAAACCATATTTGTTTCACCTTCGTAATTCACATAGTAGTGTTCCTAAACACTCATTCATCACCTGGTAGTGTGATCACACCTCAAAGGAAGAAGCATGTGCAATCACCTCATTTTGGTTCAATGATGGCCACAGTCAGAATCGCATATAAGGAGTAATCCTCTATCTGCAAAGTGAGGATCCATTTCAGCGAGTGAAAGACAAGAAAAAAGGTTTAAGCATCATAGAATGGGTTTTTTTGTCAAAAAGATGATTGTGAATGATCTATAGAAGTAATAAAGTGATCCTCACTCTTGTTGTGTGATCAGAAGAGATGATCATGTTCTCACCACAATGCACATCTCACAACAATGTTTCTGAACACTTATGCGATGGTCCGAATGTTCCCATATCTCGAGAAGAAGAAGGAGATTATGATCACCATGCTTCAAATCAACAAGTTCTCCATCAACAAAGCTTCATCTTCATCAGATTGGTCAACCCTTCTCTCTCTCTATCTCTCTTCCTTCTTCTCTCTCTATATTCTAATTCCTCATTGAAAATGCACTTTTTCCCTATTTTGTCTTATTCACTTAAGTGACCTTCAATTCAATATTGTAAGATTCCTTTTTCATCAATAAGAAAAAGGCTCATTTTCATTTCCTAGGAATATGGAAGGTCACAAGTGATGAGGAAAGGTGAAAAGTCATGCGGGGAGATGAAAGGACAATTTATAATGTTATAAATTGGAATGGATTTTCCATTCCAAAGGGTTGACAATTGTTGATTGTTGCATGTTGTTAATATTTTTATCATTGCTACATCAAGCAATAAAATTTGTATTTCCTCTATTTTCTTTCTCTATGTTCCTCTACCCTTTTTATTTTCCAATTTATAAGTATTGTGATCTTGTCAACTAAGACAAAACTTTGTGTCCTTAATTGATAAATCTATAGAACATTATGTCTCGCGTTTATTAGGTATGTTTATTGTTTGCATTGTTGAGTTACTCTAATTGAATGTGGATCTACTCCGATTATTGTATGTGAATTCTTTAAGTCTACTCACAACATTAATCCTCTCTCTTTGTTTCTCATCTTGCCCTTTACCTCCCTCTACAAGCTACATTGTCTGACATTTTTCCATAGATCTAGTGGAGTATTCTTGTGTGATCCCCGGACTAATGGCCACCGAAATCCTTTAGCTAGTTACATTCAATAATGGGAGTCTCACCATACACAAAAAGGAGGGGTTTAGCCTCGTGATCGGTTGTGAAACTAATAATTTGCACCACGAAAAATTGTTTCAAGAGCGCTTTTGGAAACTCCACCGGGAGAGATATTCCCTCATGCACCCTTAAAGATCTATGGAAAATACAAAAAAATACATATTCCAAAAACAAAAAAACTAAAATCAAAGTGAAAATCAGATTTTGAAATTAGATTTTGAAGGTGACTCTATCAAGGAACGGATCCATGTCACGTTCATTTCCCACATCACAATGATGAAGTTTTGAGATTGGTGTTTAACAATAATAAGTGACAACAACAATGAAGAATAAGATGACCACCAAGAAATCAAGATTTCTGATCAACCATCATTTTAGACCACCTCTTGTAAAAGTACAAATTCTGGCACAATGAAGTGGTCTCTTGCTTCAAATAAAAATATGCAATCAACAAAAGGAAAGAAGGTCAGTAACATTTCTACAAAAGCTATGAAAAGAAAATATAGAATGATAAAATTGTTGCATCTAAAGATCCTACCATCAAATCCTTGTGGCTTCAATTCAAACGGATCGCCACTAGAGGAAAGAAAATTGGAATCACATTGGTTGATGATAAAAATATAAGATCTTGACGAGAAAAAGCGAGAATAGATATGAAATTTTTTATGAATAACATGAAGATGAATATTTTCTTGAAGATAGTGTTTTGAGTTTCACACAACTAACTAAGAAAATCAAAGCATTTTATTTTGTCTCCCTTCTTTTGAATGAATCTCTTGCTTATGGAAATGAAGAAATGACAACCTTGAAAAGGGAGTATGTGCAAAGAATTTTGAGAGTTGCAAAAGGAAATTTTGATCCCCAAACCAATCTTGAAATTCTAAATTATGTTATGGCTATGCAAGAAAGATATGAGCAACTTGAAGCACTCCATGATGAGGAAGAAGAGATTCATCTTTCCGAAGCCGATTCTAATGATTCTCCATATTATGAATTGTTTGTTTATGAAAGACTCTTATGTGCTTCTCATGATTGTCCTCTTCTTGATCCTTCCAATGAATGTCAACTCAATAATTTGGAGGATAATGAAGAAAACATGAAATTTGAATATCCATTTGTAGCTACATTTTGGTCTGAAGCACAGTCCTTGGGAGGAGCAATGTATACGAGAGATGATGATTCTTGTCCCATAACGGATGATCCAGTGCTTGCTGAGGATTTCATCGATCATGAAGATGTTCAAGGGATGAATCCTCCTTCCACACCACAATTTCTTCAAGAGGATGATTTTGAGGTAATTATGGATGATTTTCTTTCTCATTTTGACTCTTCAATTGATGCACAAATGCCCAATGATGAAATGGAGAAAATTGAAGAATCTAATTCCCTTCTTGAGATAAATGTGGATGAAGAAATAGAACATGACCTCCCAAGGAGTTGGTTTCCTTGTCATCACCAAGAGAGTGTAATAATGATCACCACAGGTGAGCATGGAGTCTTTTCTTTTCCCTGTGAAGAAGAAGAATTTCTAGGAGATGTTCAGGATGGAGTAAAGGATTGTTCTCATGTTGTAGCCCCTACATTGTGTCCTTCCTCTTTTCATGAGGATGATTTGATGAATATTGAATTGAAAGGTGTGCCTTGCCCATCCAGCGTGGATATTGCCTCTCTATTTGAAAACATTGAAGATCATGTGTGCCTTAACTTGTAAGAAAGCACCCCCAAATGAGAATAAATGTAGATCATTGTATACACTAAATCACGCACTTTGGGTATATTTCTAGTCATGATCACATACCACTATTCATATGATTCCTAAGCGAGAAAAGTATTAATTGACCACTGTCTTTGGCCTCTTTGCTTGCTTTCTATTTTCTTTTTTGGTCTTACACATCTTATTGCCCACTCTAACTTTTGATACTTTAGTTTTTCTGAGTTTGGACACCAACGCCCATCTAGGACAACAACGCCCTCATCCCCTTTGGGCACCCCGACCTCTTTGTATATTTCTCGCATCTTTTGGGTCCTTTCTAGCTATTGGGCATCTTATTTTCTTGGCGGTCAAAATTTTAGTGGTTAATTATGAAATTCAAACAAGGGAATCATATAAATATACAACTATGCAATCATAATAAAGGACCAAGCACTAAGCATCTACTATCATCACTTAAGGTTACTTCCAAGGCAATTACAAGAGCATCAAAACATCCATCTAGCATCCATTCAAGGGACAAGGGTTTGCATTCTTCTGCATACACTTCATAAGAGGGGAAGTTAATTTTTCCATGCACACATATATCTAAATTTTCTACATCTATATATTGCTCACTATCAAGTGCAACTTGCACAAGAGCCACCCAAGGAATGATTCTACACACACACAAAAAAAAACTACGTGGAGTCTAAAATGTAGTGCAACACCCGGATAATAAGTTCACTCAGTCAGGTGACCACCGAGGTCAATCTGAGTGCCCCATTTTCATATTTTTATTTTTAGGAATTTATGTGTTTTGGGGCTTTACAGGTGCTCTTTATCTTTACTGGGTTTCAGGGAATTTGACGATCAAGCAACAAAGTACAAATGACTAAAGGCAACATCCAATGAACTTCTCAATGACCTAAAAATTGGTTTTTTGAGGTTCTGCGATCATATGCGCCTGAGGAGGTTCTGAACACCCCATGCACCCTTAACCATGTCCAAACACCCTAGTCCCAACATTTCTGAAATCTCCGCATTATTTTGGGTTTGGTTGTGACACTCTACTTGCTTGTTTCATTTTTCCATCTCAACATAGCTTCATAATTATTGTGAATTAGCTAAGTATCTTACTCTTCTCTCTCTCTCTCTCTCTCTCTCTCTTGCAACTAGGGTTTTATATTTTCTAGCTTATTTGCTTGTGTCAAATCTACGCTTTATTTTCTATATCATTGCACGGGTACCTAATTAGAATTTAACATTTATATTTCAATATTTGTTAAATCATTTGGTGAACCCAACTCATTCAAACACTCTTAGATCCTCATTTCATCATTTTTTTCTTAGGCTCCTCTCATCATGGATATTTCTATTCATGATTTCTTGCTAGCCAATCTTGAGTGTCGTGCTAAAATCATTACTCTTTTGGCTACTACTCGTATTCCTTCCACTACTCATCCAAACGTTGTTTATAAGACATTCGTAGATGCATTTTCTCAACATATTACTTTTCCATCTACTATAGCTAACAATATTTCGTGTACAACAATGATCCTCCTCTATATATATGAGTCTACATCAATAACTTGGGAGTCAAGTGTGCTTTAGTCGATATTGGATCTGAGCTCAATCTTTGTCCTTTATCATTCATTCAAGCTATAGGCCTTCCTACATCTATTCTTAACCCAACATTTATCTTTGTTCGAGCATACGATTCCACTACACGTCCATGCATAGGCACTATCACCTTGCCACTCACAATTGGGCCAAAGACTATTCCAGTTCTATTTTTGTCATTGATATCCCAATTTCATATAATTGCTTACTTGGTAGGCCATGGCTTCACAGAATGCAAACAATGTCTTCTACAGTTCACTGATGTGTTAGATTCTTACATGAAGGCTTTGAATATGAAGTTCTCATTGATAGTACACCATTCCAATATTGCAACCTAGACCCAACTACTACATTACCTATTCCGACTTCTGCTACTATACATCTTGTTGTTGATCCACGACCCATGCACTATCCAGGACAACTTGCCTCCACTCAAGGGAACCGTTTGTACACTAGATGTTGTTCCATCCACTTGAAGCCCCCTCCTTCTACTAATGCTATGATACTTTATCGGGGGTCTGTCCATACATCGGACGTCATTGAAGTTTAGGTACAAGCTTCACGGAAATAATACTATGACATTCTCGTATTGTTTCATTCGTAACACATTTACAAATATATAGGCAAAGTTGTTCCTAAAATTTAGGAAACAACTCACTGCCAATACATGAGTTGTTTAACAATTCTTTTAATATAAAAACTATAACAACCTCATTATTCATGTATAACAAAAATGAAATGTGAGCACTAACTAATTAATTCCTAACATTCCCCCTTAGTGCGAACATGGGGAAAACCTACCTTATACTGCAACGTGTCGCTTCGAAGCTTGTTCATGATCTGGATGGTTTTGTTTTCAAGATAGCCAACAACCTCCGGGATGGTTTTTTCAAGTGGAAAGCCAACAACCACAAAAGATGGTTTTGTTTTTAGGATAACCAACAAACCTTCAAGATGGTTTTCAAAATGGATAACCAACCATAATATCATGATGTTGCAGTATTATCATCAGCTCTCATCACATTCTTCCATCAGGGGATTACTCAGGAAATGTGCTCACACATTTACAACCAAAAAAAGAAACTGGAAATGGAACATTGGTGTCATGTTCCCCCCACAATGTGAAATTTCCATTTATTCAAAAAACCAAACAAAAAAATTGAAATTTGAAGCACACCTTGAAAATGCTAAAAGGAAACATAGTTCGAAAATGATGTCACCAAACCTTCGTGTGGCCTTATCGTTGGTGACTGATGAGAGGTCGATGATCGACCTCCAACCTTTGATGCCTTCATCTTCTAGTGTGATGTTGTTGATTCGATTCATCTGGATTTGATGAGCTTTGAACAATTCACCCCATAAGATGGAAGTTGCGTACAAGTGAAAATGCATCCAATTATTGAAAAGTGAGACAATTTTTTAAATTTTTTTACAATTTTTTAGTGACTCCACAAGACGACTATACTTGAACAATGACGAGACCATATCTCTATTGACGTTTTTGGACTTTTAACAATAACACTTACAACATTGACTCACAATCACATAAATACATAAAATGACAACTTGAATTTTTTACTCCAAGACAACAAACTATTTTTATTTTATATTATTTTTTTACATAAAAATGACTCTAAATTTTGAAACTTGATAATAAAGACCCAAAAAAACTTTGAGACTTTCAAATACAACTTAAATAAGAAATGATATTCTAATGACTCCATTAAAGGATTTTAGAATGACATTGACTCAAAGAAAATAAAAAGACCATTCAATATCTTTAATCCCACTATATATTAAATGACCTTTTTAACTAATGTAAATTGACCTAGATTGACTTTGATTATATGACTTTCAAAATAAAAATAGAGATACATGACTCATAACCGACTCTAAACAAAAGAAATTGAAGCCTTAATAACAAGATCTTACTCTACATACAAGAATACCAAAGTTTTTAAGGTGAATGTGCTAGGAATGCTTCCTTGCCGTTAATGCTAGCTGAATGAAATGAACCACGATAAAAAACAAGTCACTCTATCTAAGCTCAATGTATAAAGCAAACGAGACAACTGTTCTTTGATCAATGCACCTATGATCTTGGCTGAACAATTCAATTGGAAACTTCCAATGGAGAGGATCTACCTGGCATATGGATGTTGATGCTAGCAAGATTGATAACTACCAAATCCAGCTATGAAGGCACTGCAGGTCTATCACACTACCTTTAATCTTGACAACCTTGGACAATGTGCATGCAATCGAGTGAGAACAGATTTAGAGATGTGCCAAGCGAGCTACCGGAGAACTCTTGAGGATTATGCTTCCAATCGTCATCAATATTTATGAACAGATCTGATAAAAATTCTCATATGCAGCAAGAGGGATTATCATGTACCACAGAAAGACAATCCTCCGTCAATAATCAAGCGTTGCTTGATGATATATTAATTACAAAGAGATTGTGCTAGCCGTTACAAAGAGATTGTGTTAGCCGTTTCAAACATAACTTGAGCATCCCAATATTATTGAGATAGAAGTGCGAACCAAATATCCAATGTGTATATAGAGAAACGACATGAATAGTTCAACACAAACAGAATAGATCAGGCACCATAAACTAGATCTGCACTCTTGCTAAGATCTTGAAATTATTATACTAAGATCACTTAGATCTTCCTCTGTATGCTCAATAAAAGTAAATGCGGAGGTATACCGAGTCAAGTAATGCTTAAAGTTTTGATTGAGTATCTAAGATAAGAAGGATTTCCCCATCGTAGAAAACTATTTCTCCATTAAAAAAACAACAATCCTCCTCTAGTATCAAATGAAGTTTTGGTATGAGCTTCACATAAATAATTGATGCAGCCTAGAATTTAGCAATACAAGCCAAGGCGCACTGGCATATCACTCAACCTAGACTGAGCGCTCACCTGAAGCGCGCAAAGGTATCAGACCCTTCTTTAGGGTTGTTGTTGTAGGATGTTAGCATGATGAAGACTTTAATCATGCATAGCTATAACTAATATATCTTTCATACAATGCATATTCGACTGGATCTAGAACATAACAGATCTAACAGATAACCATAATGGAATCAAGCATGCAATACTGAATTATAACCATAAGAACACCTTGTTTCAATCCATAATCACCATTATATTAATTGCATAAAAAATACACAGAAGCTTCATTACAATAATAGTAGTACATGCTCATGCGTGTAACAGATCTAACAACATAATCTCACTATACCCTAGTTCTCACACGTATATCTATGCTCTCTCTCTCTCTATGTATATATATATCTACTACTACACAGTTCACTACATATTTATAAGGGTGGGGACTTTCCCTTCACCGCTTATCTAATCCCAAAATAGGTCGCATGCTATTATTAGCCACGCATCGTTACAAAAATAGGCTTACATGCAAGAGTGTTAACAATAGATCTCTCTTTGTCAACTATCAGTTCACAATTCTATCTTTAGCTTTGCATTCATGCAAAGCACTTCATAGCTGATCATCCAAAATAGCCAATGTGTGATGCGTAAGTCTCCAATCGGTTTGAGTGCTCCACATGCTATCTCTAAAAATAGATCCTCATCATGAAAAATGGCTAAGTCCCGAATCTGTCTCTATGTTACGCACACGATACTCTCCGATGCTTCCATGCCTTTGAATGTGCTCTGTTCTCTCGCATGAACCTTCTGTATTTTCTTCACTAAGTGCCAGAGTTTGACTGATCAACATTACCCCACACTAGTTTCATTGTCGCCCCGACAATGGTTGTCTCCAAAAATAAACCAAAGAATATGAATAAAGGAATAAAAAGAATTTTGATGAATGAAAGAATGTCTTTAACCTTCAAGTGTCTTCCTCTACAACCTGAATAACCAATTCTGGATATTCCTCTTTTATCTCCGCCTCTAAGCCACACGCCATCATTGAGTGCGGCCTCTGCTTTCTCGGAATATCTACTACAATTGACTCCAATTCATCCCTTGCAATCTCTCCTTTTTCATTCTATAATACCAACACAATGTTGGACATGCCAGTCATTCTTCCTTCCAACAAGTCCATCTTTTGAGCGATGAGTTTGCCAAGCTCATCCAACCTTTCCCTATGAGGTTCTGAGCAACTGTAAGGGCCTCGCGCTTCGCTTAACAAGTGCTAACCGTTATATGTGGCCCAATGTCTCATCCTTCATGGCTTTTCAGGACCTCATTGTCTTCTAAAATGGTCCTGGTCCTTATAACAACCTTTGGCATTGTACAAATATTCAGCGCTTGATCCGCCTTCTTGAGTTCCTCCTGTAAGATTTGAAGCAATCCTTCATATGGTGCGCCTTACGCATCATCAAGCCTTTTCGTGCTCTACTTCTTGTGTTGGATCCTTTGGCTCAAGCATGTGCAAAGGTTCATCTTCTAGCACTAAGTCCACCAATGTACTCACATAATGTATTACCAAAGGAAACGTCTTGGGTACCTTTGGTTCTAAGTGTGGCCTAGCCTTCATGACATTGTCACCAATCTCCTCTGCCATGCTAATAAACACAACATTCTTCTTCTGTGCCAAGTCTTTTTCCTATTTTAGGTGCACTATCTCCTCATCCTTAGTCTTGATCTCCTCCCTTAGCGCCCTAATTGTGGCAGCTTTGTCCATATTTTGACGTGCGACCTCTGTTGACACTTTCACCAAAGCATTGCTCACCTATTCATCTGACATAATAGTAGGCTTTACTATTATGTGTCTAGCCTGAGGTGTCTTTTTCAACCTCCTTGACACGCATGACTCCTCACATACATCAAATTCTGGTTCATCCATGTGTGTGTGCATCAACCATGACAATTGCTTCCTTATGCGCACTGTCACCATATCTTCATCCATTAATTCCCAGCCGTATAACTCCTTTTGTGCCATTGTGCTCTGGAAATAGGTGTGGAAAATTTTACCTGTGTCCTCGGTGTAGCCCATGGCTAGTGGAATATACTCCCCACTCATTCTTCTTGATCTAGGCTGCTTAGGAACTTGGGCTTCAAGATTGGGAACTTGTGTTGCTATGTCCTGAGCAGTCTCTATTGTTGTCTCTTCTGCCCCTTTTTCTTCCTCTTCTCCATCCTTCATTTCTTCATCTTTTTGCTCCTCTACGTTCTCTGGAGGTGTAGGATAATTGGGTGTGCTTTCCTCTGAATCTTCTCGCTTCCTCATTCAACTTTAATTTCCTTCTCCTTTTCTTAGTTGTCTCCTTCTGTGGAGAGAGTCGAGGTGATTTGCACACTTGTTTGCGAGTAGCACCTTAGGTCCTTGTTCTCCTAAACACTCTCTTGAATCGGCGCTCTCCTTGAAATGCATCCAAGTCCTCATCATCTCCCTCTTATGGCTAAGGTGGAGTAGTTGCTCAACTTCATCCTTATTTGGAGGTTGTCTTCTACCTCTGTGTTCTAAACCACCACTATCCTCATGCTCCTCCTCTTCATCATCGACCTAAATTATTTCTGATGGGCTTGGGTGTTGGAACATTTTCCATTGTATGCTTACCCTTTGGCGGCCCTGGGAGCGCGAAATCATTCTCCACATACTTAGTGTTCTCCAGCTTAGGTTTGAGTTATAGGTACACAAGCGCTGCTCCTATGTCCCCAATTGCCAAGCTCGTAGGTTTCATTCTTATAATATCTAAAATAAGTCTTTCAATGTATGCATTATGCCCTGATATACATAATTCTTCCTCAGAGTGTGGTAGTCGCAATCTACCTTGTCTGCATTGAAGGTTAAGCGGTGCGCGCATCTGAGAACCGATGAATTGATGCTTGGAAATACCTTGCTGTGAAGGCATATGAAAATTTTCACCATGGGCTCCAAGCCCCGTCCTTCATCAAAAATCACACGATGCAAAAATGTTGGTATACTAGCAAAATGAACTGCCTTACCCACCACCAAGGCAAATCCTTGGGTATGCACCACTCTTCCTTGAATGTCGTGTGGAGTCTATCATACCACATCTCTGCCCTCTGCTTGAATGGTCCACTCATTGATCCATCGCACAAGTACTTGCCAAACCTTTCCGTAGGTGACTTGTGTTCTGTGGGGTACTCCCAAATCTTCTCCTTTGGCCCATCTGGCACCCCAATCTCCATGAATACTAAGGACAATAACACAACGCCAAAAATTATTCTATCACTTGTCCACGCTTCTTCGATGATTTTCTTTGCTATGTGATCTGCAATGTTGTAGACCACTCCTTGAGACATCTTCTTGGTGACGTGCAACCACATTGTGTTTACCTGCGACCACCTTCCTTGGTCATTCAGCTTTGTCACAAGATGTACAACTGCCTGCACTACTGGGTACTTCTTCAACTTGTCAATGTCCATGCCACGTGGACCCTTGGTATACCCTAGCTCCTTCCTCGTCTCTAGGATTGCAGCTTTATTCGTTAAATCATTATCCAGATCCAACCCTGAGGCCCTTAGTCCTGTCACCGTTAAAATCAAAGCAGCTGTGATTCTTACCCTTTGTCCGGCGAAGTAGAAGAAGTCCTCATGGACTTTGCTCATCAGCCACCGATACAATGGTTCATACTTTCCAAAATATGGTAGCTCATACAATTGGTAGACTCCATTCTGCTTCAACAACTTCTCACTAGCATCATCGTATACTGGCATATCCTTTGCCGTGCGCTTGTTTGTTTTCGTGCTCAACAACGCATCAAGCTCCTTATTATCTGATGTTCGATGGTTATAGTCATTGATTTTACATTGGTGGATATGGGAATCCCATTCTTGTCCCACAATCACGCCCTCTGATACTGCATTTCTGAAAAATTACTCTTGGGAGCAATCTCTTCTTCCACTTCAACCTTCTTCTTCCCTTTATCTCCTACTATGGGTGCTTTCTTTGGTGCCATTTGAAAAATCTCTCTTTTCTTCCCTCTGTAGTTGAGAAAATCAAAACCCTAGCTTAAATCTTCGTGCCCTAGTGGAAATCGTGTGCCCTAGCTTGTTTATAATGCGTCTAGCTTTGCTCAAACCCTTCTCCTATGGGAACACAAGCTTCTCAGTGCACAACCCTTCTCCCCACGTCTGGTTTCACACTCTACGCACCTCAACACGATTTCTCGGCTCATTTGCACTTAACCCTTTTCAAATTCTCTCAATTGCAACGATAAAAATGAACTCGCATCTCATCCTTATATAGAATTTCAAAAATTTAGTGCATTTATTGCTCCTCTACCTACCAACAATCCTCTCATTAATTGACCATTTTCATTATTTCCGTGCGGTACATCTTCGCACCCAAGCTATAACCTTCTAGCGTGCCCTCCTACCTTTTGGTTGCAGACTTCTCTTGCGCTTCCATGCACTGAGTACCTCATCACTGCACCTTCCACTGGTAGTCTTCCCGGCCCCTTCTTACCTCACATTATACTTGTTTCTTCATTCCTCTCTATCTATGGTCCTTGTGTCCAGAAGAAATCTCTCTCTGTTTTTTTTTTTTTTTTTTTCAATTTTCCAACCTTGAATAGCACTCGTAGATAGTTCCTTTCATGTGTACTTATTTTCAACAGTCATGTACCCAATATCAACAGTCTTCCTCGCACTAAGGGTATGTGCAATCCTCCGCGTATAAAATTATTCAAATAGTAATTAGCTTCTACGCGTAAACACGCTTATTACACAAACACACCAACTAAATTGACAAAGCATAACAACAAATAAATAAATACATTAAGGAAATGCATAATTGAAAACCTAATCTAAATGGCAATACTGCCTTATTACAAACACCAAGAAGACTTATTTATAGTAGGGCTTTAGCCTACTCCCGTTGAAGTAACCGGGTAACCGTATTCCATCAAGGGCCTCTAACTGACAAGCGCTTGATTCGAGTATGTGAGTGATAACATACGGCCCCAACCAATGTACTTTGAGTTTTCCTGGATGGCACAAAAACTTAGAATCATAAAGGAGCACCATCTGTCCTATCTCCAAATTTTTATCCCTGATGTGCTGTCATGCCATGCTTTCTTGGCCTTCTCTTGTTTTTGACTCCAACATGATATGGCTCGACGTTCATCCAATTTGATTAACTATTCAATGTGTTCTTCTAATGTTTGCTCATCAAAGAAACCTCCAATGCATGCAATACGCAAAGAAGGTAACATAAATTCCATAGGAAGAACTACTTCTGCACCAAACACTAACTGAAATGGTGTGGCTTTGTTCAACCTTTTATATGTTGTTTGATATGCCCAAAGTACTACAGATACCTTATCATCCCAATCCTTTCTTCCAATATCACATATTTTTGTCAATGTCTGGCTCAAAATTTTATTGAAAGCCTCAGCAGTCCCATTCTCCTGAGGATGATAGGGTGTAGTCTTATTGTGTGCAATCATGAATTCATCCAATAGAATTCTGATTATCTCATTAAGAAAATGTGTGCCCCTATCATTGGTCAAACTTAAAGGACATCCATACCTTGTAATAATATTTTCCCAAAGAAACCTAGTTGTTGTGGCCACTGTACAATCCTTTGTAGGTGTTGCTTCTACCCACCTTGTCAGATAATCTATGTAAGTTATGATGTAACGCGATCCAGTTTTGCACGCAACTGGTGAAATAGGACCCACAAAATCTATAGCCCATTTCTCAAATGGTTCTGCACTAGTAATTGGTCTTATAGGCATTTCATCTCGCTGACCTGGTTTCCCAAGGCATTGACAATAATCACAAGCCTTAAAAAATTCCTTACAATCTTTATACAGGGTCTCCCACCATAATCCAACGAGTAGAATCTTGTGCGCAGTGGCATCACCCACATAGTGTTCACCTGTAATACCACCATGAGATTCTTCCATAACATCTATGCGCTCATGTTCCAATACACAACAACGTAATACTTCATCTCAACCTAATTTGTATAGGTCACCACTGATTAACATATAAGGGGCTGCGCGTATAACAAGTTGTTTCTTCTCCAAGGATTTCATTCCTTCTGGTGCCATCCTTGTTCGTAGAAAGACAACAATGTCTTCTAGTTCTAATGGCGCTTGTTGTAACCTATCATCAATTGCCCGTGCTTCTTCTCCCGATCAGTATTATAGATAGATGGTCTTGTCCAATTAATTTTCCCTAGCTTTACCACAATCTGTGAAATCAAATTCCTAAAATAAGAGCACCCATCGACATATGCGCCCTTATAGAATAGGTTTGTTTACCAAATACTTCAATGCCATGTGATCTGTATAAAAGATGAATGGTGTAGCTAGTAGGTCTTGTGCAGAATTTATGTAGCACATAGATCATTGACAAAGCTTCGCACTCTGTAGTTGTGTAATTATTTTTTGCAGGAGTTAGATTTCTACTAGCAAAACAAATAGATGATCTATAATACCTTCTCTAGGTTGAGCCAACACCACACCAATGGCCGTGCTAGAGGCATCAACATGTACATGAAAGGGTTGGTCCCACAAAGGAAAACATAGAATAGGCGCGGTAGTAAGTTTTTCCTTTAACGTCTCGAATGTGCATTGTTGTGGTTCTCCCTAGTAGAACGTACCTTTCCCTTTCAATAACTCTTCTAATGGTGTGGGAATTTTGGCATATACTTTGATAAAATTCATGTAATATCCTGTATGACCCAAAATTGTAGGGTACTTGCACCACTTTGAAAGATGTTACACATACCCGAATGATGATACTGACCTCCACACAAGGTGTTCGGGATCCATAAAATCTTGCCAAGTATATGTTTGTATCCCGTATGCCTCACCCGGCCTCCGCGTGTTTTGTTCTGCCCTATGCCCCCTTTTTCCTTTCATTTTGGTCTTAAGTGATGAGACAACCGCCTCTACTTGGGAGGCGGTCCCGTGACCACCGCCCATGATATGGTGGCGGTCTCATAATCACCCCACACTGGCAGGCGGAGGTCTTATGCGTTTTCCGAAAGTTCCAACGATCGCGTCAAACATAAAATTTCAATTTCTATCTACATTTTTTAGCTACTTTGCTTTACATTTATGTTTTGGCTGCCATGTGAATAGTGTTTTCACTTTGTTTAATGGTAAAAGAGTTTCATTCCAAGTTACCTTCTAGTGAATGCATTTGCTATAAATAGCCAGCTTGTTTTCAAACAAATGGCCCCTCTCCTTCTCTATTTAATCATTGAGTCTTTTGAGTTTCTTGCTTAGAATTCCAATAGCTTCATGTTTTGCATCCATTGTTAGTCTTCCTTTGTTGTTTAGAGGTCATTTGATCTTCTTGTTTCAATCTTGCTTTGTTGTTGTTCCATGCAAACTAGTTTAGAGTAAGGTAGTTTTATTCTTAGATTGGAATCCATTTAGAGTTGCAGTTTTGTTTAGTAAAAAGATAGTTTCTAAAACTCTCAAACAGATTTGTGTTGTATTCCCATGATAAATCCCGAAAGAATCGCATAGTCAAGCTCTGTTCACTTGCACTATTCCTCTCTTACTCGCATTGTATTTGGTATATATCCAAATCTGCCATTATTCCAAAGTACCTTCTTCTTCTCATCTTATACTATCATATACATGCTTTTCTGGATTCACGAGAACACAAAGGAATGAGGAGATCACACTGAGGGGACGAAGTCACACACAACTGGATTTACCACTGTTCTGTAAACTCTAGGTTTGAGCTATCAAAGTTCTAGTTACAACATATCAAATAGAGTAGTAAATTATTTTACTTTAGTCAAAGCTTGCTCTCGATATCGCTAGGGAAGCTGTGGGGATTGATATTTTTTGAGAAACTATGATTCATTCCTCACTCCTGAGGTAGGATCGAGAGTCTTTCAATTTAAAACAATTAGTTGCTTAGATATTTAGGATAAATTCACAATCGCATTGCATAAATAAGCCACACTTTGGGCTACTTTGTTTGTTTTAATTCTGTTACTAGATTAGTTGTCCATTTGCTAGATATATTAAAATAGCTTCTCTTTTAATTTCATTAAAATACTTCATCAAAAATACAAAAATAAAAATACATACACAGTGTAGATACATCTTTCATAATTAGTTTAATAGTTGTAGTTAAAAGTTGAAACATTTTGCATGACAATCACAGGACCTAGAGAGCCCAGAGAATACATATTTGAACCAATAGTGCCTCAACCAAATCTCCCCACAACACTAGCTGATATAGATCAAGACCTTAGGATACATGTCTTTCGAGCAACGGTAAACCTACGAGCAATTAGTGAACAACTGAGAGAGTTAAATATTGAAGACAACAAGGCATACACATTTTGGTCAAATCATCCTAACTATAGATTGCCTTGATAGGGAATCCATATGACTATACAAGGATTTGAAAGAGAACAAGTATTTGGTTGCGATCCTTTAGTTCCACAACCTAACGCAGGAGACCTCCTCGTTGACATAGATACTAGCTTACACATTCAAGTTGCCAGAACACCTGTAAGGTATTCTGAGAAAATTACACAACTTCTAGTTCTAAACATAGAGGATGAAAAGGCGTATGATTATTGGATAGTCGGAAGGAGAGATTAACTCTACATATGACCATAGGAGGTCCGACACAACCACGAATGTACGGTTGTGATCCACAGGTCCCACAACCCAACGGGCCTACTAATCAATCAGACATTGATGCTTTGGTTTACGAACACTAGTATTTAGGTCCTCACCACTTCCACCAGACATTATTACACAATTCTCCTTATTAAACGTAGTAGCCAATCAAGCTAAGGATTTCTGGACTAGACCAGAGAATCATCCATAAAAACCCCGGAAAATCCACTACACCTCCCATCACCATTTTCATGACCTTGTCTAGAAATATACACGAAGCTCCCACAGGTCACTTCCCACGTATCCAACAACCAATAAATAGGATCTCGGCAAAGCTCGACATTGATTGGAGCCTCCGAACTGCTATTATATCCGAACGATCCATTACACCAATTTAGGTTAGGAGGGCCTTCTTCACCTTAGATTCACAGATTCCATTATTACATATTGAGGATATAAGATTGCCCAACTAGTTTGTCTATATCCATATATATTCCACATTCACCGGCCGTCTTGACATGACCTCGGGAGGTCGGGTACGAGGAAGAGTTACTTGTAGATTCTTATGCTTGCATGTCACTTTTCCATCATACAAAATTGGTGAACCCGATGTGAAACAAATAATTTTTCCTCTTTTATTTTCATTTCTTTCATCCACCTTTGCTCTTTCCCATTATTCTGTGGGTATTCATATACCCCCAAATATGTCAGGATACGATGCATATGGCAGACCTCTCTCAGGTCTCGAAGCAAATTATGGTCAAACAAATAGACAACCATCACCCTCGCTTTCTGCATGGGATGATAACTATTCAAGTAATTACTTGTCATCTCAAAACTCCCCTCAAAGAACTAGTTCCAGTTCTTCATTCCGAATTGAGGAGTTGGATCAGCTTGCACAAACACAACAACCAGAGCCCTTAGGCTCTAACAATATGATGTTTACTAGAGAATCCACTTCATCTCCTCGAGTCTTGTTTAGACCATAGATCAGTAGACAATCAGATCCACTCCCATTTTTGGATGAGGAGTACTTAGCACACTACGCTAGAAGCGAACAATGCTTCCAAAACATGTATCCACCTATAGGGAGTTTGCAAATACAATCTGATACCCTACTCCAAGAAAACACCCCCATTCCTCCACCTATGGGAAATGCCCTCGAGTGAAGCTTGGCAGGGTAATGATCAATTCATAGCAGGGTATCATACCCCTTTACAACCCCAAGGTATACAACAAACACCATTAAGGCAAAACACTATGTCTTTGCCAATAGAGGTCATTTCAGCCTTAGTTGAGAAAGTTAGAGGGTTGGAGCTTGCTCAAGCAAACCAAAATTCATATTTTGGGCAAACAGGAATCCCCAACCCTCCACATCACCCTAGTCAGGTTGACCTCCTTACAGGAATAGGCACGTTAGGCATGCCTCCTCAACATCCGTATAATCACCCACAACAAACACCAACTAGGATCACATTTTCAAATGCCGCTCCAATTGAAAATATGATACCTCCCGACTTGGCACCAAACAACCCATACCAAAACAATGCTCCTCCCTACTTAAACATTTATTCAAAATCACCACAAGGAGACATGTTCTCTTCTCCCGGGATGTTCGTTCAACCACATGGATTCCCTTATGTCCCTGCAAATGCATACGTTATGCCATATCAACAAACCATGCCACCCCCACCCCCTCAACAAGCACCATTAATGGTCGAGACCTATGCGGTAGGGACTTATTCAAAATATTTAAAAGAGCCCCTAGACTTCACCATACGAAGTGTTATGCTTCCAAGACCTCTTCCCGATTTACCCAAATATAAAGGGGAAGGGGATCTAAACACACACATTAAGGCCTATGCCACAACCATACGGGAATTAATCCCTTGGGATGGGGTTGTTGCTAAGATATTCCCTAAAACCTTAGAGGGTATTGCCCTTGATTGGTATTATAGAATACCTGAAGCCTCAATACACTCATTTAAACAACTCGTGTTAGAGTTCATCAAAGCTTTTGATATGAACAAATTGTTAAGAACAGAATCAGGGAATTCTTGCATATTAAACAAGAACATAATGAATCTGCTACTCATTTTATTCAAAGATGGCGTACGGTTCTCTACTCATCAGTAAGTGCTCCAAACATGGATCAAATGGAACTATGTGATTTATTCCTTAATTCTCTCAATAGAGAGATAAAGGAAGAAGTCCAAAAGTTCCCACTAAGAACTTATGATGAAGTACTCGAGAGTGCTCTCCGAATCAACCAAGTAGTGATAGATAGTGGTCGTAAGACATATGGAACAAACGGGAAATTAACCACTCCCAATCAAAACATCGCGCCTATCCTAATGCCGAGAATGCTAATCAAGGACCTAAGATCCTTAACAAGAACCGTAGAGTTACAACAGATGGGGTAACTGACCAAACTAAAAGAGCAAATGTTGTGAACATTTTGCCACCCGTTAACAATCAGTGAAATAACAATTTTACTCCAACAATCAACACGATGGATTTTAATCGTCCACCATGACCACAACAACAACGACGCGACAACGAAAAATCCAAACACAAGGTCCAAATCAAAACCCAACTGGATATCAGAGTCAAAACCAAAGGCAACAGCCTCAAAATTTTAACTCTAACAACCAACAACCTTATCAAAATTTTGGGCCACAACAAGTTTCAAATCAACAGCCTTGAAATTATAATCCCAATTTGTATTATGGTTTCTAAAAAATTCAAGGCCACGATACTAGGACTTCTTTGTGACTATAAGAAATTCATGCAACATTTTCCATAAGATCAAAAATAACTCTTTATAGATATGTTCTTAGAAAATTCTGTAGTATCCACTCCAAACACTTACACAAGGGCAATTTCCCGTCAAAATGCACCCCTCAAGATCTTTAATGATCCACTCCCAAACCATTCTAACAATAACAGTTAGATCTAAGCGAAACAAACAAGGGTGTTATAACAGAAACAATGATCATAAAGATTCAACTTCATTAAATCCACCGGTCGCACCCCAACTAGGAACTCGACCCCAAACTAAGATAGTTGGTCTGGTAGAGTTAGACACCGAGCTACCCGTAGAAACCATAACAAGAACATAGGATTATTCTTCTCAACCAACTCCAAGTTATCTATCGAACTAGGCAACATTCAACAAATGTTGGTAAAACCCATAGGCACCTATGATTTAATTAATGACTTAACTAAAACCTTCTCTCACATCTCCTTTTTGGATTTGTTAAAGAACTCTCCCACCCATAGGGCTGCCCTCTTAGAAGCATTAGGCCTTGGTCATTTAATCAACATCACTCCTCCTCCAGAAACACAAGTAAACCATGTAGACTTTGACATCTACCCTCCAGGGCAGCCAGATAGGGATACTGAGTTTATATTTGATATAAGCAAAATGCCAACAAATGCTGAAATTGCACGAAGAGGCGACCCAACTTTACATTTACAAGTATGGGTTTACAATAATTATGTTAAACGTGCAATGATTGATGATGGGGCAGCAGTTAACATAGTCCCCTTTGCTTTTCTTCAAAATTTAGGATATAGAGAGACAAACTGCTCCACAACACGAAATACGCTAAGAGGTTATGATAGCCTTAAGGCCACCTCAATTGGAACCATAGTTTTTCCAATCACTTTAGGACCCAAGACAGTCCTCACCGAATTTTATATTATAGATTGGGAAACCAACTGTAATATGATCCTCGGTCGGCCATGGATACACCGCATGAAGGCAATCCCTTCCACGTTATTCCAAGAAATAAGATTTCTACACTTAGGGAAAATATTTGTGGCACAAGGTGACCCAAAACCCTTCGATATACACCTATCTCGACTCAAGAGAAGACTAGGCATTCACTTCGAGTTTGAACTCCCAAAAATCAACTTAGCAAACCGATTAATTTAAAACCAAAAGAGAAGTTGATACCCATAACATATTTGGAAATTACAAATTTGGTCGAGAGCATCCCAACACTCAAAAATGAGGCCAACGTCATGTAAAAAAGTCATTAGGGACTACCGCAAAATTGTTGAGTTCACTAGAGAAATATTTACCTATTCTCCTACCATTTTATTCTATGGGTATTGGATGCACCTAGAATTGCTTCTCTTCCATCAGATGAAGTTTTTATGGTAGAAGTAACAAAAGCAGAAGAAATAGATACAACAAATATCCCAACATCCATTTTTCCAAGCAAATATTGGACTCTCCACTTCGATGGAGCTAGATGTCACTTTGGAGTTGGGGCAGGAGTGATCTTTACTTCACCTGAGGGAAAGATCCTACCTTTCGCCTTTAAATTAAACTTTGAGTGTAAAAACAATGGAGCTGAGTATGAAGCTCTCCTCCTTGGCCTCATCCTAGCCAAAATAACGGGTGTCGATAACATTAGAGTGCTAGGAGACTCATGAACTACTTACAAACCAAGTCTCTGAGGTATATGAAACTAGGGCTGAACATTTACAACCCTACAAAACAACGGTATTAGATTTAAGCAAGGGATTCAACTTCATATCAATTAAAGCGATCCCACGAGAGCAAAACCTTCACGCAGATTCAATAGCAACCTCAGCTTCCTGTTTCACTCCAAACAAAGAGTTGGAAGATACAAATTTCACAAGATCACTTCAGATCTTGAACCATTAGTGCGTAAAATAACAACAAACTCACCCCTAACTCCTGGAAATTGGAAACTATTCCGATCCACATCCCAAGATGTGAAAATAAGTCACATAATATGTGACTAGCAATGAACGTGAGGGACTCAGCAATCCTCCAAATGCCAGCCCTCTAAAGAGTATCTTGCTCTGCCTGAGTGAGTGCCTCTAACACTGCTAGGAGCCAATCACACTCCCTCTCTCGGCTCCATCTGATGTACTCCTCCTTCTGCATCCACCCAAAAACACAGAAAAAGAGTAAGTAACAAAATCTGACTAGAAAAGCTAACAAGAACATGTAAAAATGCTAAAAATGCAAAAACAAGTAAATAAAGCATCTTTTTTTGCATTTTGTTGTGAACCGCCACCCTGTGCAGAGCGGCGGTTCCGTAACCGCCACCTTCTAGGGTGGCGGTCCCGTAACCGCTGCCCTGTGCAGGTCGGCGGTCCTGTCTCGAACCCGCGAACGGCTCGTAAGCCCTAAAAATGCATTAAAATGCACAAAAACACCATTTTTACTAAAATAAAGACCTACCCTATGGGTGCCCCCTCTAGAGACTCATTTAAAACTAGCATTTTCAAAAATAACCCCCCCAAGACAAATATTTTATCATTTCTACATTTTAGGTTCAAAAACAATAAATTGAGAAGAACTAACCTGAGACTTTCATGGGTCGATGTTCCACTCTCGAGGCATGATCAATATATCACCATGAACGTTTTGACTATACTCTCGTCGAAAACCGTCACCGTGGGTCCCAGAGCTCAAAAAACTATCAAATCAATCTGCGTAAATGAATAGTAAAATGAGTTCGTTTTATATATATAGCTTTCTAAAAAGTGATTTTGAATGTCTTTCGCAGGGTTGGAGCGTCAACAGAGGTAAGTTCTAAACCCCGCGCAGATGGTAAGTCCTCATTTCATATCAATTTAGTTTTATTTCTCAATTTATTTTATCTATCTACACTTGAGTCCCCTTTTCATTTCAGATAGTGGGATTTTGGATGGTGACTTTCCGACACACGGCATGTCAGGTATAACTCCTAACTCCCCATTTTGGGACCGCCATACTCAAATCCACTATTTTACGCCTCTTCATGGCTAAGACGCTTCTCCAAGGGGGCAATATGTACATACCCAAAATTGTAGGGTACTACACCGCCGGAAAGATGTTACACATACCCCAATGATGATACAGGTCTCCTCGCAAGGTGTTCGGGATCCAGAAAAACTCGCCAAGTATACATTTGTATCTCGTATGCCTCACCCGGCCTCCGCGTGCTTTGTTCTGCCCTCTGCCCCCCTTTTTCCTTGTGTTTTGGTCTTAAGTGACGAGACCGCTGCCCTACCTGGATGACGGTCCCATGACCGCCGCCAGACAGGGCAACGGTCTCAGTAACTACCGCCTCTACACAAGGCGGAGGTCCTATATGTGTTTTCCAGAAAGTTCTAATGATCGTATCAAACATAAAATTTCAATTTCTATCCACATTTTTCAACTACTTTACTTTGCATTTATGTTTTGGCTTCCTTATGAATAGTGTTTTCACTTTGTTTAATGGTAAAAGAGTTTCATTCCAAGTTACCTTCTAGTGAATGCATTTGTTATAAATAGCCAGCTTGTTTTCAAACAAATGGCCCCTCTCCTTCTCTATTTAATCATTCAGTCTTTTGAGTTTCTTGCTTAGAATTCCAATAGCTTCATGTTTTCATCCATTGTTATTCTTCCTTTCTTTGTTTAGAGGTCATCCGATCTTCTTGTTTCAATCTTGCTTTATTGTTGTTCCATGCAAACTAGTTTAGAGTAAAGTAGTTTCATTCTTAGATTGGAATCCATTTAGAGTCGAAGTTTTGTTTAGTGAAAAAGATAGTTTCTAAAACTCTCAGCCGTATTTGTGTTGTATTCCCACAATAAATCCCGCTTAAGAATTGCATAGTAAAACTCTCATTCACTTGCACTATCCCTCTCTTACTCGCATTGTATTTGGTATATATCCAAATCTGCCATTGTTCCAAAGACTTCTTCTTTGATACTATCATATACACACTTTTTGGATTCACGAGAACATGAAGGAATGAGGAGATCACATTGAGGGGACGAAGTCACACACAATTGGAATTACCACTGTTCTGTAAACTCTAGGTTTGAGCTATCAAAGTTCTAGTTACAACATATCAAATAGAGTAGTAAATTATTTTACTTCACTCAAAACTCACTCTCAATATCACCAGGAAGCTATGGGGATTGATATTTTCTAAGAAACTATGATTCATTCCTCACTTCTGAGGTAGGATCGAGAGCCTTTCAATTTAAAACAATTAGTTGCTTAGATATTTAGGATAAATTCACAACTGCATAGGCATAAATAAGCTACACCGGGCTACTTTGTTTGTTTTAATTCTGTTACTAGATTAGTTGTCCATTTGCTAAATATATTAAAATAGCTTCTCTTTTAATTTCATTAAAATACTTCATCGAAAATACAAAAATAAAAATACATACATAGTGTAGATACATCTTTCATAATTAGTTTATTAGTTTTAGTTAAAAGTTGAAACGTTTTGCATGACAATCACGGGACCTAGAGAGCCCAGAGAATACATATTTGAACCAATAGTGCCTCAACCAAATCTCCCCACAACACTAGCTGATATAGATCAAGACCTTAGGATACAGGTCTTTCGAGCAACGGTAAACCTACGAGCAATTAGTGAACAACTGAGAGAGTTAAATATTGAAGACGACAAGGCATACACATTTTGGTCAAATCATCCTAACTATAGATTGCCTTGATAGGGCATCCGTATGACTATACAAGGATTCAAAAGAGAACAAGTATTTGGTTGCATGATCCTTTAGTTCCACAACCTAACGCAGGAGACCTCCTCGTTGACATAGATACTAGCTTACGCATTCAAGTTGCTAGAACACCTGTAAGGTATTCTGAGAAAATTACACAACTTCTAGTTGTAAATAAGAGGCTGAAAATGCGTATGATTATTGGATAGTCGGAAGGAGAGATTAACTCGCATATGACCATAGGAGGTCCGCCACAACCACGAACGTACGGTTGTGATCCACAGGTCCCACAACCCAACGGGCCTACTAATCAATCAGACATTGATGCTAGTTTACGAACACTAGTATTTAGGTCCTCACCACTTCCACCATACATTATTACACAATTCTCCTTATTAAACGAAGTAGCCAATCAAGCTAAGGATTTCTGGACTAGACCAGAGAATCATCCATAAAAACCCCAGAAAATCCACTACACCTCCCATCACCATTTTCATGACATTGTCTAGAAATATACATGAAGCTCCCACAGGTCACTTCCCATGTATCCAACAACCAATAAACAGGATCTCGACAAAACTCGACATTGATTGAGCTTCCGAACTGCTATTATATCCGAACGATCCATTACATCAATTCAGGTTAGGAGGGCCTTCTTCGCCTTAGATTCATAGATTCCATTATTGCGTATTGAGGATATAAGATTTCCCAACTAGTTTGTTTGTATCCATATATATTCCACATTCACCGGCCGTCTCGACACGACCTCGAGAGGTCGGGTATGAGGAAGAGTTACTTGTAGATTCTTATGCTTGCATGTCACTTTTCCATTGACACCTCCCTTAGGCCTATAATGACTACAACCTTGGCTAGATCAACCAACAAACCATCCTTACAGATTATGTGTCCTAACAGATCCCAAATGGTGTAGAAAATATGCATTTCTTGATGTTTAATGAGATACTCAATTATCTACATCTTTCAAAAATTAAGCAGATTGTCACAATGATCCTTAACTAATCCATAAAACGCATTATCATCTAAATATACTTATAAGAAGTTGTGAATAAATTCCTTGAATGCTTAAAGAACTATGCATGAAAATATAATAGGAACATTTTTTAGACCATTACAGTAGAGGTGAAGCTACCCCATTTAGTAGTAAACGTAATATTTTCCTGATCCTCCTGGGCAATCTAAACCTGATGATACCTAGAGAACCCATCTGTGAACAAATATATTTCACGCCCTGCAACACCTTATAGTATTTCCTCGATGAATGGTGTAGGAAAGGGATCAGTCACACATGCAGCATTCAGCTCCCTGTAGTCCACACAAATCCTAATCTGTCCATCTTTCTTGATACTGATCACCATTGGACTAACCCATTCTGACTCATCAAGGGGCTTGATAATTCCAGACTTCAACATTTTGTCAATTTCTTCTTTGACCTTTTCACACAAGTTGGGGTTCATCCTGTAGGGTCTCTTTCTAACTGGGTGCGCACCCTCTTTAAGTTTTATCTTCATCTCCCCTAATGATTCATGCATGCCTTTAAGTTCATGGTACCCCTAAGGAATAAGTCCTGGTAATCCCTTAGTAACTCTATGATTTTTGCCACTTCAGAGTCTGACCAATAGTCCCCAATTATGGCTTCCTTAGGCTCAACCTCTGATCCAATATTCACCTTCTTTGTCTTCATAGGTTCATGATAGGCATGCGTGGTCTTATCTTGCACTGTCCAACACCTCCCACCTACCCGTTGAATGATTTACATCCAGATTTTCTACTTCTTCATCATCCACTAAGTAGACCATTTTTCCTTTTTCTTTCTCAAGGCAAGCACGTTGAAGTAATGTTGCATCAACCTCTGTCTTTTCAACAAGATGCGCTCTTGAGGTAACTTAATCTAATAACTCTGAAGGGGTTCTTCAAAGGTGTTAGCACTATCTCCCATAGTTAAGCACTTTATGACTTTCAAGGCTTCTTCCACCGGAGGCTTTGTAGAGAAGAAGTCAAACGTCTGGGTTATTCCGACAATTAAATATTGTCAATTTCCAGTCTCTCTATGGAGTTCTACATATACATACCAAGCACGTGTGCATCCTTGTAAAGTGGAATAAAACTTGTGCACCCATAGTGAAGGTGGTAAAGCTTCCTGCCCTTCTATCCAAAGTCTCTCACACTTCTGAATGTGGTGCTTTGAATAGGTTGATTACCATAATAAGTACAAATTTGAGTAGGTGCATTGCTCCTAAGGAACCTAGTAGCAAGAGCAATCCTAATTTCATTCCATCCTACAAGATTATCCTTGTGGGCCATCCACCAGCGTGTTGTTGTCCCACGAGTGTATATTCTAGCATATTTCTTCTTTCCAATGGGTCTATCCACTATTCTTCCATGGCGTGTAGGAATACCATAGGATCTCCTTCTCTGGTGTAACAAGGTACCAAGTTGTTACCTATTCTCCTGACATAACACGGTTTTCTACCTCTAGGAAATATGCTCTTTACTTCGCGCCCTACCAACTCATAGGTGCTATGAGCCCAATTATCACAAGCAACACTTGTAGTATCGCTAATAGACTGTGCATCCTCCCACTGAATTATTCCTTCTTTAGTTGGCTCAAGTATCTCTGGATCTCGATGACACGTACATAAATCCTATTCAAATCTTCTTCACTCAAGGGCTCAACATAGGGCACAAATTTTCCATCTGTTAACGGGATAATAACTCTCTCCTCCTTGTTTTCAAAACTGATATAGCCCTTGTTGAACCAAAGATCAACATTATTTGCATAGCACCAAGGATGCCCCAATAGAGCTGGGAAGCTATCTGACTCTGCCAACGCTAAAACCTCAAAGTCTCCAGTGAACTTGGCCCTTGTATAGTAATGGATGCATCCTTCAAAACCCCGATGGGAGTGGCCTTAGTTCGATTAGCCATGAACAATATATTAGAGGATGGCTACAATGGGGGTCTTCCCATTTGTACCCATGCATCTAAGGTAAGAACATTGAATTCCACGCTTGTATCAATTAGTATATTACTCAATAACCAACCATCCACAACAACATTCAGAGTGATTTCCTTATCATAATCTAGGCTATGAGGGGGAAGATTCACATGCAGGATCTACCGTCTAGTCTCAATACTTGCATGTGGAGTGTTTCCTTTAACCAATCCCCTAACAATGGAATGATATTTTCCTGCGCAACATTTTACACACTTCTCTTAAGTCATCTATATCAATTTGGACCATCTCTGATACTTTCTTTTGCTCCATCTTCCGTGATTGCTCTTTTAAGTATTGTATCTCACCCTGAAGATTCCTAAGAACTTCCATGGTTTCCTGATAGACCTCCTTTTGATGGGCAGGATTTGGGTATCGTGCATGTAGAACCTCCTCCTTAGTGATGGTAGGCTTCTATTGCAATGCTTCTCTGGTGCGTTCCGCCTTATCATGGGTCGTGATCTTCACTTGCAACGCCTCAGACTCTACCTCCAACTTAGGCATCCACCAATTTTCAACAACGCATTATATCCTAACCATCCCTGTGCCTTTGTTTTCTTGTTTATGCTGCTTACTAAGATGTTCATATAAGTTCGGGAACTCCTCATAGCTATGGTTCTTTCCACAAAAATAACATGTAATATTATGAGGACATTCACACATGTAGTGGTCAGGAGATCCGTATGTATAACATGTTCCGCGAGGAAACTCACTTCTTCCACTACCACTGACCTCATCCTCCAAATCCACCGTGGTATCCTCAACCTCTACCACGATCGCCTTCAAATGCCCTTCATTCCAATCATAGCGTGCTTGATTGTGATCCCGATCTTGATGCTCATTCTTTCCCTTAGAGTTATCTGAAACTCATGTCTATCGTACACCAATATCTATAACGTCATGGATCTGACCAATCAATCGACAGTCTTCTGTGTTATGAGTCGTGGACTTGTAGATTTTATAGTAGTTTGAAACGTGCTTCTTTATCACGCATTATAATAATGGGCAAATGGCTAGCATCATGGTTTAAATGGCATATCTCACAATCCAACAACAACGATCGTACTGATCTGTGAGGAAAACTATCCTTTATGTGACCTACTTGAATCTGTACACCAAATCCTTGTGCGTGTCTCATGTGCTGAATTTGTTGATAGTTTCTCCAACTGTTTTGCCATAGTTGTGATTTGTGCTTCTAAAAATGGGCTCACCCTAGTATCTATACTTCCAACTGCCTCAGTGTGTAAGGATGCTTCAAGTGCTTTGTGCGGATCAGTGTATGTCTTATGTGATAATGCCCTTCTAAAAGGGGTAATTAGGCCCCCAATGAACCACTTTGTGCATGTTGGCTTGCATGTATATCATAAGAAAGCTTAGATAACAACGTTTTAAAATGGGCATCATACTCTCTAACACTCTCAGTAGTGCCTTGCTTAATATCCTTGAGTGCACTTATACTCTTCTTCTTAAACTCAGGGATGTGAAACTCTTTAAGGAATGCATCTTTTAAAGTTGTATAGTCTACACAAGTCTGATCAGGGTCAAAATTTATGTACCAACTGATGTGCGCGCCCTTGTAACATAGTAGAAAATTGGCTTGCTCTACACTCATAATCTGTAATTCCTTTTGCGTGCCACATTATTTCACACATGTGCACATGTTCAACAAAGATCTTCTATGACCCTATAGTCCTGAAGACGAAGAGACATATCCATGTAAATATGTTGGGGTTGGTGTGGACCTACCTATGCCTCATGATCTCGCGCATGTATCTCGGTGTTGGACTAGAAGATGTGCTTCCCTGTGTCCCAACAGTAGAAATGAACTATACCCGATAATCTGTGAAGCGTTACCACTTCAAGAAGTTAGTTCAAAATTGGCGCGCCTGAGTTCTGTGTAGATGATACACCCAAAAAGGTACTCCCATATAACAACAAATTCATTTGTGTTGCCATCACTTTGTGCCTTTCATAAGACTCGCTCCTACTCTTCCACTGCTTGAATTAACTTGTTGACTATTTGTTGTACTAGATGCTAGAAAACCAAGCACAAGGGAAAGGTTTCCAGGTGGATTCAAATGAGCCCACGCGGCCTAGGTCGTCTCTGTTGGTGCACTTCTACATGAGGCCAAGGAGGGTTCCCTATCATGTTTTCCCAAATGGGGGAGTTCCCGAGGCTCATGTTCCATGTCTTCTGCGTGAACTTCAACTCCTTCCCAAATTATCTTTCTCCACAACGCCATTTACTCTGTAACCTCCCACTGCTTCTATACCTCCCTCTTGTGTGCCTCATTATACTTAATCTACCTCTCCTCTCTTTTCCTTTCTGCCGCTAGGTCTGGCATCTTTCACCAAATCTACAGTTTCCCCCGTGCATGGTGGGGTTTAGTTAGCCATCGGTTTACCCTCCAAATTCAAAGTTACCATCAGGATCTTGATCGCAATGGAATGCCTTGCAGGTAAGTTCCCCTTGGATATTGTAAAAACTAGAATTTAGCTACTTCTGACACAAATAAGTGGAAATTGAGTACTCCAAGATATAACTGTCTAAAACACCATGGAACCACATATCCACAACTTGAGTCTAAATCAGATCAACATCATAAAGGGCTTGAAATTCTTCTTGTGTCCAGACAAGTGCGCGATACCTCCAATTCGCTTAGATGCATATGCAATCAGCCACTCATACAATTCTACTTTGGAAAGATAACGAAGAAGCTCTCATATAAACTATCATATAGGTTCTGTTCCACCCACACGTGTGTGTTAAACTCAGATCTAGTGCTGAACCGTCGTGCGTATTCTTCTTCCAGATGTGTATCCACTCAACACTTGCTAAGGTCAACCGGTATGTCTTCATCGCGAACCATCCAGAAAACAACTGAAAAAGAGGTCCCAAAGAATGGAACTATTGATGCAGCCTAGAATTTATCAATACAATCCTGCAGCACGCGGCATCACTTAGCCTAGGCTGAGTGCTCACTCGAAGCACGCAAAGGTACCGAGACCTATTTAGGGTTCTTTATTGTAGGGATGTTAGAATGATGAAGACTTTAATCATGCAGAGCTATAACTAATATATCTTTCATACAGTGCATATTCAGACTTGGATCTAGAACATAACAGATCTAATAGATAACCATAATGGAATCAAGCATGCAATACTAAATTATAACCATAAGAACACCTTGTTTCAGTCCATAATCACCATTATATTAATTGCATTAAATACACAGAAGCTTCATTACAATAATAGTAGTACACGCTCATGCATGTAACAGATCTAGCAACATAATCTCATTATACCCTAGTTCTCACACGTATATCTATGATATATATATCTACTACACAATTCACTACATATTTATAAGGGTGGGGACTTGCCCTTCACCGCTTATCTAATCCCAGAATAGGTCACATGCTATTATTAGCCACACGTCGTTACAAAAATAGGCTTACATGCAAGAGTGTTAACAATAGTTCTCTCTTCGTCAACTATCAGTTCTCAATTCTATCTTTAGCCTTGCATTCATGCAAAGTGCTTCGTAGTTGATCATCCAAAAATAGCCAATGTGTGATGCGTAGGTCTCCAATCGGTTTGAGTGCTCCGCACGCTATCTCTAAAAATAGATCCTCATCATGAAAAATGGCTAAGTCCCGAATCTGTCTCTTTTTCTGCACGTGATCCTCTCCAATGCTTCCGCGTCTTTGAATGCACTCTATTCTCCCACGCAAACCTTCTATATTTCTTCACTAAGTGCCGAATTTGGTGATACACAATAATACTATGATATTCTTCATTATTTCATTTAGAACACATTTACAAATATATAGGCAAAGTTGTTCCTAAAATTTAGGAAACAACTCACTAACAATACACAAGTTGTTTTAACAACTCGTTTAATATAAAAACTATAACAACCTCATAATTCACGTATAACAAATATGAAATGTGAGCACTAACTAATTAATTCCTAATAGTCATACCACCTTCATTGTCTCCTCATGAGAAACTTGCATCTGCGACACCTCCTTTTACATGCACTCTTTTCATGAACAATGCTTATTGGTTACACATTCCATTCGATCCCACTTTCTCTAACACTATTTGCACACATGATGGCTTGACTTGGCTTGGGTTTACACTTGATGATATCTTACCTCCATTGCATTCACCACATCTATATCATGGATATGTTTGCATTATTGTTGCTTATGGCCTTCGAGTATTTCATTTATTAGTCTTTTTACACACAATCCGTGCATTTCTCCACTTACTCTAGGAAAATTGTGACTCGAATACATTGGTGGAACATTAGATCCTAATAATATCGACATTTCATTCCCCATTCCCTTTAGATGCATTTTCATTTGCAATGATTCATTTCTCGGGTATTCACAAAATGTTACTCGATGGTATGCACACAGAGGTCCATTACCACCTTTTGTTGATGAAGAATATGCAATGGGCATGTACTGATCTGCGTCTGACGACTCCTTGTTTGATCGATCTCACACAATTGCCTACCAAGTATTTAATGCATCTCCATTTGGTTTTGACCATGACAATGATGATCTCTTAGATGACATTACTTGATCATTCTCACCATTGTACACTTAGGGGGCATCATGCTTATTCATCTCCCCCTTCTAGCATTTTCAGTGTGTCTAAGCACTTCTACTATTTCACTTCTTACTTCGCATCTAGTCATTCACACACGTATTACACATCTTGATCCATTTATAACATCATTACTCGATGATGCACTCTTGCAATATCGTTCAAACTTGACTATTGAGGGCTCACTACATTCTTGAACCTCACATCATCACATTACACATTACACACTCGGCGCATTCATGACACATATTTCTTGCATCACATTTTCGCATGACACATTACCCTATAATGCACTATAGTTCCACGGTTCATACTCGACTACTAAGGGTATAAATCTGAAATGAACCTCACCACACTCACTCACTCTCTACACTCTATGCTTCATTGATCATATCTATCTAGTGCACACACTCAAACCATTTCTGATGACTATACGTACCCAAAAATGTAGGTACTTGTGCTGCCGAGAAAGAGGTAACGAAAACTCCGAATGATGATTCGGTCTCTTATGCAAGGTGTTCAAATATCCAGAAAAGGCTCAAATCAAGTGTATGTTTACATCCCAAATGCTTTATCCAAGCTCCATGTGCTTCGTTCTATCCTCTACCCCATTTTTTCTTTGCATTTTGGTCTTAAGTGACAAGACCACCACCCCTGCCGGCAGCGGTCCCGTGACCACCACCCAGGATAGGGCGGCGGTCCTATAACCACCGCCCCTGTGTGCGCGGCCCGTCTGTCTTGCGTTTTGAGCGCTCCGACGAATGTGTCAAACGTAAAAATTCAAATTTCACCCGCATTCTTCAACCACTTTGGCTTGCATTTATGTTTTGGCCACCCAGTAAATAGTGTTTTCCCTTTGTTTATAGTAAAAGAGATCAATTGGGAGTTACCCTCTGGTAAATGCAATTGCTATAAATAGCCAACTTGTTTTCAAACAAATGGCCCCTCTCCTTCTCTATTTAAATATTCAGTTTGTTTGAAGTTCTTGCTTAGAGTTCCAATAGTTTCATGTTTTGCATCAATTATCAGCCTTCCTTTACTATTTAGAGATCATTTGATCTTCTTGTTTCATCTTACTTCATTGTTGTTCCATATAATCAGTTTAGAACAAGGTAGTTTCATTTTAGAATAGAATCCATTTAGAGTTACAGGTTTTGTTTAGTCACAAAGGATAGTTCCCAGAATTCTCGGCGTATTTGTGTTGTATTCCCATAATAAATCCTGCTAGGAATTGCATAGTCAAGCTCTGTTCACTTGCACTATCCCTCTCTTACTTGCATTGTATTCGGTCTATATCCAAAGCTTCCATTGTTCGAGTATTTTCTTCTGCTGACACTATCATATATACACTTTTATGGATTCACGAGAACACGAAGGAATGAGGAGATCACACTGAGGGGACAAAGTCACACAAACAACTGGATTTACCATTGTTCTGTAAACTCCAGGTTTGAGCTATCAAAGTTCTAATTACAATATATCAAATAGAGTAGTAAATTATTTCATTTCAGTTAAAATTCGCTTTCAATATTTCCAGGGAAGCTGTGGGGATGATAGTTTATGAGAAACTATGATTCATTCCTCACTTCTGAGGTAGGGTTGAGAGTTTTTCGATTAAACTAGTTAGTTATTTAGATATTTAGGATAAACTCACAACTGCACAGGCAAATAGCTACATTGGGCTACTTTGCTTGTTTTGATTCTGTCATTAGATTAATTGTCCATTTTCTGAATATATTAGAATAGCTTCTCTTTTAATTTTGTTAAAATACTTCATCGAAAATACAAAAATAAAAGAATATATGCATAGTGTAGATACATCTTTCATAATTAGTTTATTCGTTTCAGTTAAAATTGAATCATCTTTGCATGACAATCATGGGACCTAGAGAGCCCAGAGAATACATATTTGAACCGATAGTGCCTCAACCAAATCTCCCCACAACACTAGCTGATATAGATCAAGACCTTAGGATCCAGGTTTTTCGAACAACAGTAAACCTACGAGCAGTTAGTGAACAATTGAGAGAGTTAAATATTGAGGACGACAAGGCATACACATTTTGGTCAAATCACCCTAACTATAGATTGCCTTGATAGGATATCCGCATGACTGTACAAGGACTCGAAAGAGAACAAATATTTGGTTGTGATCCTTTAGTTCCACAACCCAACGCAGGAGACCTCCTCATCGACATAGATACTAGCTTATGTATTCAAAGTTGCGTAACACCTGTAAGGTATTCTGAGAAAATTACACAACTTCTAGTTCTAAACATAGAGGCTGAAAAAGCTTACGACTATTGGATAGTCGGGAGAAGAGATTGACTCCCCATATGACCATAGGAGGTCTGCCAAAACCACGTTTACGGTTGTGATCCATGGGTCCGACAACCTAACGGACCTACTGATTAATCAGACATTGACGCCGGTTTACGTACACTAATATTCAGATCCTCACCACTTCCACCAGACATCATTACAAAATTCTCTATATTAAACGTAGCAGCCAATCAGGCTAGGGATTTCTGGACTAGACCAGAGAATCGTCCATAAAACTCGGAGGATCCACTACACCTCTCATCACCATCTTTCATGACCTTGTCTGGAAATATACATGAAGCACCTACAGGTCACTTTCCACGTATCCAATAGCCAATAGATAGGATCTCGGTAGAGCTTGACATTGATTGGAGCCTCCGAGTAGCTATTATATCCAAACGATCCATTACACCAATTCAGGTTAGGAGGGCCTTCTTTGCCTTAGATTCGTAGATTCCATTATTGCGTGTCGAGGATATAATATTACCCAACTAGTTTTCCTGTATCCATATAAATTCCATTCTCACCGGCTGTCTCGGCACGACCTCGGGAGGTCGGGTACGAAGAAGAGTTGCTTGTAGATTCTCATGCTCGCATGTCACTTTTCTATCGTATAATGACACACTCTTGTTCTATGGTTCATTCTCGATTGTTGAGGGGGCATTTATAAATGAACCTCATCTCATGCATACTCATTCACATTCACTCGAGGGGCACATGGATCTTATCACACTCACATTGCATTCCATTCCATCTCACTCATCCACAACATATTGCATATCTTGGTTGCACATTGTTCTTGCTTACTTATACTCGCATGATACACTTTTCTTACTATGTTAGTTGGATACATTGTATGTCATTATATTTTCTATATACACATGCGCATTCACTTGCCTTCTAGTTGTGATTGTAGAATTTATACAGATCGATTCACGTAGCATGGATGTTTGACATTGTACCTCTTACCAATCCATGATGAGGCTCTGGGGCATCCACTTTCATACACATCACATGTGTTATTGTTTCGATTTATACTACTTCCTATTCATACTAGCACACTACTATATTGGATCATACATGTTTTGACATAACTTTTTTATCTTTCTAATGTAATCGATGGTGCAAAATTTGTCTTGCAAGAACTCTTTGCTACCATGGTTGTTTGATATCTTGTTTGTCCTTTGTTTGTCATTGTTTTCCATTGTTTGCGGGCTATTCCCTTTGTCTTTTGTGCACATTGTATGATTTTGGTCGAGTCACCTCGATTGTCTTGTGACATCGTGAGTGATGTCCCATGTTTGCAACCCACTTTTCATGGTCTACATTGTCTTCTTACATATTATCTTCTTGCTTGCTAGCTTACATCTTGTCTTCTATATGTAATTATCTTGTTTGCACTAGCACTTGTTTTTCAGCGACTTTATTTGCATGTGCCTTGGTTTCTACTAAACACATTTCCTCCCCCCTACAAGGCATCGGTTTTCGACAACGTCTGGTCCTCCTTTGGGCCGCATAATCCTTGCGACATCACATGCACCCCAAACGAGGGGGACATCATTGGGTGAATCAATCATCCACACATCATTTTATAGTCACAATTCAACACAGTTCAGTACCGATAGAACACAATCATCAGTCACATAAATGGCCCAGAATCTTACTTGGGTCCACAGTAGAGTACAAACACCAATGCCCATACACAGATAATAGCATGTGGATCCCGACCCTTCACAGGTGCCTATGACCAGGGGAAGTTACATAAATTTTCTCAGTTTGGCATAGTTCACAGTAGTTTACATAGTGTCTTTTACAGGACATGCACAATCCTTCAAGACTCGACATGCATGCATTTCATATTCTTTGTTTATTTTCACGTTGGATCGAACTAGATAAAATTTGAACACACCATCTGCAGTGGTGTTTACACTTTGGGAAGCAGTCAAAGGTTGGAGAATAACACTAGACCTTTCTCCCTACACTTCTTCCACACTTGGCGTGAGATTTCCCAAAAAATCGTACTTGGCGTAGTTGGCATGAGATTGCCCAAAAAACTCGTTCTTAGCGTGAGATCGCCCAAAAAAATTATTATTTTACAACATCTTCAGGATCCTTTCTATCTCTTTCACTCATCATGTATCAGTGCACATGTTCCTTTTCACATTTTTACATACTTTCTTACACACTTTTTTATGCATTTTGATCAAATTTTTCATATACACGTATTTGACTACTTGTTTGCTCTTCTCTTTTGCAAGTCCGTCCTTATGGGAAGCAACAAGTCACATTGTCAAGCATCAGCGACATCGAAACATGTCCATCCTTACAGGAAGCAATAGTCACATCATACAACATCAAGAGACATCAACAACAAGTACAACACGACATTTACACACACTTTCATCCCTAGGGTCATTATTTTTCACTTCCTCTTCTCTAGCTTCCATGCTTCACTTTTTATCACTCCACGCTTTTTCTTGTCTCCTCAACACACTTTCAACCATCAATCTACATAATTTTCAGCTATGCATCTCTTATCTACTTTATGTTATCAAGCATTCGCTCAACAACATAAAGTGGGGAAAATGCGACACTAAATCACGCATTCAGGTATATTTCTAGTCATGATCACATACCACTTTGTCAATATGGTTCCTAAGTGAGAAAAGTGCTAATTGATCACTTTCTTTTGCCTCTTTGCTTGCTTTCTATTTTCCTTTTTGGTCTTACACTCTTTCTTTCCCGGTTCAACTATAGACACTTCAATTTTTTTGAGTCCTGGACACCAACGCCAGGCGCCCCTAACCTCTTTGCTCACATCTTATGGGTCCTTTCTATCTATTGGGCATCTTATTTTCTTGGTGGTTGGCATTTTAGTGGTTAATTACAAAATTCAAACAAGGGAATCATATAAATACAAATCTATGTGATCATAATAAAGGACCAAGCACTAAACATCTACTACCATCACCTAAGGTTGCATCCAAGGCCATTACAAGAGCATCAAAGCATCCATCTAGCATCCATTCAAGGGACAAGGGACTGCATTCTTATGCATACACTTCATAGGAGGGGAAGTTCATTTTTCCATGCACACATCTATCTACATTTTCTACATCTAGTTATTTCTTGCTATCAAGTGTAACTTGCACAAGAGCCACCTAGGCATGATTCTACACACACACATAGAGAACTACATGGAGTTTCAAATCTAGTGCAACACCCGGATTGTAAGTTCACTCATTCGAGTGACCATTAGGGTCAGTCCAACTCCCCATTTACATATTTTTATTTTAGGATTTGATGTGTTTTGGGGTTTTCTAGGTGCTCTTTATCTTTGCGGGTTTCGGTGAATTTGGCAATCAAGCAAAGTGAAGTAAAGGTGACATCTAGCGAAACATCTTACGACCTTGTGAAATTGGATTTTTGAGGTTACGAGCGATCCACAGTGCCTGGATGAGGTCTCTGACATCCTAGGCACCCTTGACCATGTCCAGTGCCCTAGTCTTGACATTCCCGACATTTCTACATTTTTCTCGGGTTTTGTTGAGACACTCTCCTTGCTTGTTTCATCAATTTTCTAGCTCGACACAACTTCAGATTATTACAAATCAGCTAAATATATTACTTTCTCTCTTATAACTAGGGTTTCATATTTTTCTAGCTTACTTGCTTGTGTCAAATATGTACTTTATTGTCTATATCGTTAAACCGGTACTTAATTAGATTTTAACATTTATATTTCAATATTTGTCAAATCAATCATGAGAAAGAGGATTTTTCAATTAACTCGGGGCCATATGAAGATCAAGCTTCCATTTATCTCCTTGATACCCAAGGTGAAGATTCTTCAAATGAATGTGAAAATGAGTACGTGGCAACTTGAAGAAGGAATCCATGCAAGATATTTTGAAGATTTCAGAAGGAATTGAAGACCCTCAACTTAGTATTGAGATCTTAACCTATGCCATGACTATGCAAGATAAGTATGAGTTCATTTGTGATTCTCCTTTTGATGCACAAACTTTCAATAACAAGATAGAACAAATAAATGAGCTTAATGTTCTCTTTGAAGCCTTGATGGATGAGTATGAATTTGAAGGTAAGTATTTCTCATTTTGTGTAGAAGATTGTATCCATGATGAATGGAAGGAAAAGAATGCATGAATCTCCCATAGATGAATTCATTCACGAGGATATTACCTCCATCATAGAAAGTGATACCGAGATCAATAATGAGTTGGTAGGTATGAAAGCAATTATTCATAATAACAAAGTGAGAAGGTAGAATAGGCTTGTGAATGAGGAGAGAATCAAGTTATTCTCACTACTTCTAGATTCCTCGTTGATCCTAGAAATGATTCCATGTTGTAACCTTCACTCAAGGATGATGAATGCCTTCATGAAAAAAACATAGATTCCATGTTTGAAAACATGAAAGAATGAATTTTATGGTAATGACGCATCAAGCTGAGACTACATGAGGAAAAACTTCCAAACAAGTAACAAAGTGATCGTTGGATGCAATGGTGTTTTCTATACAATATCAATATTAAAATGGAAAATTGGTCTCCCTAATTCTTCTCAAACCATGCAGAGCCATCGTGCGAATATATGGTATGACTAGATGATTATCTTTGAGCTTCGAAATGGTATGAATTTATCCCATTGCTCCAAGATGGTACCTAATTTTCTCAACTTGTTGCAAGGTGTCTGTACATTATTATCCCACCTCAATAAATTACCCCCATGTACTATAAATTCCCTTTATGTTGCATGCTTTCTTTAAGCTTTGGTGTGTTTCCCTTCCTGTTTGGCGTGTTCGTTTGGTTTTCCCTTGTCTATGTTTGTCGCTTGTATCAATAGTGAAGGACTAACTCTATTTTCCAATTGAACAAAAACGTTGGTCTACTATCCCAGGAGTTTTAAGGTTCTCTATTGCCCCTACGGTCCGATTTTTCTCGAGCTAGATCCGGTTGTTGTCATGCAATATGACTATCCTAAAAATTGAAACTTTAAAGCATGACAACTAAGCACATAGTGCAAAGTTTTGCTTCTCGGTCACACTGCGCGCACCTCTCTAGCCAATCTGCATTCATTTGCACCATCAACCCAACTCCGAGGAAGGTCTTAATGAAGTTCTCAAGTGTGCCTCGGTGTGCGGGAGGAGTGTTTAAATTGATGATTGAATTCAATGAAGTTTGATGAAATCCAAGCCCCTTTAGAGGCCTAAAAGACCATTTTTGGTCATTTTGTAGCTAATTGAACACCCTCCAAATGTATTTAGGAGGTATCTAAAGCATCTGAGGGTGATTTCGAGACAACATTGAAGATGCCTAAGACAATTCAAGAAAAATAAGGAAATAAAATCTTATTCAAGAGAAATTTTTCAATAGCGGTGCTCATGATTGAGCATGTCTAAAAATAGTAAGTGTCCAAAAATCGCAAATCCTCAACATTCTTGACACTTCAAATGAAAATGAAGCATCATAAGTTGAAAACTATGAAAAATATTTTAAAATAGCGAGTCTTGGATAGGATTTGCTAAAAGTAGTAAGTATTGGAATTGAGCTCAAAAAGTTGTGGAAACTTCCATTTTCTTATCTCATTGATTTTTTCCATCATTACAAAGCCAAAGATGTCTTGTGGTCCGAACGGAAATAAAATCACGTAGGATCTCACAACATCGGTCAAGAGGTGATCTTTGTAAGGCATAATTTGATGCAAAGGGGCTAGATGGGCCAAATAATCCTATTGCGGTAGAAGGGAGTCATCCTGATTGAATTCATTCATGAAAAGAACATCATACGGATCACACTTGTGCCAGGGAAAAACCGAGTGAATCAACATGTGTGAAAAATAGTCACTTTGACAACGGGAGAAATAAGAAACATCATGAGGTCCATGAAGAATCAAATATCAAGAACCTCATTGTAATTCAATCCATTTAAGGAATGATCATCATGAGCATGATGAGAGAAGCTCACCATAAGTGATGGTGGCGGTCATCTCATGCTCACAAACAATGCATACTTCCCGAGAGTGTTTCCAACACTTAATCTATTCTGGTGATGAACTTACATCTTGCGAGTCAAAGAGGTGGAAATTGCAGTGTTTCGATTCAATGTGGAGATCAATAACATGTGACTCATCCTCAAGTTTCATTCAAGGATCAATCCTTCTATCTGGAGGAGGAAACATGTTTCCATGAGGAGTAAATGAGAAAAAGGATGTCTAGGAACACCAAGTATGTTTCCATCTAAGGAGATGACATCTTCATCACAAAGGTGAAATGTCAAGCTCAAGGAGTGAGTTGATGACCATCATATACTTGACTCTTCCATTGTGACCAAATATCTTCGAGGAACGAGTCAACATGAGCTAGTCAAGCCACCGTGATACTCAGGGCCATCATATGTGAAGGGTCAAAGAGTCGCGTATTCTTTAGAGAGGCATATGAGCACAAAGGCAAGGATTCATGAACCGAGAGAGGCAAGGGGATAATCTTCATTTAGAGTACCATGTTTGCAAGAATGAGAAACCATCTCAGTTTCACCTGTTACAATTCACATAGTAGTGTTCCTAAACACTCATTCATCACTGGTAGTGTGATCACACCTCAAAGGAAGAAGCATGTGCAATCACCTCATTTCAATTCAATGAATGGCCACATGGAAGGAATCTCATTCAAGGAGCAATCCTCTATTTGCAAAGTGAGGATCCATTTCAGTGAGTGAAAGACAAGCATAAAAGGGTTTGAGCATCATAGAATTGGTTTTTGGTCACAAAAATGGATTGTGAATGGCCTAGAGAAGTAAGAAAGTGATCCTCACTCTGTTGTGTGATCAGAAGAGATGATCATGTTCCCACCACAATGCAAATCTCACAACAGTGTTTCTAAACACTTATGCGATGCTCTAGAATGTTCCCATGTCTCACAAAAGAAGGAGATTGTGATCACCATGCTTCAAATCAGCAAGTTCTCCATCAACAAAGCTTCATATTCATCATTTTGGTCAGCCATTATCCTATCTATATCTCCCTTCTTCTCTTTTTTATATTCTAATTCCTCATTGAAAATGTGCTTTTACCTATTTTATCTTATTTGCTTAAGTGGCCTTTAATCCAATATTGTAAGATTCCTTTTTCATCAATAAGAAAAAGCCTCATTTTCATTTCCTAGGAACATGGAAGGTCACAAGTGATGAGGAAAGGTGAAAATTCATGTGGGGGGAGATGAAAGGATAGTTTGTAATGATATATATTGGAATGAATTTTCCATTCAAAAGGGTTGGCAATTGTTGATTGTTGTATGTTGTTGAGCTTTGTATCACTACTAAATCAAGTAATACAAGATGCATTTCCTCTATTTTCTTTCTTTATGTTCCTCCACCCTCTCTACTTTACAATTTTATAAGCATTGTGATATTGCAAAACCAAGAAGGAGGTTTGTGTCCTTGAGTGTTAGATCTGTAGAACTTTGTGTCCGTGGTTTATTAGTTTTTTCGATTGCTTACATTGTTGAGCTCTTCTAATTGAATGTGGACCTACTTCAGTTATTGTATGTAATTTTTGTAAGTCTACTCACAACATTAACCCTCTCTCCTTATTTCTCCTACTCCCCTTTACCTCCTTCTACAACAAATTCCTCCCTTGTACATTGTATAAGCACTTTGCCACAAATCTAGTGAAGTATTCATATGTGATCCTCGGCCTAACAACCACCCATAGACTTTATTTAGTTTACATTTAATAATGGGAGCCTCCTCATACACAAGGAGGGGCTTAGCCCCGTGACCGTTGGCAAAAACCAATAATTTGCACTAGCGACAAATTATTTCACCAACACCTAGCTCCTTCCATCCGCAAAGCTCCTCCCATCTATGAAGCTCCCCATATTGTGTCAATTTAAATTTATACATGATTGTTAACAACTATTATAGCACTTTTACAATGTTATAACATCAAAAAATTGATCTCCTTTTGCCCCTTTCAAGGGTGTGAACCATGTAGGAGCTAAAAATGCTCTTGGAAGTAAGTGCACCAATGAAATAGTAGTACTATAGGGCCTGAAATTGCTCATGACAACAACATGGAAGTTGAAAAATTATAGCATGGTTGTCCCAAGTTTTGAACCTACACAAAGAAAACATGACAAAGAAATTAAGAGCTCCCAACATGACTCTTTCAACCGCTTCATCATGCCTTAGGCATGTTATTCAATCATCTTCTTATGCTTGCATCTTCTTCAAAATTCCCATTTGTGTGATGGACTTCCAAAGACCCACTCTTGTTGACTCAAATATGGTCATAATTTTATTTTTGCATTTTCTTGCTCCCGAGTCATCATCGTGGTGGCTGGAAACTCTTCTATAGTAGTTGCAAACAACCCATCATTGATGGTAGGTGGAAAATCTTTCCACCTTGTTGCTGAAAAAAACTTTTTTGATTGTCATAAAAAGTGTTAAGGGGTTGGTTTTTGCAAACAACAACAAAATGAATAGGAAAACAATTGTCATACTTTAAATTCTTCAAAAAAATCAGAAATTATAGTGATAGAGGGGTTGTAATCAACCATATAATGACTAAATATTCTTCAACAATATCAACAAACTAAAGATTGCTCAAGTGTATGACTAAGACTACTTTGGTATGGATACATATAAAAGGTTAAGTTGGATAGAAATGTGGGTGAAAACAACTCTACAACACAAAATAATGAAGTTTTTATAAAAACACCTCCTCCTTGTGTTCTCCTTGACACCATAAAAACCTTTATGGTTGTTATAGAAGTGTGAAACAGGCTCGTATTATTTCTAAAAACAACTAAAAGATGGGTACATCGGTTATCATACATGACACACTTCGCCAAACTCAACCATGTGAGTGATCTGGGGGGGTGAACAAAATTGTTCTTTGACCACTTCCCATATCAAGTATCTCGCTTCCCCGACAATGCTGAATATCCTCATAGCCTTGTTCTTAGAACACTGATTCTCCAACATTTCGTTAGAATGCATGACATACTTCATAGGGGTCCTCATGAACTTCTTTTCTAGTCAAATGCATGAGATAATTTTTCATTAAATAACAGTAACATTGAGCTCCTCAAAACCTTAGGCTTCTTGTATCTCCAAAGATCACCTGGATCCCAAACTTCTATGTACAAGTAATTTGGAACTTGTATGAAAGGGTGTATGTGCCCTTTGCCCTTCACGATGTTCTTCACTCTATCACCATTTTCATTCATTATCCATGATGACCACAAATTCGATGTGATATAATATGAAGCATTAAACCGAGATATGATCATTCTTTTCAACATACTATCCATGACGACAACACATCTTAAATGACATAGTAGGAAGTAACAAATCCACAACACTTTCATACGTTTGGTTGTTCTCATCTTGTTCACCTTCCTTTGTCAAATGAAGATTGGTTGAAATATCTTCAACACTTCCAACCTTGTGACTCAAATTTTTTGAGTTAGGACCAACATTCTCCTTCACCTTCGATTCTTCATATTCAACAATGAAGCTCTTTCCGCCTTAGCTCCATCCAAATTTTGATGACACATGCATGGAGCATCTTCATGGTTCTCATCAAAGTCATGTACACCATAAACTTGCTTCTTATTGATTGTTCTAAAAATCCCAACAAGTTGAATATCAACATTATCATCTGAAGATTTGGCTTCAACCACCAAATTCTCTCCACAATTTTGCAATTCAGATTTTTCTTCTTTCCTTGGCTCATCTCCTTTGGTTGAAGTAAGAACATTCACACTATTAATATTGTCAAGTTCCTTCTTATAGTTGTCTTGAAAATCCATCTCATATGGCAATGACTCAATCTTTGAAATGCTTGGAAGATGGATAAGGATTTCTTGGAAAAGATCATCTTTCCATTTGGTACCTTTCATCTTATCCTCAATTATGATCAAAACATTGTAAGGACATAGTATGAGGGTAATACAATAAATCCTTGCTATGGAGATAATCAAATTGCTTACCATTAGTTGTTGATATGAAAATTTCAGCAAACTGAAAATAATCATTAGTACCCGGTGAGGTACTTTTCTCATGTGCATGTCTTCCCACAAAGTCTTTCTAGAACTCCCCCTCATAAACTTCATGATTTGAAGGGAAAATTGTTGTTGTTTCTTCTTTTCTACCTCTTTCATACATTCTCTTTTATAAATTTTTATACGTGTTGTTTTGCTTGAGTGGCTATCAACTTAGCTTCCCTAGCTCTTCTTAGCCATTCATCACACCTGTGTTGGGTCTTCATTACATCTTCGCATTTGAAAATCTAAATTATTTTTCTCTTTAATCCCAACATTTTATTCATTCAAATCCATACATATTCCTTTGGAGGAATCTTCCACTTCAACTTGCATGGTGGACTCCTCTATGGCATGTTCCTTCTCAATCTCTAACAACTCTGATTGCTCTTTTTCCTCATGCTCCACCACCAAAATGTCTTCCTTATCAACTTCTCGAGATTTTGATTCTCTCTTTTCCCACAACGTTGTTTTTATTTACTCTAATTGTATCACCACCATAGGATTGGGATCTAAATTTTCTTCCTTTTGTAAGAACTTCGCTTGAAAAATCATTGGTTGCTTAGATGTTGTTCTCACGAATCACAAGCTAGGAAGGTCATGCTTTGATACCATTGTAATGTCCCTTTCTTGCTCAAATTTGAAGAATTTGGATTTTCCCCAAAACCCTAATGGAACATTGCTGGAAATGTTGGCAACCACATGTAGATAACTTGTCTTTTATGAAAACAATATGATTTTAGGAAAAGAATAGGGCAATACCTATTTTAGGTCCACGAACCCTAATCGACCTAGGTTAAATTCATATTTCAAGCATCTCCCACACACAAATCTTCAAAAATACATTAGCAACATGAAACTCTTGATGAAATCATGCAAATAAATGCTTCAACAATAAAATACAAATTGTTGAAATTAATTAATTGCTCAAAAACAACTAAAACTTCAAAAATTCATATCTTCATAAATACTTGGAGATAAAATGCAAATGATAGCTCAAAATGACCACAAAAATGGCAGCTATCAAACAAAATTAGAATCATATTTTCCAACCACCAAAACTCACTAAAATATTGTCCCGAAATATCTAAAGGGGTTGCCCAAGATGAAAATGAATGTGACAACCCCAAAAAAGTATCTTTGGAATTTGTGCCCTAGCACAAATGGAAACCCTTGTCGTTATGAAATTCTAAATTTTAAGCTCACTTGTGACTCCCAATGAAGCCACCAATGCAACAAATGAGGGTTTTTGTCCCCAGTGTTGTGACTATTGAGGGTTTTCATCCTCAATAAGATCCGACGAGGGTTTTCGTCCTCAAAGGCTGAAAATGAGAGCCCAATGCTCTAATTTCCAAAGATAAATATAAAATTCACCAAATGATCCTTACAACGAGCCCCAACATTTGCCTTTATATCCCTTTCTTTCTTTTCCCCATGGAGCGCGCCATATAGAAGCCTTTATTTCTTTTTTAACATTTATTTTTCCCCTTTTTAGTTCTCCTTTTGGGTCGCTCCACTTGGGCATTTAAAAATAATTAATTAAATGCACTTTTCCCTCTTTTTAATAATTTAATTAAAGTGTCAATAATTAAAATTACTTTAGCACTTAAAATTAAATTATTAATTTACTTCCTTCCTTTCCCCCCCTTTTAGCCGACTGAAAATAATGAAAATAGGCTAAGGGTCTTCTTTCTGCTTTAGTATTTAAAAATACATTTTATATTTAATAATAATATTATTAAGTTGCCCATAAATAGAGAGTTATCTGGGCTCAACTTAAAAATATTATTAAGTATTTCTAATTTAGAAAAGGGTACATTACATGACTCTAGTCCATCCATATGTAGACAAAGTGTTAGCTTTACTCACCTCGAAGAGGTTTTCAATGGGAATGGCGTGTGATTTTTTCATGAAAGGGCATTCACGAATTTTGTGGTTCGTGCTTTAACACCAAAGCAAATATTTGACAAGTTGATGTAAAGTACGCGTAGGATTAGGTGGGCCCATAACCCACAACTCCAAGGATTGAAACCTTGCTCGATACCAAATGTCGTGCATATGATTTTATGACCCAAAATAACTTAAAACTAATAGTATATTAGTTTTAAATTATTGTGGTCGACTTAGTAAAGCTTGCAAAAGATTACTAAGCCTAAATTGAGTGACACTAAATCAACATTTCCATGGGTTATAATTTTGAATCCCTTGGTGAAATTTATGATTTAGGAAACAATTATTAATTCCTTATTAAGTAATTAACCAAATGACATCTAACCAACATCTTTTAACTTTAAAGTAAAATGTCCCAAAATTTACAAGGTTGACGGGTAATAAATTTGATAGTTGTTTTGGGTCGTAAAATCACGGGCACGACATATGAGAAATGCTCGTCTTCTATTCAAATATCAATAGTTCTTTGAGATCCTTGGAAAGATCAACTCCGATACAAATACACTTTTGTGGTCTAGCTGCATAAATGTGCTCTGCGCATGGCAATCGCAGATGAATCGACCTAAAGGTTCTATAAGTTGGTCTATGAAATGTTGGAAGTGCAATGGCAACCCAAGAAGCTCAACCCAAAATGGGATGCGAAGCTTGGCTTGCTTTGATACCATGAAGTCTTTGGTTCAGTGGGAGAAAGTGACTAGGGTATTGCAGAATAAACAAAGGGTCGTGGGCAACTATGGCTTTGCGATGTTTGATATTGGAAAACTTGAAAAGAAAAAAGCCTTGGGGAAGGTTTTGAACCCCATCAAATTGGATTTCCAGTTATTATGTCCCCCAATTCTTAAGCATGCTTTCGTAGAGAATTCAACCAACAAAATAAGCAACCAAAGTAAGGTTCCCAAACCAATAACAAGCTTTATCTAAAGCATGTCAATCTAAAGCAACATCTGGTATAGAGTCTAGTGCAAGGGATTAATTACCTCATGAAATACCTTCAGTGCGAACTTCCTAGCTCTTTTTGGTGCCATTGTTTTTCAGAGCTCCAGCAGAAACACCTGCATCAAATGATCTAAGATAGAGACATCAGGCATGTTCACCGCATAAAGGGCGGTGAACTGATAGGTGTTCCTCTAACCAAGAAGAAATCACATAAATAAAATTTGTGAATTGATATTTAGCAGCTATAACTTTTCAAGCATTAAAATTTCAGCTCGATAAAATATTCAGCAATTTTAATTGGTTGCCATTTGAGATAAGTAACTTTCAGTTCATAAGAACTAATCCTATAGTTCCTGCTTTCAGCTCAGTATATTTCAACGTTGGGCAGATCGTGATATTGCAATACAACCCATGTGAAGTTTAATATACAGTGAAACATTTACCAGTGAGCTTAAAATGATTTCCTCCTGATCTTGACTGAAATGATATTTTCGTCGTCGTCTTGCTTCATTTAAGAGAAAACGAGAACGTTGCATAGACACATGTTCAGTTACAGATTTCAGACTAACAGTTGACGACTTCCTAAGAAATAAATGGGCACTGTACCCTAAGAATATCCCAAGCCATAGTATACACTAACGTAAATAGGCACATTAAAAAATATATCCAGGAGCAGTTGAGAAACTTGTCAATTTCAACCAGAAATATAAATGATAGAAATGTATTGGAGAACGCATAAATAAGCATCAATCGCCCGAAACAAATGAGAAAGACAGCTCCTCATCCATCAAGATGAAATTGGCTCATAAGGGTAAGAAATCCATGGATGTTCGAGTGCTTCTGTTGCATTTGGACGATGCAGTGGATTGATCTGGAGAAGGTAGCCAACGAAATCGATAAAACCAACATCCCCTGTGGGCAGACGATGACTTAGGGAGCTTCTCTTAGGAAGAATATATTCCAGTTGCTCAGTTTCCTGAAGATCAACCAGAAAAACTGAATCTATTATAATGCATGTAAACATCAAGATTAAAGAGTTAATAACTAAGTTTAGGAAAGGCTTCTGCTAAACATTTAGGTACAAGAATTTTAAGAACGTTTATTTGAAAATTAATACTTTGTAAAAAGACAGCCGTTGAAACTAAACTTCTAATCGTGGAATCAATAAACATTCTAACCAGCAAACATCCTCCATTTCAGAGCAATACAAAATTTATCCAATTTTGAACAGTGCAGTGTCAAGTAAAACTTTTCTTACATAAACACTGCATATCACTGAAGGCAAGGCATGAAGAAACTAAACATAATTGAAAATTATCATTGAAGTCTCCACTTTGTCATGACCTTTTAAGGCCAAGATTCAAATACAATGGCAATATCCTGAAGAACAAACAAATACATGCCTTAAGGGAGTTAGACTTTGTCAGTATACCTCGATTTACTTCAATGCCAATATAATGAAACTTGACATGTTTATTCGCATCTTAAACCACAGATTGAGAGATTGTGAGGGTTTGTGTACGTAGTTGGTACGGATTGGTACTCCCCAAAATTAGAACAGAAAGCTAGGCAACAAGAATGGTTACAGGATTGGCAAGGAGAAGAACTACTCAAGCACAAGGAAGCAAGTGTATTGATCATTTATTTATTCATCGCTGTCATAACTGAGACCTGCTCCTCTAGTAGCATGTGATATACGGCAAGCTTAAAAGTCTCACAGATCCCATTCTCCAATGGTAAGCATCAAGCAATCACAAGACTCTTTGCATTCAGATTCTTTGGAAGGATACTAAGCATGAACGTGACCTCATCCCTTCTGACAACTATCACTTCATGCCAAAAACAAAACACTTAAATCAACACATAAACTGGTAACCCAATAACAGGCAATAGAAGGATCAAAACCAATCATCGAGCATTAATGCACTAGATTTAGGTTTAGACAATTTCCAACTAACACATGAGGATCTTCCCTCACTCAAACCAAAAGTAATTTTAATACTACCAGAAAAAATACTGGTGTTCCAGATAAATGTTGTGACAGCTAGACATTGGTACAAAATCTAGCAATTTGATACCATTCCTCATGAGGTCACTATCCATGCATTCTTAAGCGTTCAATCCACAGCAATTTGAAACGAAACACGTGGATTTTAAAGACATGAAAAATCAGATTGGTGTCACCATACTCACTAATGCCAAACCAACTGTGAACATGCCTTCACTGAATATATACTGAACTATTATGGCCCAAGATCAATGTCAAACCAAAAAGAAAACTTTTGAACAACGAACACCAATACCTTAGAAGATTAACAAAAGTGTCTTGGTGCCATGAAAAGGACAAATATAATCAAGGTCATAATGATTAACTTTAAATGATCTGAAATGGATCAATTTAGTTCAGTAAATATGGCTTTACTCTCTCATACTCAAACAAAACATACTCAAAATTGACAAGACAAAGACCAAGAATGCCAAGGCAAGAAGAAGAGGTCAAGACATATACAAACAGAATTGGCAATATCCTAGCACCTATTTATAGAGAAATACACTACCAAGAACATCAAACACAAACTAGTAAATACATACCACATTACAGCATACAAGAATAGGATAGTAGTCAATGCTTCATTCATAGGTAGTGCTCAATACAACCTGTTTGGTACAGGGAGGACCTGGTACTCAGCATCCTTTCCCGATATACATCATTCTATTTATATGGCAAGAAGACCCAATGGGTTGTCGGTTAAACACAACTGTCAACAAATGAAAATAACCAACAAGAGTTATTACAAACTACCAAACACGATAATAGAAACATTAACTACAACAAAACATCAGCTACTAAAATATGTAATTATTAAGATGCTGAACCCATGACCATACTAATATGGCAGTCTACATTTACACAGCCAGTTGGGAGGACTCGCCCTGCATTAGCGCGCCACGAAGTGTGCCAGGTCGCTGGGTCATTAACTCCTGAAATATCTAAAAAAACTTATACAGCCGGTGCATTGGTTGTTGAGCACCTAAACATGCCAGCTGTTTACCAAATTTGCATGTGGGGACATAAACAGCCGGCAAGTTAAGGTGGTCAATGGCCAATGCACCAGCTCTTTATATGAGAAAATACTTTATCCACCCTTAAAACAAGTTGGAGTCCCTTTCCAACAAAATTCATAGAACACATGATAAAAATTAGAGGGAAGATGGAAGACATTTTTAGAGATACTTCTGTAGCTGGAACTTACAGATACCCTTCTGGGAAATCATCTGAATAAAAATTCAAATTTTTGCAAAATTTTGAAATCCCAGGCAGCTAGTGGTTGACAAGTTGAAGGGTGCACAGCCGTGTGAGGACATACGGATGTGTTTGAGGACGATACAACTGCTGTGCTCAAAAGCATACTGTTGCTGCATTTGAAGGTTGGACTGCTAGAGAGTGAGCGGCTCAAGTGTGGAAGTACAATCTCTTTGAACTTGGGAATACAGTAGGCTGTCTCCATTTCTTTCATTCCTTATTTTCTAATGAGTATGATTTTTTTCTTGAACTTGACTTATTTGCATGGTGGTATTGAGTGCACGAATAATCAAACTTCGTCAGCTTTGTGCCAAGGTCTGAGGGGTATCAATTCCTTAAGCATACAATCTCTCTTAACTTTTTCCTTCACTTGTGTATCTCTTTTATTCTATTAATACCTGGAACATTTTGTGTTCCTTTATATTTGTGCTAAGTGGGTCACAATGTTGTTTTATGGACTTCGACACCCAATATTATTTACATTAATATTTTCCATCCTCGTCCAATAAAATTTAATTTGAACCCGCTCGTTGCATCTTTACATCTCATATTGTCCGCCTTCTCTAGTCGCTTGGCCCAATTATTCATTATCTTATTGATTTTAAATGGCTGTAGCTAAAGTACTTTAAATTTGTCTGGCTTGAATTCCCATTGACCAATACTAATTCATAAAAGCACCCTGGATGTGAAATTCTTATCATGCCTGTACTTTTGTCATTTTTTTAACACAAGTACCCTTAATTTAAAGTTCATGTGTCACAAGTGTTGGTCATGGCAACACTTCCTTTGCCCCAGCATAGCCTTGCTCAACCAATGTATGCCTCTCTATTCATCTAGGTTGACCATATATGTCATATACGACCGTAATCTAAAATTGGATCATACTTCAGGAGGTTGTATCTTACCTTCAATTAAAATGTTATCCTTAGACCCCGCATTCATGCTCATTGAAGTGGACTCTTTGGACTTCATGTCGGCTACATGTTCAAACTAGGGGGCCAACTTATCATCGAAAATTTCACTGTGACATTGTATTATGAACTCGGTGGGAAAGCCCACTATGATATTCATAGTTTGGAAGGACTTGGCATCACCGACATCTTCTTTTGGTCATCTCGCTACAAGATTTGGCCTTTCTCAATCTCCATAATTTCAACAATATTACAAGTATGTTGGAACACTTCATAGTCTTCTATCTGCCAATGGAACAAACCGCTAAGGGAGTTTATCTCATCTTCAAAGCATGATTGTACCTCCAAGACCTTAGTGTCGTTTGGCTCCATCATATCTAGGTTCCCATCCATCGGGTGTTCTTCTTCAGAGTCCAAATTTGATGACTCTAATGAGGCTGCTTCCTCGCTAATCGCTTGATTCTTCAAATTTATGACATACTTCCAATATTTGTTTCAATGACAATAAGAATTATTTTCCCAATAATGCTCATCTTTGGCTTCTATCAACTAGCCCCAACCCAATAGTGCATCATGGGCCATCTTTTTCAATGAGATGACTGCAAAATTTAACAAAGAAGGTTGGGTTCCAATAAATACCTTTTGTCCTATCATTGCACCCAATACCTTAACCCAATATTAATTTGCTCCTACCAATTGGAATGTCGCAAGCCAAATAGTTGACTTCACAAGATTATTCCAAGCCTCTTTGGAAGAACATTACTACTAGAACCACCGGAAACAATAGCATTTGTCAAATTCCAGCCTATAATTTCCATATGCAAGATTGTTGATTGTCCAACTAGATTCATCATGAAAAGCATAGGATCAATCACTTGTCACCTCACAATGGTGGATCAACTATGGATTCATTTTCCTTTGTTCTCTCCCCATCACCTAACGCTATACCATTTGACATTAGGTGTGTCTTTGTAAGCTCCGTGCCCAATCTGTTGTCTTGTATGGTAGCAATTATAGTATTCTTGAGTTCTTCAATGCTTTGCAATAAGCCAAACTATCAAAAGATAGGGTTAGTGGTTTGCAAGAATTGTCTTCCAATAGCTTTATCGAACTAGAGTCTTCTTGTCACTTTGTACTCATTTTTCAAGTGACTAATGTTGCTCTTCACCCATTTCCCTCTCAACTTCCATCCTTGTTTCAACTAGCCTTTCCTTCTCCATACATGGGTTTGGATAAATAGCTTTACTCACTTGTGCACTGTTGGACAGAATGGCTTAGTATTAGCCATGCGCAGAGGTTGAAGACTGCGCGCAGGTAATAAGAAAGGACCAAAAGGAATGAGTGGGAGCATGCACGAAAGAGCGGAGGGTAAAGACAGGTCAACACACAAGGAAGAAGCAGGTCAGCATGCAAAGTTCCGTGCATATGCACAGGGTTTCAGGACTTAGCCAATTTTGGAGTAAAGGCTAAAAATAGGAAAGAACGCAGATGGCATATCACACAAGGAACATCCAGAAATAGGCAAGGAAAAGCAAAGCACATGCAAGATAAGATAAGGACGACACATGGAGAAGAGCTATTTATAGGATTAAAGCATGGATGAGGCCGAGCTATTTATAGCTCAATCTAGAGTTAAAGAAAAGTTGTAAAAAGCATGCATTCTATGTTTAGGACATCTATTATTAGGAATAACGCATGTAAGTAGTGAAGGGCAAGTCCTTGCCGTATATAAATAGGTGTTGCACTCCTTGTAATAGTGTGAGTGATATATGATAAGTGAAGGATGCTAAGTGTGCTAGTATGATAGAGAGATCTGGTATATGTGTGATTATGTATTCGCGCATGGATGTAATTAATATGTTTATGTAATGAACTATGCTTATGATGGACAATTGTGTATGGATTGCAAGGATTAGTAGATCTGAGTATGGTGTAATGGGAGTTCAAATACTATTGATAATTTTCTATGTTGATTGATTTCCTTATTATATGTGTTGCCTTTGATATAATATGTTGTTATCCTCATATATTTTATAATGATTAAGTATTCTAACCACATCTTGATAAGCGCACAAAGGAGGAACTCGGTTGGTTGCGCGCACTTCGGGTGAGCACCTAAGCATCTGTCTAGGTGAAGTTCCAGTCGCATAACCTTGTGAAGTGTTGGCTACTAGACTTCAACATTTTGGTTCTGTTTTCGGGACCTCTTTTCATTCTGCTCATCAGGATGTGGCGTACATATGGCGTTCTAGCTATCATTGAAGAATATTGAGCGTTGGGTGGATGACGGCCCAAGGCGAATTTGCTCGAGAGATACAACATCGAACAATATTTTAATGTGCGCAAATGGGTGGAAGAAAATTTGTATGATTCCTTGTACGAGACATTCTTCACTTCTTCCCAGTAGATTTGTACGAGTGGCTAGCAAGAGCTTACGCACAGAACAAGGGTGTTAAGTTAGGCAAGAAGCAAGTGTGGAGCCAGGATAAGTATCAAGCACTTTCTGATTTGGATCCGCCGTGGACAAGACTTGTAGATCCTTGGTGGGAAGGTGTGTTGGGAATTATACCGTGGAGTATGTCATTTCGACATACTCGTGCCGGAAGAAGCGAGTTCGGTTTTGCACGAACCTAGAGGATCCCATTAAAGAGGTTTACCATTGGCTATAAAGATCTTGATGATTGAGCTAGGTATGGAGAACCTGCCTATGGAAAGCTAAAACTCCACCGCGCACTGAGGAAAGAAGCAGGTTTGGGAAGAATGGCGTCGGTCAAGCGGAAGAAAGAGAGAAGAAAGATGCGCGCAGGTATAATGATGCATGAGAGAGGGCAGTTGAAGAGGCACTAAGACTGAGAGAAATGATTTCGGGTGGAAGTGATGCGAACCTGCGCAGAAGGCGAGGACCACAGATCATGTCCTACCAGTATTGGGGAAGCGCAACAGAGGACCCCTTCAAAGCATTTGATGAGGGCAAGTCGAGGAGAAAATAAGAACCCTTGGCGTGCATCGACCCGGCTGGACACCTAGCCCTTGTGCATGGTGCTTAGAATCCGTAAGTTGTTGTAGAAGATCATCATAGTGAAGGCGAGCAGGAAGGTAATCAAGGATCACCACGTTGGGTTGGAGATACGGTAGGCACGTATTGGTATCAGCCAAGAGGCACAATGAGATTAAGGCAACACCTATGGCAGCTGTGAGGCTCTACCGTGTTTGGACATACCTTGTTTAGAAGCAATTTGGTAGCGCGACATCAAGACAGGGTAGTGGTGTGCTTCCGTTGGAGGAAATACCATAGGTGGAGTAGTGGAACAAACGGTTGGTGTGCAATTCAACACTACTACGAGGATACAAGGTAGTACTTCTACAGTTCCCTAGGTCGCGGGGAGGATCGGGTCTTCCACCGCATGAAGGAAATCCTGGTGGAGGTTCAGGCTCAAGATCTAGCCCCACTCCGGTTTAAGAACCACAACACCAAAGGTCAACAACCTCAATAACCACAATAGAAAACCCCTAAAATTTTCTTTGAGATGTCCCTTCATTTGCCATAATATAGGTGTGGAATATGCAGCCGAGCATGTGCACAAGTGTGAACTTTTATGGAGAGCCAAGGGAATAACAATTCTAGATCGGAAGGCTAGTCAATTTGCAACAACACTTCAAGGCCGCGCACATAGTTGGTATAGGAAGTATGATCCACACCGACAGCAGTGGATTATGATGTGTTGCGCACCGCCTTTTTGGATGAGTTTCGTATACCCGAATTTGAGCAACAGAGCATTAGCGCGCTAAAGGACATTGAGCAGGGATTGTCTAAGAGTGTTAGGGAATATGATGCATGTTTTAAGACCTTGTTATCCAAACTTTCTTATGATATTCATTAGAGTCGCATGCACAATGGTTTGTAGGAGGCTTGCTAACACCCTTCCGAAGAGATCTTTCAGATAAGACATTTACTGATCCACCTGAAGCTTTGGAAGCAGCACTGCGTGTTGAAGCGGTTAGGAGCGTAGATATTAGGGTAATTCCATTTCTTGAGGCCCAGATAGTAACAATGGCTACTCGACTGGAAAATTTATCTGCCAATTCAACTCATGAGACGTGCAATGGATTGTGGTTACTGATTGTGAGGTAGAAGGACATTCAAAGGATAGTTGTCCATGCAGGAGTGTGCACACGCTACGCGACAACTTGTGATATTCGTCATAAGAATCATGAAGTACGTAACTATCCACTTTTGCAACGCGCTACACAGAAGAATGTGTCATTATATTGCAAGATTTGTGATGCGCATACTCATGACATAGCCAATTATCGTCTGATTGATCAAATTCATGAGGCTTGTGAAATAGGGTTACGCTAGACCAATGTAAAGAGTAGCTCGCAAGCACAAGGACAAAATAACGAAGGGCGCAACAATGGTAATGGAGGCTTTAGAGGTGGATATCGAAGCAGAGGCTGCGGTGGACGAGGAAGGTTTGCATGAGGAATGTGTTACACTTGTGGGTCGCTGATCACTATTAGTGTGAGTGTCCGAAGAATCAGGTTTGCACATATTGTGGTAAGGCACATAAGGTAGAGGATTAAGTTGATTTGTACACCCATATGTGCAAAAATAATAAGAAAGATAAGGGAGTAACCATGATTAAGGTTGAACATGCAAAGCGAGAGGCAATGGACACCGAAGAAGATGGTTGTAGTAGAACCTCACCGTTATTGGTCACTACACACGCAAAAGCAGCACATGCGCATATGTAAGGGAAAACAAGACCACTCATCAAAGAGAGAAGAAGGTTATACATGCGAAGTATCCAGATGCGGGCCAACGAAGGAATTTATCAAGAGACCATGGGCGTCATCAGGGAGCTACAAGGGGAAATACAGTGCTTGAAGGAACAACCGCACGAGAGAGAACGCGCGAGGAATATTGAATTATCGCAAAAGGATGTGGATGATCTTAGAGAGGTATGTAAAATGCTTGGGCGGGATAATATCATACTCTTTGTTGTTGGGAGAATGGTTACGGGATAAGATACCACGCACAAGTGTAGAAAGGGAGCACTAGATTCTTCATGCCAATTTACCACCACAAGATCATGAGTATGACAAAGAAATCACATTGGATGCAGTGATTAATGGATGGCTGGTAAGTAATATCCTCATTGATATAGGCGCGAAGTAAATGTTCTCACACTTGATGCTTGGAACCAGATGGGAAGGCCGCCATTACAACCATCCTCGAATGTGTTTGGGTTATTGAAGGATGCTTTTATCACCATTCAAGGAGTAAATTTCAAGGGTGATTTTGAGGTATTAGAGCTCGCGAAGCGAACAATTTCCTGCTACCGCTAGGACATCCTTGGTGTTATGCCAATAATGCTGACTGCTTGCTTGATAAGCGTTATGTAAGTTTTGAGAACAAGGATGAGCGCGTGGTGATACCATTGGATGACACGAAGATTGTGCCTTATATAGAGCCCATCAATGAAGAGGATCTTAATAGAATCTACGCATATACGGTACCCACCCAGGAGCATGAGGAGCCATCAAAGGAGGGCGTGCTTCAGTGGGAAGACACACAATCCGTTAGTGATACTACTAGTGTGGCTTGTGACAATTGGGCTCATAGTACTTATGAGATGGTTGGTCGCGAGGTTTGAGGAAGAGTGGCGAGAGTAATTACATCGCAAACAATCAAGCGGATGGGTAAGGCATGTTTTCCAAAGTATATTGGAGAAGAAAAGCTGAATCATTCTTGTGTGCAATGGAAGAACAATGGCACAATGAAGGGGATTGGAGAAATATGATGGTATATACATCGTGTGGGATAGCAAAGTGCTGGTGGGCTACGCACGGAGACAATTTACTTGGTTGGCGAGAGATAAGTGTGACATTTTTAACAAGGTTTGCGGAACAATCTCCCTTTATTGATACGGGGTAATGATGGAAAGACTTCTCCCATGATACATGTTCAAAATTGTGAAAGGAACTGGATGCAAGGGAAAAATGCTTTGCCACCCTCTCTATGAGTACATAAGTTTTATTCTACTTTGTGCGGTTACGCGCGTGCCTAGTATGTACATGTTGAGTGAAGCAGAGACAACAAATTAGCGTGAGCTTATTTCGAGTATCACCCACACTTTTGATTACTATTCTACTAAACCACTGGTTCATGAAGCTCTAGATATTATGAAGCGCATCACATTAGCGGACAACACAAATCTTTGAAGAAGCTGGTGACTTAGTTATCTAGCAAGGCTGGTACTTGAAGCGTGTGATGATGTGGTGGAGTCGAAAGAGACCATGTTGGGGCGTGCATGGAAAGAAAAGAAGAAAGGAAAGCTTGTCTACCTCATAAATGATGAAGAAGTTTAGGATCTAGATATTAAGCACACAGAGGGTGCGTGCAAAGTATTGGACACCGCGCAGATGAGCAAGCACGCGCATACCGTGTGCCAGAAGACCAAGAAAGTAAAAATTGGATCTAAAGATGTGCCAAAGGAGGTGATAATTGATGATTATTGGTTTGAACTAGAGGTTGCAAAAATCATCTAGCTCTTTGCGTGACTTTCGGGATCTGTTTCCCGAGAGGATACCATGAGTTAAAGGTGTGCATCCATCGTTAGGTGAAATGAAGATCAAACTCAAGGATGGCGTGTGACTGGTTCAGAAGAGACCTTACTGGATGAATCCTAATCTACGTGTCAAGGTGAAAGATGAAATTGATAAAATGCTGAAGTCAAGCATTATTGAGTCTATTGAAGAGTCAGAGTGGATAAGCCCAATGGTTATCAACATTAAAAAGAATGGCAGGATAAGGATTTGTGTTGATTATAGGGTTTTGAACGCTTCATGTGTTATTGATCATTTTCCCATGCCATTTACTAAGGAGATCCTAGAAGGTGTTGTTATCCAATTTCACCCCCCCCGGGTTGAATTGATAACATACATCAGAATTCTCAAGTCCCAGGCAAATTGATTGATCCAGGCAAAAATCATGTTTCTAGGGTCCCTTCAGAAATTTTTCTAACTCTCCTGTCCAGGTTGAAAAGAACAAGCTTTGAGAAAATGCGAGAAAGTTGCAGAAAATAAGCTTGGGCCAGAAAAAATTGTGAAAATCGGCTAAGTCCTAGTCCCAGGATAGTCGGGACATTTGGGACGAAAAGGCGCGGATCGGCCGAAAAGCCTACAGGCGGCCCAAACAACAAAGGGACAAATGGACGCGAAATGCCCGAATCGGCCGAAAGAAAGAAAATTTGTCCAAGTCCTTTATCGGGAGCAAGCGGGACAAGAGTACGCAAAGGACCCGAACCGGCCGGTTCGGCCGAAACAGGAAACTTCAGCACAAGGACAAGTGGGACAAAGGGACGTGCGGGACGCGGATAGCCGAAGGAGCCGAAAGCCAATCAGATCACGCCACGTGTCACCGGCAGAAAAGGGACGAGGAAGCCCATTTCGGGCGGATCGGAGGATTCTGTCCCGCGAAGCACTGGGACATCTGGGACAAAAAGACGCGGTGGACGCGAAAATCCGGCAGGCCCGTGGACGAATCACAGCATGACACGTGTCGCTAAGGAAAAAGGTTCAAAAAGTCAAAGGGGCAAGGTTTGAAGCGGCCCAAGCCAATCGATGGACACGTGTCCAATGGAGCGAGAGAAGTGCGGAGCCGGGGGAAAGATTTGAGAAATTTGGCTAAGTTCAACCAAAGAACTAAAAGCGCAAGTCTACTCCGCGCCCGTGTCGACCAATCAATGCATGCCACGTGTCCCAGTGGCGGGCGCGGAGGAAAAGTAAAAAATGTTCCGAATCATCAAAAAGTCAAAGTTTTCAAGGAAAACCCACGGGACAGGTCAGATAAGAGAATAACATATCCAATCAGCACGTGCCACGTGTCATCCAGGTGGCAGAGCACGGGAAGAAATTTAAAAATTTGTTTTCGCTTGTTTTGTGTCCTAGATCTTCAGATCTCCATATCTTTCGATCCAGAGCTCGGATTGGCACGTTCTTTATATCAACGGAAAGCTTGTGAAATTCTCTACATGATTCTGGGGTTAATCTCGAGTTTTGGTGCAGTCTGGAGGGAGAAAATTGAGAAATGGCTCTGACGCGTGTTCATGGCCAGAAGCGACGTTTCAGCGACCAGATTTAATGCAGAATGGGCCGCATTCTCCTGTATTCCGGTCAAAATGACAGGGTATGGGTTTGTAAGGTTCCCCATGCCATTTTAATGCACTGCAATCAAGAAGGGATGGGCTCCCATGCTTTTGTATGCGTTTTTGTCCCCAGGCTCGACCCATGCGTGTAAAAGCCGAGACTTGGCTCATTTCGAAGGGGAACATTTCTTTGGATAGCAGGCTTCTTCTTTCACCTGTAACAAGTGATTTTTGCAAGTATCAAACCTCTTCTAAAATTGTTACAGGTTTTTTGCCCTTTTGATGTTGTAATACAAGGATTTTGACAGTGTAAATGACAATACAGGCTCTGTGATCAGTTTTCAGTCCTTTGTTTGTGTTGCTTGTTTCATTTCAGACCTCTAATTACATCTTATCAGCTTGTGCATGATGTCTTATGTTGCATTTTATGATCTCGTGTCTATCTGCGAGACAAGAAGTGTTCACCACTCGTCCTTTGGTGTATCACCTGTTAGTTTAGTTTCATTTCTGCACTTTCTATCTCTGTCTCCTTGGATTTTAGAGTAGGATTAGGTTTCAAACCTCTGTAGTTTTGCAAATATAGATCTAAATCAGAGGAGTTTGAGGAACCAGCCTCTAATCTGGAGATTCCTCTCTCAGTTTAACAAGTCCCCACACTTGGAGAGAGGTTTCCATGTTGTGCAATCACACTGGATGCTAGAGTGATCAACCTAGAAGCCTGATCTACATCCAGGGGTCTTTGTGAGTCTGCAACAACAGTTTTGGCACACCCGGTGGGACCTAGAGGTCTCATTTTTATTGCAGCAAAGTTGATATGCATCTTTGCTGCAGTTTTCTTGCTTATAAGAGCTATTATTTGCATATCTGGCGACTCCAAGGGGAAGAATCAACTGGTTTCAGCAGTCAAGCTTTGAAAACTCATGAGAAGAATCACCACAAGGTCAAGAGTTGGAGAAGAAGAAGTGTTGTTTGAATACCTACAATTATCTCCAAGAAGAAGGCAAAGAGGAAGAAGGATTCAAGGTCTCCATCTCCACCAAACAGAACTCTCTCAACTCCTCCACAGCCAGGCCTTTCATTCAAGATCTGAAGGGCTTTAAGACCGATTAGAATGGCTCAAAACAACCCCTACGTCAACTTCACAGGCAGCAGCCCACTTGCTCTCAATGCACAACATCCAGTTCCTATTGCAGCCTTGAAGAACATTCCCTACTTCACTGGAGAAAATCAGACTACTCCGAGGATCATGTTAAAGATATTGCTAACCTTTGTGCAATTCATGAAATCAATGAAATGCAAGTGGCTGTCAAGTTACTGGCATCTTCCTTCAAAGGTAAAGCATTACAATGGTTTAGGAGCCTTGGAGCTGGTTCTATCACAAACTGGAATCAGTTGTGTATTGCACTTCACGAGCAATTTGGAGAGAAGGGAGACAACTTGTCTCTTTTGGAGCAGCTAACAACTATCAAGAGAGCCCCCAACGAGCAGTTGACTGACTTCAACTTCAGATTTCAAAGGTCTTGGGATAGAATTCCAGTGGCAGTCAGGCCAACAGCAGAAGGTGCTTTTCTATATTACCTTAAAGCTTTGAATTCTGATATTTCTATGTTAATTCAATCTATGGGAGGCACAACCTTACCTGCTGCTTATAGCATTGCCATTAGAGCCGAAAACTGTCTTATTCAAGCTGGTAAATTGGCTCCTAGGCCTCCCATGCCCTTGTATCCAAACTTAGAAAATCCAAGCACTAGTCAAACACCCACTTTGGCTCCTGTTCCTACGCCTAGAAATCAAAGTTCAAGTGAAACTTCTACTTCATCCTCTAGTGCTTCAAATGAACTCCAAGAGGTCATGAAACAGTTGCAAAACCTAGGCAACGAGCTGGTTACTCTCAAGAGACAGCAAGCCCAAGGTTTCAGACCTTCTTATCAACCCCAAGCTCAGCCTAATAGGCAGCCATACCAACAAAATAGGTCACCAACTCAGGCTGCAAATCAAAATCAAAGCCAAGTAAGGCCTCCCGCTAATAGGCCATTTCAGCCCTATAACCCCAATGTTGTATCTGCTTCAAAAGCATTAGTGCCAGTCCAAAATAACATGGCCCAAGAATATGATTGGTGTTTCCCGTGTAGTCAGCCACACAACCAATCAATGTGCTTTAACGGTGCATTAAATCAAGCCCTGATGGTGCAAACCGTCAGTGGGTCGCAAGAGTCCAGCCACGAAGGAGATCAGCAGCAGGAAGCATCTCAACAAGGGACATCTCCGAATGAAACTACTCTTGTCAATTGGCAGGCTGAAGATTTCTGTGGTATGAATCAAATACCCTCTCAGAGTGTTGTAGCCAACACAAGGTCAAAGAGAAGAAATTTGGGTGAAGAACAGCCATTGGCCCCAAGTAGTTCACGACCTTCTGTCACTCCACAAGGTGTTGGCAAACAAAATGCAGTTCCAAACACGCAAGGAGCACCCAAACCAGCTCCTAAACCAACTCAGATGCCAGTTGCTGCTGCCCACGTGCAAGGAACGAATGCGCAAGCTAGGGGACAGCAGAGGGATGCTTCATCCCCATTCAACATCATTGACCAGATGAAGAAGACAAATGTAAACATATCAATGTGGGAATCACTATCCATCCCAGGCCAAAGAGATTTGCTACAAGCTGCCATGAAGGACTGGTCAACTTCAAATCAACAGGTCCAAATGCAAGAAAAGGTACTCACAAATGCTACCCAGCCTGAAGGAAATCATGGAGGTCAGCAAGGTAAAATGTTGAAGCCCCCTCCATTTTATGTTTCATTGATCATAGGAGATAAGTTGGTACATAATTGCATGATTGACTCTGGGGCAAGTAGTTCAGTAATGCCCAAGCAAATAGCTTATCAGGCTAGGGCTTCAATATGAAGTCATCTCCAAGGGTGTAGTGCAATTAGACGGGACAGCAGTGACAACGGTTGGAGTAATCAGAGGTTTGAGCCTCACACTGCACGCATGTCCCAACGTAATAGTGTTACAAGATGTGTCAGTCATAGACCTGCCACCACTCTTTGCATTGTGTTTGTCAAGGGACTTCACGGCCAAGATTGGAGGGTATTTGTCTGCTGATTGGTCACACATGCTATTCAGAACAAGGTATGGAACCAAGGCCACAATCAGGTCTGAACCTATTGCGAACTTTCACATTGAGCCTTACACTACCAGCCAAATTAATGCCAATTGCTCAGCATTTGATCAAGAAGATCACCCTAGCACTGATGAAACTGACACCAAGGTTGGAAGCATCCCAGATTTGACTCTTGATGAATGGGCAAGCAAGGTGCATGCTTTTGATCCCTATCAAGAAGTAGAAGAATCTGAGCTAGGAGTTTATTGTTTACATGAAGAGGATCAACCTCTCCCCAGCATCACCAAGCCAGATCATAAGGACAAGAATGAAGTATGGCAATTGTTCTTTGATGGATCAAGGAGTAGACAAGGTGCAGGAGGAGGAGCTATGCTCATTTCACCACAAGGTATAAGGTATTACTCAGCCTTCCGTTTCTAGTTTTCCTGTTCAAACAACACGGCTGAGTATGAAGCCTTAATTCATGGACTGCACTGGGCAATGAAGAAAGGCATCAAGAATTTACAAGTATTTGGTGATAGTGAGCTGGTCGTAAACCAAGTCAAAGGAAAAAATGCTGCCAAAAATGATCTGCTTAAGTGCTACAAAAATTGGGTATGGGATCTTATTGAAGATTTTGAAGCTTTTAGCATCAATTCCATCCCAAGAAAAAGAATGAAGCCGCTGACAGACTTGCAGCAATTGGGGCTGCGTTTGATGTTGCAGAGAGTATCAAAAGTGAGAAATCTCAGCCTCATATCAAATTGGTTGTGAGACCAGCTGTTCCAGATAACAACACAAGTTGGCAAGTCTTCGAGAATGATCAGCAAATTGTTAATTTCCTACAAGAAGAAGCTGAGTTCTCCGCCAGAAATCAAGACAAGCTGGAGCAGCAATATGGTGATCAGGTAGTACAGCTGAGAACTAACAAATTACCAAAAGGCCTCATAACCTTGGAGTCAATCTTCAACCCGAATGATCAGTTCCGGAAGGAGAAAGCGAACATTCAAGTAAAGGGTGAAGATTCAGAGCCTATTTTAGTGGGAGAAAGCAAAACATTGCAGATTGGCAAAGTAAGTACCTCACAAGAGAAATCTGATTTTGTTCAGCTTTGTCAAGAATTCCCAGATGTTTTTGCTTGGACTTACAAAGATCTGAGAGGTTTCAACCCAGAGTTGGCACAACATACTATTGAGCTGGATCCGGAATCCAAGCCTGTCAGGCAAAAGCAAAGGCCAGTGAATCCCCATATTGAACCTCTAATGAGAAAAGAGTTAAGCAAGCTTATTGAGGCCAGTATCATCTTCCCCATCAAACACTCAAGCTGGGTCGCCAACTTAGTCCCAGTCAGAAAGAAAAATGGAGAGATCAGGTTGTGTGTCGACTTCAGAGATTTGAATAGAGCCTCTCTCAAGGATCATTATCCACTCCCTTCCATGGAGCAAATATTGCAGGTGGTGGCTGGTTCAGAAAGGTTTTCACTACTGGATGGCTACTCAGGCTATAATCAGATTATGGTGAAGGGAGAAGACCAATTCAAGACAGCCTTCACAACTAAATGGGGCACATATGCTTACAAGAAGATGCCATTTGGGCTGTCCAACGCTGGTGCTACCTTTCAAAGGGCAATGGACATGGCATTCAAAGGCTTGATCAACAAGATAGTGCTGATATACCTAGATGATATCACTGTCTTCTCAAAGAATGCAGCAGACCATCTCTTTCACCTCAGGCAAGTGTTTCAGAGGTGTAGAAAGTTCGGAGTGTCTTTGAACCCCAAGAAGTGCATCTTTCTTGCACATGAAGGAAAACTTTTAGGCCATATTGTCTCAAAAGAGGGACTGGCAATTGATCCAGAGAGGGTTGAAGCCATAAGAGCACTACCATTGCCAAGTCACAAGAAGGCTCTTCAAAGTTTCTTGGGAAGGATAAACTTTGTTCGGAGGTTTGTCCCAGATTTTGCAGCCCTTGTCAAGCCCATCACCAAAATGTTAAAGAAGAGCATGGCTTTTAAGTGGACAGCAGAAGGCAAGGAGAGTTTTGAAGCAATCAAAGAAGCTATCTCTCAGGCACCAACTCTCATCAACCCAGACTTCTCCAAGGATTTCATCCTCTATGCATTTGGAGGCGATGACACTATTTCTGCCATTCTAGTACAGCAGAACAAAGATAATGATGAGCAGCCGATTGCCTTTTTCAGCCAGAGCCTAGATGACTGCGAGGTGAGGTACTCTTTTATTGAAAAGCATGTACTTACAAGTCGAAGCTTGAAGAAATTCAAGCATTTAGTCTCAAACAACAAGGTCCAGTTGCTGGTCTCACATGCTGGAGTTAAGGACTTCCTCCTCAACAAGGATTTGAATGAGAAAAGGGCAGGTTGGATCACCCGTGTCATGGAATATGACATTGATATCAAGATCACCAAGCTGGTAAGAGGGAAAGGACTGTGTGAGCAGCTGGTTTTGGGGAAGCAAAAGGAAGTATGCAACGAAGAAGAGGCTGTTTTGACAGTCCAAGACAGCCATGAGCCAAGTGGCAATCAAGAAGAAGACAATGCTTCCCCCACTCCTTGCTGGACCCAAGATATTATGCACTTCCTAGGCACAGGCCTATGCCCTCCGGAGATGAACAAGACCCAAAGGAGACACTTCAGGTTGCAGGCTGTTCCGTATGCCATTGCTGATGGAGTTTTGTTCAAAAAAGATGTGAATGGAGTGCTGCTGAGATGCATTAGCACAGGTCAGATTCAAAGGGTGTTGGAAGAGTTTCATGATGGACCAGCTGGTGGTCATTTTGCACCAAGAGTGACAGCTCTAAAAATCATGAAGGCTGGTTATTATTGGCCTAAAATCTTCAGTGATTGCTATGCATGGATCAAGAGGTGTAAGAATTGTGCATTCTTCACAGGAAAAGAGAAGTTTGCTGCCCTTCCATTGCATCCAATCTCAGTTGACCAGCCATTCATGCAATGGGGTTTGGACTTCATTGGAGTCATTAACCCCAATTCAAGCCAAGGGCATAAATGGATTTTGACAGCCACCGACTACTTCACCAAATGGACAGTAGTAGCACTCAAAGAGGCAAATGAGTCTAGCATCTTAGACTTTTATGAGGGAATAACAACCAGATTTGGTGTACCTGCCACAATAATCTCTGATAATGCATTAGCATTCATTGGATCTAAGGTGACTGAGTGGGCTGTCAAGAACGGTATTTACCTAAGCACTTCATCGAACTATTACCCTCAGGGTAATGGCCAGGCCGAGTCTACAAACAAGAACTTGTTGAAGATCATTAGGAGGAATCTTGATGAGAATCAGAGGTCTTGGCATACCAAACTGAAATCAGCCTTATGGGCTGATAGGATAACTCCCAAAAGATCCACAGGTAACTCTCCATTCAGGCTTGTCTATGGAAGAGAGGCAATCTTGCCCATGTCACTTGAGTTGCCAACATTGGAACTCATGAAGCAGCTGGAGTTACTTGAATTTGAGCCCATGGAGGTGAGATATGCAGAGTTGATGGAGCTGCAAGAGATCAGAAATCAGGCATCCCAAGCAATGGAAAAGGATCAAGCTTTGATCAAGAAGACCTTTGATAGAAAGGCCAAGGATAGATCTTTTCAAGTTGGAGATCTAGTGTTGAAATGGGATGCGGACAGAGCAAAACCGGGAAGGCATTCAAAATTTGATGCCATTTGGAGTGGCCCATACGTGGTCACAAAGTGCAAGGACAACAATGCTTTCCAATTAGCCTCACTGGAGGGTGAAGAACTGCAGATTCCAGTCAATGGAATCTATCTCAAGCGTTGCTTCTAGAGGGAGGTTCACTACCCTTGTAAATATTAGATTAGATTTTCTTTCCTCCAAGTGCTTGTGCACATTGTCTTGCTGTAGGTTAGTCTTGTTTTCCCTAAGTGCTTTGGCACAGCTTGCTGTCCATGGAGATGTTTAGCAATCCTTGCTTTCATCGGGTAACATTCCATCTTCCTCCTTGCACATTCTGAGTCAGTTAGGGTCCTAAACAGAATATTCGATGACTCCATGCCCAATGGATGCTTGAGTAACCTGTCTTTTCATTTAGCGAGATGATGACCCGCTGAGTCGCCAAATTGTTATCCAATTTCACCCCCCCGGGTTGAATTGATAACATACATCAGAATTCTCAAGTCCCAGGCAAATTGATTGATCCAGGGCAAAAATCATGTTTCTAGGGTCCCTTCAGAAATTTTTCTAACTCTCCTGTCTAGGTTGAAAAGAACAAGCTCTGAGAAAATGCGAGAAAGTTGCAGAAAATAAGCTTGGGCCGAAAAATTGTGAAAATCGGCTAAGTCCTAGTCCCCGGGACAGTCGGGACATTTGGGACGAAAAGGCGCGGATCGGCCGAAAAGCCTACAGGCGGCCCAAACAACAAAGGGACAAATGGACGCGAAATGCCCGAATCGGCCGAAAGAAAGAAAATTTGTCCAAGTCCTTTATCGGGAGCAAGCGGGACAAGAGTACGCGAAGGACCCGAACCGGCCGGTTCGGCCGAAACAGGAAACTTCAGCACAAGGACAAGTGGGACAAAGGGACGTGCGGGACACGGATAGCCGAAGGAGCCGAAAGCCAATCAGATCACGCCACGTGTCACCTACAAGAAAGGGACGAGGAAGCCCATTTTGGGCGGATCGAGGATTCTGTCCCGCAAAGCACTGGGACATCTCGGGACAAAAAGACGCGGTGGACGCGAAAATCCGGCAGGCCCGTGGACGAATCACAGCATGACACGTGTCGCCAAGGAAAAAGGTCCAAAAAGTCAAAGGGGCAAGGTTTGAAGCGCTGGCCCGAGCCAATCAGTACAGGACACGTGTCCAATGGAGCAGAGAAGTGCGGAGCCAGGGAAAGATTTGGGAAATTTGGCTAAGTTCAGCCAAAGAGCTAAAAGCGCAAGTCTACTCCGCGCCCCGTGTCGACCAATCAATGCATGCCACGTGTCCCAAGTGGCGGGGCGCGGAGGAAAAGTAAAAAATGTTCCGAATCATCAAAAAGTCAAAGTTTTCAAGGAAAACCCGCGGGACAGGTCAGATGAGAGAATAACATATCCAATCAGCACGTGCCACGTGTCATCCAGGTGGCAGAGCGCGGGAAAAAATTTAAAAATCTGTTTTCGCCTGTTTTGTGCCTAGATCTTCAAATCTCCATATCTTTCGATCCAGAGCTCGGATTGGCACGTTCTTTATATCAACGGAAAGCTTGTGAAATTCTCTACATGATTCTAGGGTTAATCTCGAGTTTTGGTGCAGTCTGGAGGAGAAAATTGAGAAACGGCTCTGACACGTGTTCATGGCCAGAAGCGACGTTTCAGCGACCAGATTTAATGCAGAATGGGTCGCATTCTCCTGTATTCGGTCAAAATGATAGGGTATGGGTTTGTAGGGTTCCCCATGCCGTTTTAATGCACCTGCAGTCAAGAAGGGATGGGCTCCCATGCTTTTGTACATTTTTTGTCCCCTGGGCTCGACCCATGCATGTAAAAGCCAGATTTGGCTCATTTCTGAAGGGGGAACATTTCTTTGGATAGCAGGCTTCTTCTTTCACCTGTAACAAGTGATTTTTGCAAGTATCAAACCTCTTCTAAAATTGTAACAGGTTTTCTGCCCTTTTGATGTTGTAATACAAGGATTTTGACAGTGTAAATGACAATACAGGCTCTGTGATCAGTTTTCAGTCCTTTGTTTGTGTTGCTTGTTTCATTTCAGACCTTTGATTACATCTCATCAGCTTGTGCATGATGTCTTATGTTGCATTTTTATGATCTGTGTCTATCTGCAGAACAAGAAGTGTTCACCACTCCTCCTTTGGTGTATCACCTGTTAGTTTAGTTTCATTTCTGCACTTTCTATCTCTGTCTCCTTGGATTTTAGAGTAGGATTAGGTTTCAAACCTCTGTAGTTTTGCAAATATAGATCTAAATCAGAGGAGTTTGAGGAACCAGCCTCTAATCTGGAGATTCCTCTCTCAGTTTAACAAGTCCCCACACTTGGAGAGAGGTTTCCATGTTGTGCAATCACACTGGATGCTAGAGTGATCAACCTAGAAGCCTGATCTGCATCCAGGGGTGCTGTGAGTCTGCAACAACAGGTGTTACAAGGCGCAAGATCTATTCATTTACAAATGGATTTTCGTGGTTATTGTCGAGGCCGATTGTGCGCAAAGATGAGGAAAAGACTACTTTTGAATCGAATGGGGATGCTTTGCCTACACATTATGCCCTTTGGCACGAAGAATGCGTCAACGGTGTTCTCACGCATAGTTTTTCAAGCATTTCAAGATTTCATTCACAAGTTTCTTCAAGTTTACTTGGATGATTGGATTGTTCATGGCTTTTAAAGAAGACTGTTGTGACTACTTGAGATTAATGTTTAAAAGATCCAGGCAACTTAGCATCTCCTTGAACATTACGAAATGTATATTTGCAACACCATTTGTCTTACTTGGACACATCATTTGTAAGGAAGGATTGTTGGTAGATCCAACCAAAACTACAATCATCTTAGGGTTAGAGGATCCAACCAATCAAAGCGAAGTGTGCGGATTCTTAGGACATACCGGTTATTACCGTAAATTTATCAAAGGGTAAGCAAAGATTGTTGTGCCACTGGAGGAATTGTTAAAGGAAAAAGGAAAATTCTATTGGGGTGATGCAACAAGCATTTGGGATGTTAAAGGAAAAGCTAACCACCGCGCCTATCTTACACTTCTCTTCTTGACAGGCTATTCCATGTTCACATAGATGCCTCTGCAATGTACAACTATTGGAGAATTGTTAGCACGATCAGTGAAGGTAATGTCGATCATCCTATTTGTTTCTGCAAGGGAAGGCGACACCGGCCAAACAAAATTATATCACTACAGAGCGCGAAGCGTTAGTCAAAGATATACGCGCTTCATAAGTTCAAGCGGTATTTGTTAAGCAACACCATTTATCTTTTCAATGATCACATGACACTCAAGTATCTGGTTAATAAGCCAGTTTTGCAAGGGCACATTTGTCGTTGGATCCTTTTGTTCCAAGAATTTGACTTTTCGATTATAGTAAAGCCCGGAAAAAGCAATTCAGGACTCGATCACTTGTCGAGGATTAACTCTGGAGAGGGCGCTTGAGAGCATAGAAGACACAATGTTGAATGCTTAGTTATTCGAGACTAAACCGCGTGCCGGCTGATTTAGAGGACATTGCGGTATTCTTGTGCCTTTGGGTTGTGCTCAAGGTATGAAGACTCGGAAAAAAAAGCAGCTTACGATGCGTGTGGCGCCTTACCAACTAATTGAAGGAGATTTGTACAAGTTGGGTAGAGATGAAATCTTGCGCAGTGTTTCTTAGAGCATGAGCACAAAGCCATAATGGAGGAAGCGCATGGAGGAATTGCAGGAGGTCACTATACAGGAGAAGAAACAACGCGCAAGATATTACTTGTTGGATTATGGTGGGAGACTCTTTATAAGGATACCAAGGCATTTGTCAAAGCATGTGATTATTGTCAAAGGATAGGGAAACCAGAAATCGAGATGAGATGCCGCTGCGACCTATAACAAGCACAAAACCATTTGAGAAGTGGGCAATTGACTTTTTAGGCCCTATCACACTAGTGTGCAGGGGGCAGTGGCACGTTACATTATTACATGCACAAATTACTTGACAAGGTGGGAAGAAGTTGCGCATACAAAGGATTGCATTGTAGAAACAATAACAAGATTTCTATGGGAAAACATCATTAGTAGGTATGGTTGTCCATTGAGCCTTACAAGTCTTGAGGAACTCATTTCTTAAATGAGACAATTAAAATATTGTTGGCAGAGTTCATGGTAGCTCATCATAAGACTACCCCCTATCACCCACAAGCCAATCGAATTCTTTGAGGCCTTGATAAGATCTTGGGACAAACATTGACAAAGATCAGTGATGTAGGCAAGAAAGATTGGGATGACAAGGTATCAACAATATTATGGGCATATAGAACTACATACAAGAGGTTGAATAAGGCCACACCTTTTCATTGGTGTCCGATGCGGAGCGATTTTACCCATAAAATTTATGTTACCCTCCCTACGTATTGCACGCGTAGGAGGACTTGATGATGGAAAAGCGGTAGAGAATGCATTGATAAACTAATGCAGTTGGATGAGAGGCACATTATTGCGCATGATGGAGTCGAAGACAAAAGGCACGACATAATAGGCATATTAAGAATAAGTATTTTGTTGTCGGGAAGATGGTGTTGTTATATGACTTTAAGTTTACGCGCCATCCTAGGGAAGCTTAAAGTGCATTGATTGGGACCATTTGTAGTAACCAAGATATTGGAATCAGCGCATGTCAATCGGTGTAGGTGTTAGATGACACTATGTTGCCTAGTTACTTCAATGGGAGTAGGCTAAAGCCCTACTATAAATAAGATTCTTTTGTGTTTATAATAAGACATTATTTCCAATTAGATTAGATTTCCCTTTTTGTTTTGTTTTGTTGTAATAAGCACATTCGCGCACGAGCTAATTACTCTATGTTAGACCGATGCACGAGAGGACCGTGCATGCTTTTAGCGTGGGGTGAGAAGGTAAAGTGTGCACAAGGCAAAATGGGACATTGGTACTTCTTGAGAAGTTGGTAATTGTGCATGCAACGGTGTGAGAGAATGGTGCACAGTGGAGTGATATAGTGGTGCGTAGAAAAGAAGTGCTATGAGTGAGTGGTTGGAGTACGGTGCGAAGGTGATTAAGAATGATGGTGCTTGAAGAAATAGGAATTGCTCGGAAGAAAACCATGTGAGCAGAGAGTTGCACAGTGTAAATGAGAGGGAGGCGATGAAAAGTTAGACTACTTGTCAAGTGGCACTGAGGAAGAATGTGTGCGGTGCGGGATGATGCACACAAGAGGGTCTCTGCAGCTTGGGAAGTAGTAGCGCACCTAAAGGTTCTTGATCGCCGCGTGTGGGAGAAGGCGGATGGAGAAGCGCGAGAAAAGAAAAAAGTGCTTTAAAAGCAAAAAGTGGTGGTAGGTGAGGAGCAATTCATGTGGTTGGAAATTGGGAAAACTATAAATAGTGCGCGAGCAAAGTCATTCTTACCTTGCTTTTGAGAACTTGTGCGATAGAGAACTTGATTGCGATAAAGAGTGAAGTACAAAGTGTGAAGCGAACCAGACAAGATGTGAACGAAGCGTGAACTAGAGCAAAGTGCACACGACCTTGAGTTTAGAGAGCTCCTTCAGTGGAAGTGGAAGCTAGGAGACAAGAAGGTGTGGAAGCAAGAGAGAAGCTAGGGTTTGAGGGTGAAAAGTTGGATTAGGTCAAGAATTGATTCGCGAGCTAGGGCACAAAATTTTGAAAGTTGAACTTGGGCACGAAGTTGAAGCAAGCAAGTGAAAGGATTGATTGAGAAGATTAGAAGTTGAGCACTAAAGGCACATAAGTTGAACAAGTAATTTTCAGCACCTAGGGCACACATTTTGTAAATTTCAAAGTTTGAGCGGTTGAAAGAAAAAACGATGGCACCAAAAAGGTCACCAAAGATCAAGAACAAGAAGGTTGTTGAGGAGTCACTTGAGGATTAGTTTTCATAAACGCAATACCCACCGTAGCTTGAGAATGAACATGTTTGTGAATTTGACTTGATGTAGTAGTGATCTGAGGAGAGAAGAGTTGTGAGAGCCTCAACATTTCCTTCATGTTTACTAGAATGGAGTGAGCACCGAAAAGATTCTCGGAACAAGAAGTTCATGATGCTTGACAATTTAAGAAACTTCTTCTTGTTCAAATAGATTTGTCTCCATCAACCCACTTGTGCCAAGAGCTGTGAAATTGAAACAGTCATGTGATTCAGGTAGAAAATTCACTCCCTCGCCAATATCATGGCATGCATGATATGTGCCTTGTCCATGAAATCTTTTTCCCCTTTTAGCAAGCTCAACTACCTCTCCACTTGAGATAGTTGAATGATGCTTTGGAACCTCCACTTTCAGCATTCTGAGAAGGGTCGTGTCATCTTCAATCTCGATTGTTTCCTTTTGTGTAAAATGAGAGAAAAACTTGCAAGAAGACTCCCACAATATTCACATGAGTATGTGTTCTTTGTTTATTAACAAGTTGCATAGAAAGAATATTGGGTGTTTCGGAGTTCTCTTCTCTAATTTTGAAAATCTGCACATTGTTGGCTAGATTTCTGCATAGCTGAAAACCTAGGTAGTCATGAGATAAATCTCCCTCATTTACCGGTGAGGCTCCCGTGTATGATTTGTCAATAAAATATGCTAGTATCTATTTTGGGGTTTTACTTTAACCATGCAGCTCATGAACCATAGCTGTATAGTTTTGCAGCAAGTAAGCAACTGTTAAAGAAATGAAATATCTAAAGAAGAAGGAAATAATAAAACACAGGAAAGAAAGAGGGAAGATGTGCAACCCAATCAATAGATAACAGAGTTGATTGCATGCACATAGGAACCAATAGATATTAACACACAAAATTATAAGCAAAGGCAACTTTTAGATCTAGATCTAGAATAACACAAAGTTTATAAGTAGATCTAAGACAAAAGCTAGAAACAAAATGCACCGTGACACAAAGTTCTCCGAAATCTGCTCCTTTGTATTCCTTTGCTTCAAATAGCTATCGGGGTTTCAGCACAAAGTCTAGAACACAAGAATGTTGCTTACAAATTCTGATCCTTAACCCGAAGGTTCTTCTTCTACTTATAGAATGTAGAAGGGAAAATACAAATGGGAAACTCAACTGAACTAGAACATAAACAAGAAGTAAAGATAACATCTGGCAATCATCTTCCTCTAATTCCTCTTCAAGTGACATGCATCCGGATCCATAGTCAAACTTATACACATCTATCACTTAACTAATAGAATCGTTCCACATAACTTAAAATAATGGTTTCAAAACCAATAACTTTAAAGTTTTACAATTATATCCGGGAATGTGAAAAATAGAAGAAAAAGAGTAGAAGAAGAAAGATTAAATCGTCGGTTTAACATCTACATCTTCTTTTTGTTTTGATACTAAATATACTTGTCGAACATGTAATTCACATCTTCCCATCTGTTTAGCCACGACTTCCTTTTACATCTGAATTACGGAAGCCTTCGTTCAATACCACGATGCACGCTTTCACATCCTCTAAGCTAGGCCCAAACTTCTCAATATCTGACTGCAGTGCCACCAATTTACTGATGGAATTCATCGTGAAAGGCCTAACAGCTCCATCAATTCTCCCTTGCACCATCAGAAGAGATCCTTCCAGGAATTAGGCACTTTGCTAGGAATGATCCTCGTGTACGAAGAAATGTTTCCGACCACTTCCTCATTAGTGAAAGCAATGACATTGTCTGGTAAAGATGATGCCATACTCTCAGTGTCTGCATCCTTTTCAGCATAATTCTGCAGATCTCCAAACGGAAAGATACTGCAAACTCAAGTTGCTTCCCCTTCTCAACTGATCCATCGGGCACAATCCGTTCTGCAATCAACACCTCTCTCGGCAGCTTATTTATTTTGGCCAAAGTACTCAGGTTACTCTCAGCAATTGTGTTCATATCTATCGTGCTTGTCACCAGTTGCTTCAGCTGATCTGATGCATCTTTCATAACCTTTAGGCGGGCTGGCACCTCTCCGAGTTGTACAGAAGCTTGGCGAATGATTAGACTTTTCCATTCGTCGATAGCTTTAACCAGTTACTTGCATCTTCCACTTCCTGCATCAGATGATCACTCACCTGCTTTTGTGCTGAAATTGGCTGAGTGGAAGATTTGGCAACCTTGGCAATAATCTCGCACAACTGAGATACTGTTTTACTGTACTTCACTTTCTTCGCCTTTTCTTTGTCAAGCCTAAGGAATAGAGCATCTATCAATGTTTGTGTGTCCTGCTTCAATCCTTTTGTGGTGGCTTGACCTATGGGTACTCTGGTCACTATTATATCTTCTGCCGTGAGCTCATCCTTCTTCTTTCCTTTTGCTGGAATTGACACCTCGGTGAACTTCTACCCCAACTCCTCAATGATCAACCTTGAAGTTACCTTAGCAACTTTAGGTTTTCTGTCTTTTCCGCCTAGATTCAGGAGTAGCTGCAAGTCGTGTTCCTCCAAGTTGATTTCCTCTCTAGCCTCTGGAACCAACTGCGAAGCCAACCATTATGAGAAATTACTTCTCGGAGAATGAGAAGTTGCCGAGTGTACCACTATCTCACGCTCTGATTCCTCTCCATTTGAAACCGCTACAGTGTTGTGGCTGCCATCCTCTAAATTATCCAAAGACAAAGCTCTTTCAAATTCTGCCATCTGCAGCTTCAACATTTCTTCAGGAAGAGGCGCTGAACGGAGTGGCTGAGGAGAAAAGATGAATGTTGTCGGATTCAACGGAGGAATGGCAGTATCTCTACTGAGGTGCAACAGTCGGTGAAGTACTTGATGCTGGAGAAGCCGGAACTAACACCATAGCCGTAGAAGTGATCTTCTCCTTCGAATGAGACCTTCTGTGCACTTTAATCTTCTCAGGCCTTCTGCTGCTCTCTCCTTCGTGCTTCCTTTTGAGGGAATCTCTTGTGCCGAAGTTTCCTGATCTGATTCATCAATGCTTCATCAAGGCAATATCCCTTCGTCAGCAACCAGTTTGAAGTATTGACCAGAACGGAGACCTTTCCTCGATCATATGGCAGCCACCTACGCTCTCCTGAAGTACAACTCTATCTCCTCCCATCCGATGGTATGTGTCAAGTAACACAGGCCCATCATCTTTAAGATCCGCAGGTATCTGTGTTAATCCAAATTCAAACACTTGCCGTGTTGATAACCTGCTGAAATCTTTCTTTCTAACCTCGTACTCGCTTCTGCACTTCATCCAGAAATCTTCCAATGAAGGCACATGCACGTATTCCTGGGAGATTGTCTTCCTTGCCACTCCAAATGGATCGAAGTTCAGCCATGCTTTAGGAAGAACTCTTGCTCGTACTCAGAGAACATTTCCACTTCAATTCCTCGAAGCTTTATGAATGCTCTAGCAGCTTGTAATAGCCCACTATGATCGGGAAGAAGCCTGTAGACTTGTGCCGTTTCGATTGTAGGTCATGCATCTCCACGAGTTGTCTACTCAGCTCCATGATGACCAATCTATCACTCGGGTATCTGGGCAACTTAACTGGTTCTCTGAAAAGCCGGTGACCCTAAGGTATGTAAAATCCATAAGCAAACAGATGAAGATATTGCGATCCTGACACGACGCTTCCACGCTTCCTTGCTCACCTTGTTGGCCTTTAGATCGTCGTCCAGCCTACAAATGAATCCGTAGAAGAATCCATCATTGACCACCTTGTAATCTTTATTGCATGCGGGTACAATAAGCTGTGGATAGCACTCGAAAATAGGATCCTTGGAAAGAACACCACATCTATCCAGCTTGGAGAAGACACCCTGTGAAGCTCTTTTGCATATACCAAATACGAAGTCATTTTGAAGTTAAGTACACCTTACATTCGGAGCTGCTCACCAATGTTGTCACTAATGATTTCCGACCAATTGATTATTGAATGCTTTTGTTGATTTGATGGTCTGATGAAAGCATACATCCACGCGCGGAAGTTGTAAGCGTTAGCTTCGCCATTTATCTTACATAACAATTTGGCAATATCATCCACCTCTTGTACTAGATTGGATCGTGGAGATCTGGGCTTCTTCATGTATCTGTTGTTCATTATGCCCACGCAGTCAACTTTATGCTTTTTCCATCATGTTGCGGCATCCTCTGTATGCAAATAGTAGTCACCACCTTTCGTCTTTGGAATCTTGAGACAATAATTGATGAATGTGCTTCCAGCGGATTATTGTCTTCCTCGCAGACATCTCGGATGATCTGGATAATGGATGGTAAGACCTAGCACACTCCACTACAATTAAGCAATTGGCAAGGGCTGTGAATGGAAATGCTTTGAACTTGAATAATTCCACTACTTTTGACTGCACGCATGAGAGAAGTCTTTCCAGCTCTGGATCTATCAATCAATTCAGAAAGAGGTTCTGGACCTAGATTTGTATCTTTAATGTCAACAAAATTAAAAGTGATGACTTTCTTGAGCTTTCTTTTTCATCCCGCTTTGCCATGGTCGTATCTGTCTTTGTCTGAGCAATTATTTTTCTCTTTATTCGGCCAGAATTCTTTACAACCGGTGCAGATCTGGAGATTTCTTCAGATTCGGAGGATATGTTCAATGTATTGGACATTGATTTAAGCTCCCTTTCTCTTATAAAATCACCTATAATGAATTCTTGCAATTAATTCAGACAAAGATGGCAACCGGAACATGAACACTTGATTTTAATTATAAAAATCTGCATATATCAAGCTCTGCTGCCCCAAAATTTGATGTTTTGTTTGCATGCAAAGCAAGCATGAATTTTACCAACTTCACTGAGCACCTGTACCACTATGCAGACAATTAATCAGACACAAATCAAGCTCCTTCAAACCTAGGCGCCAAACTTTGAAGCCTTCCAACAGTAAAAACACCTTCTTCTGTGCAAAATTCCTCCTTAAATGGGCGCCAAATTTGCCTGGCTGCACTTCCTTGCTAAAGAATTAATTAATTCATCATTATGGCAGCCCCTTCTTATATAATCCTCACCATTCTATAATTAATAATTGTCTCTCCTATTCCTGGCAATTAATTAATTAATTAACATGTTTTTCTCTTCAATTTGGGCGCCTATTTTGTGCATGCTCATGGCTGCCATTAAATAAATTAAATTTATTTAATTTTAGCTCTCTACTTCCAGTTCACTTAAGCTTCACAGTGTGCTTTGACCTCATCCACTAAAAATAGGAATTAATTACATCAATTAATACTTTAAAAAGTATTATTCCTCTTCAATATGGGTCGCACTTTTTGACATGAAGGGGGCTGCATTAAATAAATTATATTTATTTAATTTTAGAATTCTATTTCTAAATTCCCTTATCCTCTTCTTCTTTGTTGACTTTTCTCCATGCTTGGGCGCCAAATTTGGAAAAGAATTTAATTAATTAATACCATTAAAGTTGCCCTTCTATTCCAAAAGGGGTCGCACTTTTTGGCTTAGCCCATTTCTATTTTTAAAAGCCAATTTTCAATGGGATTATTTACCCTGCACCGCAGCTCCAAAAATCCCATGATCCACTTAAGTTGTTTGACTTTCATAATGGGATTATTTACCCTGCAAGGCAAGTAAGAAAATCCCATCAATGCCTTAAGTGATTTTCTTTTATTTCACAATGAGAATTTTCACCTGCAAGGCAGGTAAGAAATTCCCGCCTGCTCTGCTACCTCTAATTTTCTCATTGTGACTTAAGTGGCGTTGCTTCCATGGGAAAAAGTACCCTGCTAGGCAGATACAAAATTCCCACCTGCCTGCTGCTACCAAAAATCCCATTGTAGCTTAAAATCTTCTTTTCCCAAAAATGCGACTTGCCCAGAAGAAGCTTTTTCGTGCATGACTTCGTCTTTTCAGAGAGAACCAGACCTCCTGTGACAAATTCCTTCTGGCATAACGTCCATAGGTGATCTCCAGATACTCCAGGCAAGAAATCAGATTAAACCGGCAAAGGAATTGACCTAGAGAAATTTCACAGAAAACAAAACGGGAAAACACCAAAAACGCAAAACGTTGCCAGAAGTCACAGATAAAGCCCAGGATTCATTCCTGGTTAAAACCCTACTGGTATATGGGAATATTGACATGTAAGACCACAACAGGGTTAAACCGGAGCACAATTTGCCTCAAACGGGCTCAGAATAATTAAATACAAATTTCCCGCAGGCAAACCCAGACAGACAGAATATAACGATTTTGGGCATCTAGGTATTTGGCGAAATTGGCTAATATGACTCCATGGGAATATCTCGACACAACACAGACACTTTCTGGCAATAAAAACACAAAACAACCCATTATTTTAAAAGTACGATTTTTTTTTACATAGGGTAGTCCCAGATTTCAAGGTGAAATCTGGGGGGACACCACACATCATATTGAGGATTAAATACTTCATGGAAATCATTGACAATTACCTCATCTTCACTCTCCTAAAGAGTTTGCGGCGAGAGGAGGAATTCATTCGATCGGGAATCTTTTGGTTGATCTTCATGATGAGCAACAACTTCAACAAGCATCAGGTCGCTCCTGTCAAGACAAAAATCTTCACGTTCCTTGCAAGCCACTTCTTCAAAAAGCTTTGTCTCCGGCTGAGATGAAGTCATGGATGACAACTCCATTCCTTGTTATCTTCATTATTTTCAGCGATGTCAACTTGAAAGGCACCATGAGGTTCACAAAGAATGTATTCACTAGTCGCATTGAGGAATCGTTCATGAACAAATACTTCAAAATGAGGAGGATCTTCAAGAACTACTTTTGACAGATTGTTGTTCTCATCCTTGTTCTAGAGTGTCTCAAGTTGTTCAAACTTTCTTTTCATAGCCACAAAAAAGTATAAGACTTCAAGATTGAGGTGGAGATTTGAAATCCCTTCGCCATTCTCACAATCCTTTGCATGTACTCCTTTAGGAAGTTATCTCCTCATCTCCATAAGCAAGAAAATCATCAATGGGAAGACAAATAAAAGACAATGTTTTGAGCTCTTAAAAAGTTGTGCCCAATCCAAAATATCACTTTCAATAGATATCTCCTTTGAAAACATTTTATCATTACTTGCCTCGCTCAAGGATTCATCTATAATGTCCCTTTCTAGGGTTGAAACACACAAACAAGGAAATTACACAAACCCCAAATTGAATGCAATCTGATTTTTATAACAGCAGATCCAATATTCCTTAAAACCCTAGCAGCGAACTGAAATTTGCATGTTAAGGCATCAAACACCCATCAAACAAGCTGAAATTAAATATATCAATACTTCTCCAATTTATATATAATTAATGGAACCATTACCAAGCCAAAAAATCTGCCAAATCTGAAATATTACCCAGTTGCAATTTATTTTCGGACAACAGAAGTGCAGTCCACAAAGATAGCTAAAAAGTCCCCAAATTCCAACAATTACAAAATATAGAAGATCTCAGCCTTATAAATTATGATAAATCTGAATATCAAATAATAATGAAGTTTTGTGCCCTAGAAGGCACTCAAATGCTCTCTAACCCTAGTCGCTCCCTAGGAGAGAGGCTCCAAATAATATAAAAACCCTTGAAATCACTCCTTGAGGTTGTAGTGCCCCCTCCGATTCGTAGAAAATTCCTTTCATCGGCCTTTACAGTTTGCTTGGAATTTTGAATCGTGTTCATGTGTTTTGTGAATCCCTGAGTGTCGTGGAGGCAAGGATGCAACTCTTTCAGTTTTCGATTCAAGGTATTTAATATATTTGGCCTAGCATCTCGGGATGGTCGCTAAATCTCGGACTCGATGCGGTTGTCGTTGTTCGACCACTTTTGTTGTTATCGTTAAATGTTCCCCGAAATCGTTTAAACGCTCCATGGATGAGGAGCCTTCCATTCTCTGCGTTGTCAATTTCGTCTTGGAGGGTGGATTGACAGTCGTTCGAGGTCCCTTTTTCGCGATCATGAGATAACATAAGCAATTTAATAAATTTAAATGTGCGAGATTATAAAATGATGTAAACCTTTTTGGAGACTAAAATGATATTACCAAAAAAAAGGGGAAAATTAAATAAAACTTAAAATATTCAAACTCCCTAAACTACTTGGGGCTTGGGCCAACCTCATTCCAAGATTAAAATTAATGAAATTTTTGGGGTTCTGTGTGGTTTGTGCATGAGAGGATTTTGGAAATCCTTTTGGGCTTTTGAGGAATTTTGGTCAGGGAATGTTATGGAAATCCCTTGGCATCGTTTTGGGAGCTCTCATGGAGTGAAGGCAGATTATGTTTGCAGGTTTGCTCAGATGGATTCTTTGGAAAGGCTTTTGAAACCTGCTGGAAAGATTGTCAGGTGTTGAAAATTGCAAATGCAAAGGGCAGGTGTAAATCTACCTACACAACCTTAACCTGCATCCTCTCAGCCTGTGCATGGAGCTGTGAAGCAGGGTATGGACATGCCTCAAAAATAAATGTGTGGTTTCATGAAATGCGATGATTGCAGGATATGCACAAATCAGTGTGCTTGATGACGCCTTAGGCTTTTCAAAGAAATGCCTCGACCAGATGTCATCTCATGGAGTGCCAAGGTTACAGGTTCTGCACAATCAGTTTTGTGAAAAGGCTTGGAAACTTTCAAACAAATGCAACTGCCAGGTGTAAAGACATATTTCTCGAACTTTGCCAGCATCCACCCTACCTATGGCCAAATGGGAACTTTGGATTAAGGAACAGTCTTCCATCAAAGCGTCAAGGAAAGGATTTTCCAGATGTTGATGCAGCCTCCCTGGTAGGCATTTTTGCAGATTGCGGAATCATAGTCTAGGCACATGAACTGTTTGGATTTATGCCTGTTTTTTTGGGGCTCGTGGAATGCCAGGGGTGCAGGAGGATCTGGTCACAACACCATGGCTTCGAAGAATGCCTAAAGCTTCTAAGAAGTGAAAGGGATGAACAACGTCTAGCTGGACTACTGTTGGCAACCAAATTCTGCCAAGGAGATGATAAGGACTCGGTTATCAAAGTTTTTAATGTAATGGGTATCAGATTTTTGGACCACCTTTAATGACATGAATGGGGAAAAGTACTAGAAATATTCCCAATAAAGAGCAGCAAGAAGCATATTTACAGCTCGCCCTCACTATTTTTGCTGCTTTTTGTCGTGTCCCAGAGCTTGCTTCTTTAGATGATGTTATTCTAAAGTTCCTATTATCTTGGAAATTTTGTCAAACAAGCCTAAACAATTTGTTTATGTGAAATGTTGTGAGTGCTTACCGGAGATTGCAACAACCTCTGAAAAGGGATTTCTAGCACTCTATGAAGCAAGGGCCCTACATACAGTTGCCACTCATGTTTACCATTCACCTGCTGATAGCTTCTTGAACATGGTTTCTATGTATCACAATGGTTCAACATGTGGTGTCCTCAAGTAGAACATCCGTCATGTTTGGGAAACATGGGAAGCGTGATCAACACTCGTGAACCGTTTGACGAAAATCCTCTTCTAAATGCATGGTCTTGGCACGGGGCAAAAATAAGAGGTTTGGAGCAATTGCGGACAGCCATCAACCATCGAATGCAGTGACGGTGAATTGCACGAAATAGGTATGGATTTTCTCTTCTTCTTGCATTTAAATTATGCATTCTATCGTTCCTATGTGGTTGGGTTTCAAGAATTTGGATCATAGAAAATACATCTTGAACGAATGTTACAACTTTTACCCTGCCTAAAAACCTTCAAAACATAGAAAAAATAGCCTCGGAAATCGTGCGCATGGAGCACCACACCCAAATGTACCGTGAATCCGAACTTCTAATTTGATCCCTGGTAATGTAGGACACCATGGGGAAACTTAGCTCTATTGTTTGAACTCTTTTAATGCCTTTTTCGAGTCAAGTCTCGAAGCCCATTTTAGTATATTAGCCACTTGTGGTGACGTGTTCAATTTAATAAAATGCGATCGGTTCCGGCTTGCAAATGCCTCTTCGTTTAAGCGAAACGGAAAACTACCACCACCTACCTCTAGACTGCCAATAAGAGAATTGGAACCAACTCTCAATTATGCAAAAACACTATCGGGGATTAGTTTTGCAAGAGGGTTTTGAGGCCATCATTCACGTTGTGTAACAGAAATTTTAGTTGCGTTTACAATTATCAGCCTCGGAGATACCCTTGTAACTTGAGCATTGTTCGTCGTATTCGACTTCCGTCGAATGCGATGAAGTCTCTGTATATAGGGGAATAAGTGGGAATCGTCCAAATTTGTGCTTGAACTCAAGATGAGTGTTTTCGGGACCCAGTTTGTAGGCACTTTTGCTGTTTTGGTCAATTTTCTCAACTTGCTACTTTAGCTAGAAACTCCTTCTGAGGGTCTCGTTTGACCTCTAACCACGCGTGAGACCTTTCTCATATTGTCTCAATGCTATGTAGATTATTATTCGATATTTTATCTTGTATGAATGGATGTTTGTTGGCTAGATTTTCTGCACAGACTGAAAACCTAGGCAGTCATGAGATAAATCTCCCTCATTTACCAGTGAGGCTCCCATGTAAGATTTTGTCAGTTTATATGTCCTAATATCTATCTGTTGGTATTACTTTAACTGTGTAGCTCATGAACCATAGCTATACGGTTCTGCAGCAACAAGTAAGTAGCTGTAAAAGAAAGGAAAAATCTGCAGAAGAGGAAAATAATAGGAAACAGAAGAAAGTAGAGAGGATGTGCAACCCAAGCAATAGTTTACAGAGTTGATTGCATGCACATAGATTAAAACAAATAGATCATTAAGCACAAAATTCAAAGCAAAGGAAACTTTCAGATCTAGATCTATAATAACACAAAGTTTATGAACAGATCTAGAAAGAAAGTAAGAAGCAAAATGCACCGTTGACACAAAGTTCTCTGGAAATCTCTTCTATATTCCTCTGCTTGCAGAAATCAGGGGTTTCAGCTCAAAGTCTAGAACACAAGAATGCTGATTACAAATTCCGATCCTTTAACCCGTAGGTTCTTCCTCTACTTATAGCACGTAGAGGGGAAATTACAAATGGGAGACTATAACTAAACTAGATCATAAACAAGAAGTAAAGAGAACATTTGGCAATCATCTTCCTTTAATTCCTCTCTTAGTGACATGCATCAGGAGTTCAAGCCAAAATTGTGCACATCTGTCACTTAACTCAAAGAGTCATTCCAAATAACTTAAAGTAATGGTTTTCAAACCAATAACTTTTAAGTTTACAATTACATCTGGGGACATAAGAAATAAGAGAAGAAAGAAAAGAAGAAGGAAGATTTGCCAGTTGTAACTCCTACACTTTCTTTTTGTTTTGATACTGAATATACTTTTCGAACATATAGTTCAGCAATTTCCCATCCGCTTTAGCCACGATTCTTTCTGTCTTGAATTGCAGCAATCCTTCGTTCAAAACTTTGATGCTCGCTTCCACCTCCTTCAAACTAGGCCCAAACTTCTTAATGTCTGATTGCAGCGTTACCAACTTACTGATTGAATTCATCGTGAAAGGCCTAACAGACTTCATCAATCCTCTCTTGAATCATCAGAAGAGATCCTTCCAGGGAATCAGGCACTTTGTTGGGAATGGTCCTTTTGTATGAAGAAACATTCCCAACCACTTCCTCATTGGTGAAAGCAATTACATTGCTTGACAGTGACAATACCATACCCTCGAGCACCCGCATTCTTTTCAGCATAATTTTGAAGATCTCCAAGCGGAAAGAGACTGTGAATTCAAGTTGCTTCCCCTTTTCAACCGATCCATCAGGCACAATTCGTTCTGCAATCAAAACCTCCTTCGGCAGCTTATTTATCTCGACCAAAGTGCCCAGGTTACTTTCAGCCACTATATTCATATCTACCGTGCTTGTCATTAGTTGCTTCAGCTGAACTAATGCATCCTTCATAACCTTTAGACGAGCTGGCACCTCCCTGAGTTGTACAGAAGCTTGGCGAATGATTAGGCTCTTCCATTCGTTGATAGCTTTAACTTGGTTACCTGCATTTTCCACTTCCTGCATCAGATGATCACTCACCTGCTCATGTGCTAAAATTGGCTGAGAGGAAGGTTTGGCAACCTTAGCAATGATCTCGCACAACTGGGAAACCTGCTTTTGAAGTTCAGCTTTTTCTGCCTTCTCTTTGTCAAGCTTAAGGAATAAAGCATTTATTAGTGTCTGCGTGTCTTGCTTTAATCCTTCGGTAGTAGTTTGACCTATTGGCACCTTGGTTACTGATATATCTGTTGCCGTAAGCTTGCCTTCTGCTTTCCCTCTGCTTGGAACTGATACCTCAGTGAACTTTTGCCCCGATTCTTCAATAATCAACCTAGAAGTCACCTTAGCAACTTTAGGTCTTCTATCTTTTCCACCCAAACTCAGGAGCAGCTGCAAGTCATGTTCCTCCAGGTTGATCTCCTCTCTAGCTTTTGGGATTGACTGCAAAGCCAACCACTTTGAGAAATTGCTTTTCGGAGAATGAGAAGTCATTGAATGCACCACCATCTCATGCTCTGGTTCCTCTCCATCCGAATTTGCTACAGTGTCGTGACTTGCCATCTTCTGAATTGTCCAAAGACAATGCCCTTTCAAACTCTGCCATCTGCAACTTTAGCTTTTCTTCAGGAAGAGGTGAAGATCGGAGTGGCTAAGGAGAAAACACAAACGTTGTTGGATTCAACAGAGGAACGACAAGATCTCCCTGAGGTTCAAAGGCAGGTGAAGTCTTTGTGAGTTGATGCTGGAGAAGTTGGAACTAGCACCATAGCCGTAGAAGTGACCTTTTCCTATGTCTGAGACTTCTTGTGCACTTTAAGTTTTTAGGCCTTCTACTTGCTTTCACCTTCGTGCTTTCTTTTGATGGAGTCTCTTGCGCTAAGGTTTCCTATGATCTGATTCATCAAAGCTTCATCAAGGCAATACCCCTTTGTCAGCAACCAGTTCGAGGTGTTGACTAGAACCATGGAAGATCTTTCCTCGATCGTGTGGCAACCACCAATGTTTTCCTGAAGAGCAGCTCTATCCCCTCCCATCTGATGATAAGTGTCAAGTAACACAGGCCCATCATCTGTGAGATCTGCAGGTATCCGAGCTAATCCATAATCAAACACTTGTTGCGCCGATAACCTGCTGAAGTCTTTCTTTCTGACTTCGTACTCGTTTCTACACTTCATCCAGAAGTCTTCTAATGAAGGCACATGCGAGTATTCCTGGGAGATTGTCTTCTTTGCTACCCCATATGGATCGAAGTTCAGTCGTGCTGGGAAGAACTCATGCTCATACTCAAAAACATTTCAGCTTCGATTCCTCTAGCCTTGTGGATGCTCTGGCAGCTGTAATAGCCTATTGTGATCGGAAAGGAACCTGTAGACTTGTGCCGCTTTGATTGTAGGTCATGCATCTCCACGAGCTGCCTGCACAACTCCATGATGACCCACTTGTCGCTTGGATATCTTGGCAACTTGACTAGTTCTCCCGAAAAGTCGGTTACCCTGAGGTATGTGAAGTCTGCAAACTGGATGAAAATACACTGCTGTTGTTGCGAAACTCACAAAGACCCCGGATGCAAATCGGGCTTCTAGGTTGATCACTCTAGCATCCAGTGTGATTGCACAACATGGAAACCTCTCTCCAGCGTGGGACTTGTGAGAGCGAGGAGGAATCTCCAGTTAGAGGTTGGTTCCTCAAACTCCTCCGATTTAGATCTAATGCTTGCACAACTACGAAGTTCAGATCCTAATCCTACTCTAACTTGCAAGGAGACAGGGGTAGAAGTGCAAAAATTGAAACTAACTAACAATGGTGATGCACCAAAAGGAGTGGTGAAACATATTTGTCATGCAAATAGACACAGATCAAAGTTCACAGCATAAAACATACACAGGTGATAAAGGTATAATTTAGGATCTGAAATGAAACAAATAATACAGAGACTCGAAACTCATTCACAGAGCTTGTATTATCATTTCAGTGTCAAAAACACGCATTACACCCTCAGAGAGGTAAAAGAAAACTGTTACAATCTTTGGAGAGGTCTGATCCTTGCATCAATCACTGGCCGGAGGTGAAAGAAGAAGTCTCGCTATGCCCAAAAATGTTCCCCCTCGAAATGAGCCAAATCGCTTTTACATTGCATGGGTCGAGTCGAGTGGACGAAAACGTCAAAAACATGAGAGCCCATCCCTTCTTGATCGCAGTGCATTAAAACGGCATGGGGACCTTACAAACCATACCTGTCATTTTGACCGGATTACGGGAGAATGCGACCCATTCGCATTAAATCTGAGTCATTGGAATGTCACTTCGGCCATGAACACGCGTCAGAGCCGTTTCTCAATTTTATCTCTCCGACTGCACCAAAACTCAAGATTAACCCCGCAATCATGTAGAGAATTTCACAAGCTTTCCATTGATATAAAGAACGTGCAAATCCGAACTCTGGATCGAAAGATATGTCGATCCGAAGATTTAGGGCACAAAACAAAGTAAATCGTTTTGAAATTTTCCGCCGCTCTGCCACCTGGATGACACATGTCAAGCGCTGATTGGATGCGTAATTCTCTCTCCTTCCCTGTCCCGCGGGTTTTCCTGCTTCATTGGACACGTGTCCTCTTTTTATTGGCTCGGGTCAGTGCTTGAAACCTCGCCCTTTGACTTTTGGACCTTTTTCCCCTGTGACACGTGTCGTGATTTGATTGGTCCTCGGGTCTGCCGGCTTTTCGCGCCCTTCGCGTCTTTTTGTCCTGGATGTCCCAGTGTTGTTTGGGACAAAAACTCCCGATCCGCCCGAAATGGGCTTCCTTGTCCCTCATTCGGCCGATGACACGTGGCATTGCTTGACTGGCTTTCGGCTTCTTCGGCTATCCGCGTCCCACGCGTCCCTTTGTCCCGGATGTCCCAGTGCAGAAGTTCCCCGTTTCGGCCGAACCGGCAGTTCGCGTCCTTCGCGTACATTTGTTCCAACTGTCCCGGACTGTCTGGGACAAATTCTTCCGGTTCGCCCGATTCGGCCGGTTCGCGTTCCTTTGTCCCACATGTCCCAAAGTAGTTAGTCGATTCTCTTCTCCTTCGGCCGAACCGGCTTTCCACGTCCGCCGCGTACTTCTGGCCCGACTGTCCCGGTGCTAAAGTTCTCTGTTTCGGCCGATCCGGCGGTTCGCGTCCTCACGGCCCGAATGTCCCAAACTATTTTGCTCAGCAGTTAGTCAATTTTGCTTCCTCCTTCGGCCGGATCGGCTTCTCGCGCCCTGCGCGTCCTTCTGTCCCAGATGTCCCTTTGCTTCGCGGGCCGCCTGGAGGCTTTTCAGCCGATCCGCGTCTCGATGTCCCTCACGTCCCTACTGTTGCGAGGACTAGGACTTAGCCAATTTTCACGATTTTTCCTGGCCCAAGCTTATTCTCTGCAACTTTTTCGCATTTTCTCAGAGCTTGCTCTTTTCAACCTGGACAGGAGAGTTAGAAAAATTTATGAGGGGACCCTAGAAACATGATTTTTACCCCTCGAATCAATCCATTTGCACGAGACTTGAGAATTTCGATGTGTGTTATCAAATTAGCCCAGGGGTGAATTTGGATAACAACAACCATCTTTGGATACTGACTTCCCAAGCTTCTTTGTTCACCTGTTGGTCTTCGATCACCTGTTCAACTTTCAAATGAATCAGTAGAAGAATCCATCGTTGACCACCTTGTAATCTTTATGGCTTTCAGAACTCATCAACTATGGGTAGCACTCAAAAATGGGATCTTTCGAGAGTATGCCCCGTCTATCTAGCTTGGAAAATATACCCTACGAAGCTGCTGCGTATACCAGGTATGAAGTCATCTTGAAGTTGTATGTCTGCCTCACACTTCAGAGCTTCTCACCAATGTTATCACCGATGTTCTCCGCCCATTGATTATTGAATCAGTTGTGTGTTGATCTCAATGGTTCTAATGAAGGCATACATATATGAGTGGAAGTTGTGAGTGTTGGCTTCTCCATTTATCCTGCATAGCAATTTAGTAATATCATCCACTTCCTGCACCAAATTGGATCGTGGAAGAGTCCTCGGGAACTTTGATGGAGACCTGGGCTTCTTCATATATCTGCTATTCATTATGCCCACACAGTCTGCTTTGTGCTTCTCCCATCTGTTGCTGGCCAGCATGCTAATTGTAGTCACCACCGGTCACGTTGGAATCTTCAGACAATAATTGATAAATTGTGCATCCAGCCTGATTATCATCTTTCCCATAACATCCCGAATTGTTCTGGATAGGAGATGGTATGACCTTGCACACTCCATGAAAAATTCAAGCAACTGAGCTATGACTGGGAATGTTGAAGCTCAAATAATTCCACTACTTTTTATTGCCCGCATAAGAGATGTCTTTCCAGCCCTAATCATCAATCAATTTGGAGAGGGGTTCGGGGCCTAAATCCATGTCATTGATATCAGCAAATCTGGAAGTAATGCATGATTCCGTTGATCCTTCTCTTTCATCCCGCTTCATCATGGCCGAAGCAATCTTTATCTGAGAAACCTTTGTCTGAACTCTTTTTCTTTTAATCTTGCTGGAATTCTTTGCAATTGGTGCAGATCTAGTAATTTCTTCAGATTCAAAGATATATTCAATGTACCTGACATTGATTTGAACTTCCTTTCACTTATATAAGCACCTGTAATGAATACCTACAATTAATTTAGACAAAGACAGAATCCAGAGCATGAACACTTGATTTTTATCACAAAAATCTGCATATAAAGCCCGCTGCCCTAAAATTTGAGGCTTTGCTTGCATGCAAAGCAAGCATAAATATTTTTAACTTCACCTAGGCACTTATACCAACATGCAGATAATTAACAAGGCTTAAATCAAGCTCCTCCAACCCTAGGCGCCAAACTTTGAAGCTTTCCGGCAATGAAAAACACTTTTTGATGCAAAAATCCTCCTTCCTTGGGTGCCAAAACTGTCCGGGCTGCAATCCTTTGCAAAAAGAATTAATTACATCTTCACTATGGCAGCCCATGCTTATATAACCCTCAACATTCTATTTCTAATAATTGTCCATTCTATTCTTGGCAATTAATTAATAAACAAACATGTTTATTCACCCAACTTGGGCACCTAATTTTGCATGCTGTTGGCTGCCATTAAATAAATTTATTTTTAGCTTGGTTCCTTCAGTTCTCTTTGACTAGCCTTCATGCATTGACTTTCTATTCATCCATGGTGCCAAAATTAGGCAAAAAAGCTATTAATAAATACCATTAATATCATTGTTTAATCACCAAATGGGTCGCACTTTTTGACATGGGTGAATTCTAAAAATAAGAAGCCAACTTCTGATGGGAATTTTCACCCTGCACTGCAGCTCTAATAATCCCTTCTTCCACTTAAGTTGTTTGACTTTTATAATGGGAATTTTTACCTTGCAAGGTAGGTAATAAATTCCCACCTGCCTGTCACTTCTAATTTTCCCATTGCAACTTAAGTGACTTTGACTTCATGGGAATTTTCACCCTGCAAGGCAAGTAATAAATTCCCACCTGCCTGCTGCTACCAAAAATCCCACTACAGCTTAAACCTATTCATTCCCAAAAAGTGCGACTTGCCTAGGAGAGGCTTTTTGTGCATGACTTCATCTTTTTTGGTTAGAAGCTTGCATTTTGAGGCTGATTCCTTTAGGCGTTGTGTTGGTAGATGATCTCCAGATGCTTCAGGTAATTAAACAGATTATACTAGCGAAGGAATTGACCTAGGGGAATTTCATAGAGAAACCAAGGAGAAAACCGGAGAAAAACACAAAAGAAATAAATAAAAACAAAAAACGTTGCCAGAAGTCACAGACAAAGCTCAGGATTCATTCCTGATGAAAACCCTATTGATATATGTGAATACTGGCATGTGAAACTTCAACGAGGTTCAATCGAGCACAATTTACTTCAACGGAATCTTGTTTATTTAATAAATAATTAAATAAAATTTTCCCGAAGCAACTTGGCGGAGGGATAAAACGAGTTTGGGCATCTGGGTATTTGTCGAAATTGGCTCATAAGATACACTGGGAATATCCTAACATAATACAGACATCTTCTGGCAATAAAAACACAAAAAGACCCACTATTTTAAAAAAATGAACTTTTTTTTAAAAAATGGGTTGTCCCGATTTCGAGGTGAAATATGGGGACACCAATGTTGAAATGTATGGTGTTTTTCTCTCTCCTCCCTCTTCTCCCTCCAAATGACTATGATACTTTGGTTGTATTTGAAAACGTAAGTGAATTGAAAACTGTAAATTGGTTGAAATGAAATGAAAACGGACATGAAATTCAAATGGTTATGACATTGTGAATGGAAAATAAAATGTCTCTTAACCTTCTCTCTCATCCTTACTCTCTCTAGAACCAAAAATGTAAAGTGCAAATGAATGTGAAAGTGTGAATGCGTGAGAAAGCAACATTAAGCAACATTAAAAGTGGAATATAATGAACAGTGGTTGGGACCACAAGGACAATTAGGTTATGCATTAATGCACTATTAAGTTTTTAATTGTAAAGGAAAATTTGCAACTTGCCCTTGTTTGAGAACATACCCTTGTGATGTCGGTCTAAGAATTTTAAGTACCGTGGAGATTGCTCATAACTTAATAAATCTTTCTTATGATGTGAAAGTGGATGTGAATTGATCCACGTGAGAACAAGTGATTGAGTAAACATAGTTTCTCATTTGAGAATCAAAACTTATAATGTGTAAATGTTAAGATAATTCTAATTAACAATCAAGTTATATAATTTATTTGCAATAAGATAAACGAACTAAATCTAATGGAACCCTTATAAGCTAAGTGTTAAACGAAAGTGAGGAAATGTAGTCTAGAAAATAAAAGGGTAATGTGTGTTCCCATGTTAAGTGATTTTCAAACCTTATAGGTTAAATAATGGAATATGACTATGATAAAAATGTATCCATGAAAATGTGGTGTTGTGGAAAGTACCTATTCATGATGTTCATTTTTGGTTGGGTTGTTGCAATGGACTAGTTCATTTATAGAAGTGTGGCATTGATTTGCATCTTGTGATATCCTATTGTTGTGTGGGTCCATGTTGTATAAGCGTCATTTGTGATGTGGATTTTTTCTGAGTAAGCCCATGTGTTTTCTTGTGAACCTAAGTGGTGTCGTATAGTTGTATCATGTGTTTGAAACAAAAAAATATCCAGTATTTTCATTGTTGTATTTGGGTGTGTAAAATGTGGGCATGACGGATGCCCTAGAGTGAAGCCAAAGAAGATGGTCTTCAATAATTCCTTCACCACCACCAACTTGGAGAGTTTTCGTTCTCCAATATGCCACAAGGAAGGGTTTCGTCCTCCTTGGATGCCACACTAATGGATTGTCGCCCCTTAGTGGAATGGAATTAGAGCAATCAGCCCTAGAACCAAGTATAAAAGTGTATATGCCAAAATTGATGATCCAAATGAGCCTATGTGACTCCTCTTATACCCCTTTGGTGGCACCAAAGGTCTAAGGGGTGAATTACCCTAGACCGACCTCTTAAGAGCTTGTTTTATCTTCTATTTTCATGTTGGGAGCTCTCCAACCCAGCCGACCTCTTAAGGAACTTGCTTTATCTTCTAATTTGCTTTTTTAACTCCTCCAACCCAGCCGACCTGCCTCATAAAGGAAAACACTAAAAGAAAATGTAAATGCTCACGGAAAAGGACTAAAATATAAACAAATACTTCCCTTGTTCACCTTCTTCCGGCCCATGGGAAGTGGAATGGGCTAGAAGTCTTCGAAATGAATTAGTTCGAAAATGGGACATTACATCATCTTCAAGTTGTTTTGATGTTTCGTGTGTCCGACAACATTTTATAGATTTTTCGTCATTTCTCTCATCGAGTATTGGACTTTTGATCATTAGCAAGTTCAATCTTCATCTTCCTTCAGCAACACTCTTTTTGAATTTCAGCCACAAGGATTTGATTATACGATCGTTGGATGCAGCAAGTTTGTCCACACTAGTTTTCTTTGCCTTCATTTTTATGTTCTCTTTTGCAGCTTGTAGGGATGTATCAGCAACCTTATTTCGTCTCCATAGAGCATCAAAAATCACAAGAGGTGACCCATTCCCTTTGCTGCAGCAAGTTTCATCATGATGATAAGAAAATGAGAAAACACCTTTTCCTTCTTGTTCAACTTGTTGCGGAGTTTGAGCCAAAGAAAGAGGCATTTATCGTCATTTGCAAATTCAAACCACCATAGAAATCGTTCAGAAACTATGCCTCTTTCAGATCATCTGGAACTTGAATTCCTCGAGAGGGAAGACCATTTTATTATTCTTCATCATCGCTATCACTCTCACTCATTGGCACAAGGTGCCAACTTGTAAATTTCATTTTCTAGTAATATTTTGATTTTGGGTACCAACTTCACACAAAGTTACCAGCCTCCATTCCAAGTGAAGTTCCTTGATGTGGGAAAATGAATATGAAAAACAGTTCTTTCCCAAGAGAGTCGCCAAAAACTGTTGGCAGAATTTTATGTCACTTTATATTTTCAGAAATGGCCCAATGGAGATTGTAAAATCTACAACAATTAGGGAAAATCACCTATCGACAAGGTGAAGTTCCTCTACTTTTGAGGGGGCAGTTCACTCGTATGATGGGGGTATTTGGGTTTTTGGTGCTTTTAACCTGGAAAGCAAAAGGAGACAAAACTGAGAAGGAGAAGGAGAGGGGAAAGGAGAGAAAAGAGAGGGAAGGGTGAAATGTTGCGACAAACTAGAAACAAAGATCTATCTAGATAACTCCGGATAAATAAAAAGCTAGAACCCTCTCACTCTTACACATGAAATAATACAATACAATAACAAAAGTGAATAATAACTAGAAGCACAGTCTTCAAAACCCCCGAACCATACAAATATGACACAAAGTTCACGTACACAAACATTCAATGCAGCTTGAGTATCAAAGCATCACGTATAACAAGGGAGAAAAGCAGTGTTTATAACATCATTCAATTATAAAATAGAAATGCATAGTTTTATGATTGAAGGGCATAAACACCATAGGGAGAAATGAACACATCATCATTGTATTATATATTCATGAAAACTGAAGAACATGTGTACACAAAGTTACAACAAACTCTCTTTAGAGTTCAGAGAGAAAAGAAAGAACCAAATGGAACCCGTAGAATAGAAATGTCACCCCTATTTATACTTTTATCCCGTAACCACCTTCATGGTAAGAATATAAATTTTATTCACTTAAGTTACAACTTAAAGTGACTTTATATTTGAGTCACTTAAGTTTTACAAAAACACTTTTTGCCAACACAAAAATAGAAATGTCACTTAAGTGATAACAAATGCTTTACCCAAAAAAGAAATAGAAATTAACTCAAGTGAAGAGGAGAATAAGAAATGATTCTTTTCAGCCATGAAGGTCTCTTTGCATGATTCACTCAAGTGCTTTCACCTTCAACACTTGCATACATTTCAGAACAGTCTCGAATACATCCTTATCCTTCGGGATGAGAGTGTTTCCCAAAAAATCTATCCATGATTATGAAGCATCTGAATCATCAACACACATGAGGACCAAGCTTATGTGTTGAATTGAAATGAATAATCCCTTCGCTTGATACAAGCCATTACGGTGGAGTCTTCCTCTAATAGGAGTCCGCTTTCCACTAGTCATCCTTGCCTTGATATTGCTGAAGTTCATATGATAAAATTTTCCATCACCAATGGTAAAATCATCATGAATACACTTCAAAATGGTGGTTCCGTGATAAAGAGGCCATGAACAAAGTTTGGGCAAGATTCAATGAGTAAAACTCAAACTATGAGCAAAACAAGCTCTTCAAATGAAGGTAAAAACAACACTTGAGAAATGATTCTCAAGAAACCTGTATACAATGTTTTATGTTTTGAAACCTGCACAAGATCAATCCTTGCTTCAAGATATTTCCAATGCTTCAAATGGCACTCAAATCGAGTCTGGATGCAAAAGTTATGTTCAAAACAAGATTGGCCCCGAGTTTCATCTCATGGGCGGACTTTGAGAGGTTTTGGGAAATTTGTTTCCCAGACACGCACTTTTGGTGCACTTTTGGAACCACTTAATGACTTACGCACACTTGGAAACACTTCTTGGAACTAGTTTAATAATAAGATCACAGCCTCAATGCATTTTTAAAACTAAAAAGTGCACATGAGCACTTGGGAGGCCTTTTGGGAACTATTTTAATAATAAAAGTGCATCCTCAATGCATTTTTAGAACCAAAAGTGCATAGGCACACTTGGGAGGCCTTTTGGGAACCACTTAAGTGGATGGGCGCCCTTGGGTGGTGTTTTGAGAACCACTTAAGTGCATAGGCACTCTCAATGAAGGTGTAGAACAAAAGTGCCTCGAGTGTCCATGAAAAGTGCAAGAACTCAAAAGCACATGAGACGGGCTTCCATTGCACCGCGGTACTTGACAAAGAGCAAGATGCCCTTATGTATGCAAGGTAGAACTCCACACAAGTTAAAAACAATCCATAAGGCACAAACCAAGGTGAGAAAGTTGAAAAATGTATACATTAAAGGCCATCATAAAGATAATATGAGAATGTAAAAATTTTCCATGGAGGGAATCACAAGAACAAAATGCATGTCAAGAATTTTTTTAAAATAGGCATAAAATTTGGCATGATAACACGTGCCATGACTCTTTCTTCATCGAGGTCTAGCATATCCATTGTATCCAACCATACTTCAAAAATAGGTTGTATTAATAAGAATGTTTATAGAGAAACTATAAAACCATTAAATATCATTTATAAAATAGTAAATCCATACCACATAATACCATAGAAAAATATGAGTGTATTTGATGCTTTATTCATAGGAAGTGCTCACTGCGATAAGTTTGGTACATGGAGGACTTGGTACTAAGTGGCCTTTCCTCAACATAAATCATTTTATTTATATGACAAGAAAAAATGGGTTGTTGGTTAAACACAACCATTAACAATGAACATAACCAACAAGAGTCATTGTAAACTACCTAACACCGAAAATACAAATATTAACCACAATACAATGTTTACTACTAAATATGTAATAATTAATATTTTGACCAAAATATGTAATAGTAAAAGAAGAAAAAATGGGTTGTCGGTTAAACACAACCATCAACAATTGAACATAATCAACAAGAGTCATTACAAAATACCTAACACCGAAAATACAAATATTAACCAATACAATGTTGGATACTAACTAGCAATCGTACATGAAGTGTACGATGGAAACGCCAAAGGGGATGGAGCGAAGAATTGAAAATTGAGGAAGCAAAAAGAGGGAGAGGATGAGGGGCGATTGAAAAGGGGTTTGAGGGAGGGGAAGGGCAGCGTGTTCCACTATATTGTCTATATCTTGAGTGCATAATTCACATGAGTGTGAATTACATTTAAAGGGGACAAACCAAAAAATGGGGAAAACCCAAAATGTTCCATGTTTGAGACCCAACCGCAAAGTGAGAATTAAATACCTGCACATTTCGCACCTTTTCTATGGCTTAAATTGTAAGACCTAAATAAAATCTGTTATCTGTGTTACACTTTATAAAATCGTGACTGTAATTTGTGCTTAAAGGTGCCAAAATAAAAAATAGAAAAATCAATAGGTTCCATGTTCAAGCCCATTCAAAATTCTTGCTTCTTGGAGCACTTTGTACTCCCACTTCACAATTCTAAGCTCGATTAGATGCAAGGAAACATACAACATTTAAACAATCATCGATAATTGTCCTTTATCTGTGTTCCACTTTATCATCACTTTGTATTCCCCCTTTACATATCTAAGCTTGAGTAGCTGCAGGAAATAGGCTAGGTGTAGGGTAATAGGTGATGTGCAAAAAATCATCGATAATTATCCGTTGTGTTTTCCACTTTACACTATCGATCCCTGTTGGCTAGATTTCCTGCATACTTGAAAACCTAGGCAGTCATGAGATAAATCTCCCTCATTTACCGGTGAGGCTCCCGTGTAAGATTTGTCAATAAAGTATGCTAGTATCTATTTAGGGGTTTTACTTTAACCATGCAGCTCATGAACCATAGCTGTATAGTTTTGCAACAAATAAGTTGCTGTTTAAAGAAAAGAAATATCAAAAGAAGAAGGAAATAATAAAAACACAGGAAAGAAAGAGGGAAGATGTGCAACCCAATCAATAGATTACAGAGTTGATTGCATGCACATAGACGGGACCAATAGATATTAACACTCAAAATTTTAAGCAAAGGCAGCTTTCAAATCTAGATCTAAGATAACACAGTTTATAAATAGATCTAAGACAATAAGCTAGAAACAAAATGCACCGTGACACAAAGTTCTCCGAAAATCTGCTCCTTTCTATTCCTTTTCTTCAAATAGCTATCAGGGGCTTTAGCACAAAGTTTGGAACACAAGAATGTTGCTTACAAATTTTGATCCTTTAACCCGTAGGTTCTTCCTCTACTTATAGCATGTAGAGGGGAAATTACAAATAGGAAGCCTTTAGTGAACTGGCACATGTGAAAGTTGGAAAGGAAACAACTGGCAATCTCCCTCCCGAATTCCTCTTTGCATGACATGCATGATTTGCAACTGAAGATAGAACCTTCTATTTTGCATGTATGCCACCTATTTCCAAGTAATTGACTTCTTCAAGTAATGGCTTTTAAACCAATCACTTAAGTTTTATAATTTAATTGATCGCTCAATTACTTTGTCGGAGAAAAGAAGAAGAAAGAGGAAAATGAATTAGAAGAAAGCTGCAACACTTTTGTTCTTTTTCCATATTCTGCATGCAGTTGATTCTTTTGCCCTTGATTCTCACCAAACTGGATCTAGAAGCAGCTGGATCTGGAAGCGGCTGGATTTAGAAGCAAATGTACCTGATTTGCTTGCGGGTATTGCCTTTGACTTGTCTTCCTTCTTATCCTTGAAGCTTTTGCAATTCTTCTCTAGTACATGCATCAGTGCAATGTTTGTCGTAAATAACTCATCATTTTTATTTTTAATTGCATATGAGCAATTAAAAATTCTGGAAAGCACTCCGGGTGAATGCAAATTCAATGAAGGCTTCAACTGGAAGATTGGGAGAACATGCACAAGGTCCTGGAAGGAATTCTCCATGCACTGACTTCTTCACGGGCTGCATTCGAAACAAGAGGATGAAGCCTTTGCAATTATGGATTTGGATCTGAATCTAGATCTGGATCTATGCATGATTCTGCTGATCCTTTTCTTTCATCATGCTTCGCCATGGCCAGAGCAATCTTTGTCTGAGCAACTCTTTTTCTTTTTATTCGGCCGAATTCTTTACAATCGGTGCAGATCTAGAGATTTCTTCAGATTCGGAGGATATGTTCAATGTATTGGACATTGATTTAAGCTCCCTTTCTCTTATATAAGCACCTGTAATGAATACCAATTAATGCGACAAAGGCGGCAATCGGAACATGAACACTTGATTTTAATTATAAAAATCTGCATATATCAAGCCTGCTGCCCCAAAATTTGATGTTTTGTTTGCATGCAAAGCAAGCATGAATTTTGTCAACTTCACCTGAGCACCTGTACCACTATGCAGACAATTAATCAGACTTAATTCAAGCTCCTTCAAACCTAGGCACCAAACTTTGAAGCCTTCCAGCAGTAAAAACACCTTCTTCTGTGCAAAATTCCTCCTTAATTGGGCGCCAAAATTGTCTGGGCTGCACTTCCTTGTTGAAGAATTAATTAATTCATCATTATGGCAGCCCATTCTTATATAACCTTCACCATTCTATAATTAATAATTGTCTCTCCTATTCCTGGCAATTAATTAATTAATTAACATGTTTTTCTCTTCAATTTGGGCGCCTATTTTGTGCATGCTCATGGCTGCCATTAAATAAATTAAATTTATTTAATTTTAGCTTTCTACTTCCAGTCCACATTGACTTCACAGTGTGCTTTGACCTTATGCACCAAAAATAGGAATTAATTCCATTAATTAATACTTTAAAAAGTATTATTTCTCCTCAATATGGGTCGCACTTTTTTGCATGAGAGGGGCTGCATTAAATAAATTAAATTTATTTAATTTTAGAATTTTATTTCCAATCTTCTTTATCCTTTCATCATGCGTTGACTTTTCCTCATGCTTGGGCACCAAAATTGGGTGAATAAATATTATTAAATGCATTATTATTCACCCAAGGTGGGTCGCACTTTTTGGCAAGGGTGAATTCTATTTTTAAAAGTCAATTTCTAATGGGATTTTTACCTGCAAGGCAGGTAAGAAATTCCCATCAATGCCTTAAGTGATTTTCTTTTATTTCACAATAGGAATTTTTGCCTGCGCAGCGGTAAGAAATTCCGCTCGCCTCTTTGCCTCTAATTTTCCCATTATGACTTAAGTGACTTTGCTTTCATGGGAAAAAGTACCTTGCTAGGCAGGTACAAAATTCCCACTTGCCTGCTACTACCAAAAATCCCATTGTAGCTTAAAACCTTTTTTTCCCAAAAATGCGACCTGCCCAGAAGAAGCTTTTTATGTGCACGACTTCGTCTTTCTAGAGAGAACCAGACCTCCTATGGAAAATTCCTTCTGGCATAACATCCATAGATGATCTCCAAAACTCCGGCAAGAAATCAGACTAAACCGGCAAAGGAATTGACCTAGAGAAATTTCAAAGAAAACAAAATGGGAAAACACCAAAAACGTAAAATGTTGCCAGAAGTCATAGATAAAGCCCAAGATTCATTCCTGGTTAAAACCCTACTAGTATTTGGGAATATCGACATGTAAGACCACAACAGGGTTAAACTAGAGCACAATTTGCCTCAAACGGGCTCTAAATAATTAAATAAAATTTTCTCACAGACAAAACTTGTGACAAGGAATAAAATGATTTTCGGCATCTAGGTATTTGTCGAAATTGGCTCCTATGATTCATTGGGAATATCTTGATGTAATACAAACATCTTCTAGCAATTAACACACAAAACGACCCATTATTTTAAAAGTACGAAATTTTTTACATGGGGTAGTCTCAGATTTCAGGGTGAAATCTGGGGACACCAGTTGGCTCCGTCTGTGGACATCTTTGCCTCTGTCAAAATGACAAGGGTAAAGATGAGATCCCAGCATCTCTGGTTTCGTGTCTTGTCCATTGGGCTCGGGTCAGGCAAACAAAAACAACACAAAACAAAAAGAAAAGGAAAAACAACAAAGTTTTATTTATATACATACAGGTTTTACCCTGCTTTTTATGTCCGGAAAAGCTTCAGATGCTGCCCATTGAAAGGTAGTGGTAACTCAATTCCATCCCGGTAGGCAAGGAAGAAAGTGTCCATTCCGGCAGCTCTTTTGATCATGAAGGGCCCTTTCCAGAGTGAATCAGATTTGTCGTGCATGCCCTTTGGTTCATGTCTCATGTCCCACCAGAGTACCCAGTCTCCGATCTTGAACTTCCTTTCTTTGGCCTTCTTGTCAAATACTCTGGGCAAGTCCTTATCAACTTCATCTGGTGGTGGCTCATCCTTTCTTCTCTCCGTGGCGGGTAAGTCTACATCAACTTGCTCCATTCCCAGATTTATTTGCTGCATTTCTGAAGATTCACCATCACCATGTTCTTTGTTCTTCTCCAGGCACTGATCACGCTTGTTGAAAGTCTTTGCTAAGGAAACTAAACCCGTGGGGATTTTGTTACCTTTTGGTTGGACTATTCCACTATTGTCATCATAACCTGGATCAACTTTTCCTGTGACTATTTTTCGTGGTGGTGATTTACTCCCTTCAACATGCAGACATGCAGATGTTTGTTTGTCATCGTTGAAAGTCTGCCACTGTTCAACATTATCAAGGACTTTGGGGTGGTAGACCATCTCCACTTTATAGTTTCCTTGTCTTGAATATGGACGGTGGTCTATCCGGATTCAATAGTGCAGCCGTGACTACCAAAGAATCTGCCTTGGAGTTTTGATTTATTGGAATGAAGTCAATAGAGAAGGCTGCAAAATCGAATGTGGCAGAAAGTACTCTATCTCTGTAATGCTCCAGCTTATCTCTTTTGACTTGACTTTGCCCTCGAACCTGCTTTACTAGAAGTTCAAGCATCTCCTTGGGCTTTGAGGAGTCTTACTCCTTTCTTTCTGGCTTGCTCCATTCCTAGCAGCAATGCCTCATACTCCGCCGTATTATTGGTGTTCTCGAACATCAGCTTGTGGGAGTATGGAAATATCTCATGATCTGGAGATATTAGTAGAACGCCGGCTCCTGATCCAAAAGAACAACATGTGCCTTTAAACTCCAGAGTCCAAACTTTTTCTTCTTCTTTTGCTGGCTCTGGCTCTGGTCGAAGTTCTGGATCTGGAATGTCTTTATCCATTTCCAAGAAATAGATCCCACGGTCGATTCTGAAAAGAATCGAGATCTAGGATCCTCAGATTTTGTAACCGTGTACTGGACTTCTTTTCCGGCTCCAGACTTATGGTTAATCCCCTTGATAGGAATATGAGCGCAGGACCAATCCATCTTTACTTCTCCTCCCAGCTCTTTGCAGAAGTTTCTGCTCAGCAACATCCCATAGGAGACAGGAATATCTGCAACTAGAATTGTCATCTTTAATCTTTTTTCAGGAAAAGCTGCCAAAACAACTTGTGCATCTTTGATTTGTCCGATTAAAGGGACTTGTCTCTCCATGGAATAACACCTTTTTATGGTCTTTGTCAAGGTAAGCCCAAGAGCATCTACAACTTTAGCTGGCATGACATTGTCAGAAGCACCTGAATCTAAAATGCAGTTGCTTAACTTGAAACCATTAAGCAATAGGGAAACATAGAACGGTTCCACTCTTTCAGAAGATGGTGAGGATTTAACAACTGTAGTGTTGTTTTGTGGAGGAGTATCTTTGGGCTTAGGCAAAAGGCCTTTTGATGTATTGGATTGTCCTAGTGATTGTACATATTTGACTAGCCTATTTAACTGCTCAAGAAAGGCTCTCAAGTATTCAACTTCTGACATTTGAACTCTGGTTTTCTTAACATGATCAATAATGTCAAAAGAAGGAATAGATTCAGATACCTGAGCTGCTTTCTGTGGTTGAGATGAAGAACTCGCATGCTTACTTCCGGGAGCTAAGGAAGAAGGCAAAGGGATGCCCCTTCTTTGCTCATTTGCTAATGCCTCAGCTTGGCGAGTTTGTGATCTTGTAAGTACTGCATATGCATGACCATGATCGTCTTCAAGAAGCTCCTCATACTCATGTTCAAATTTGTACTTCACCACATCATATAGAATGGAAGCTTTCATAAGTTTGAGTCTCACGCTTCTTCCCTTGCCCATTGTTGTCACTAACCCCAAAATGTGGAATTTTTGAATTTTTTTGAGTTTTTGGTCAAGTGACCCATTTTACTTGGTTGTATCTACCTTCTTGTTGTTGTCAAAAATGCAAAAATCTCAACGAGCTTAGTGATATTTGAGTGAATTTGGGCTTTGATCGGTCAATGCGGACTTTGGAGGAACAATTCCTCTGGTCCCCGCATTGTTAATTTATCCGCATTGAATGGACTAGCGGTGTTATTCAGCTTTTTATCGGTTGGCGAAGAACTGCTTTCGTTCGTTCCCGATTCCCGCATCTCCACAACCCTTCATTCGCATCGGTTTGTTCGGCATTTCGGGAACTTGTGGAACTTGTTCCGTCCGCCCCTTTGTTCCCGTGAGCTCATGTTCTCCGCATGCCTATTGCTTCCGCATGAGCCTTCTCCCTTCCCTTGTCGCGGTAGTTGCGGAAGTTTGAGGAACCAATGGAACCTTTTCCATTGTTCCATTTGTGTCCCGTATCACCGATCTCCCGCACTATACTATGTTCCCGAGTTCCCAGGACCTCTGTCGTATCCGATTTACAATGTGAATAGGTACGTGAGTCCCCACGGGCATAAGTTTATCTGTATAACATTGTATTTGCCTCCAAATCAAATTTTTTGAGCTAAAACCTATATAAGTCCGCATACTTAGTCATTTTTACCATTCACAAGCTCAAGTTTATGTGTCATGTCCATTTCCTTGCTCCCGTGCGCCAAAGAGATATTTTTCTCATAACTTTTTCATTTTTCATCCAAATCCAAAAATTCAAGTTGTGTTGGGACCGTTGTGAAGGAACCTTTCTTGTCATGCAAAAGGTGAATGGTTTTATCCTTCTTTTGTCCAGTTTGACAGTTATTTGTGTTCCCAGCCCTCTCCTTTAAATACCTTTTGTAATCCACTATTTAGCCTCTATTTTCTCTAAGTTATCTGTAATATCCCACTTCCGGGATCAATAGAAAATATGCAAATCAACAACTCTTCAACACTCCACTCAACTGTAAATAGCTAAACCTAGTCAACACCACTTGAGTAGTATGTCCATTTAGATCATTGGAACATGTACTCTTCCCTTCCAGTCATTCAGTATTTTACCTCAAACAAACACATTCAGATCGCTGCCCTAGATGGCTCAAAACATCATGAAAATAACAGCTAAGATCAAAGAAATAGTGCCATACAGTCCGCTGATCTGTGGAGGTTCAAAACATACCTTCAAACATTCAATACCTTCCCCAATGAAGTCTCTGATCCAAGGGAAAACACAGCAGCTTTATTCACACCAAATCCAGATCACAATCATGTCAAATACTATCACCGTATTGCTCTGAAAGAGATCGCTGCAACAGGGATCAGTTCGCTGAATATTTAGAGCCCCAAACATGCATTCAACTATTCAAAATTCATTCCTAGATGGCGCTGCTGTTAGGAGGGAGATAGATCTATCAATTAACAAACATGAACTTCCAACAGAGATCGCTGGTCAAGGGAATAACAGCAAACAACTAGATAAAGTTCAGATTTCTAAGCACATGGATCTCATACCAAATCTGCCTTTATCATTTATGCATTTGAACTATAATTCGCTGCCATGAAGGGACTCAAACACCATGCAAAAACCAAGTCGCCAAGTATGGGAATGAGCAGCCACAAAGAGGAATACTTACTAAGAGAAATCGTTGTCAGTTTGCACACAGATTTACTCTAAAAACCAGTCACCAAACAATGGATGCAAATTGCTAGGGTTTAGCAAGATACATTAAATAGTTCGCTGATCATATAAAGCCCAAAATACACATTCAAATGCTTAATAACTTCCCAATGAAGTAGCTGGGTGTAGGAACAACAAAACCAGATTATTATCTAACACCAACTTGCCTTGAATCAGTCGCTGTAGAAAGAAGATAATATCATGCAACCAGCTGATCGATTCACGTCAAATAATGCTCTAAAAACAGTCCACACATATCATAGGAAAGTCGCCTAAACTGGAATGCAACACATACCAACAAGTCGACTTGCAAAGCACTCACATACCAGCTGCTACAGTGACGCTACAGTGACTTCGCTACAGTAAAAGGGCAGATTTCAATAGTAAACTTCATCTAACAATTGTCCAAAGCCAAAGACATGGATCTCACAAATAAATACTTCAAATAAATCTCAAATCAGCTCGATCCAACCTCCCACGCAAGAGAGAGAACATCAAAGGGCATGCATCCCAACTCCAAGCATGGAGTATCAAAATAAGTTCATCATAACATAATCATAATAATGGTCCTAGCACTCCTTTTATAAGTAAGGAGGCACAAAATTCGAAAACCCTAGGAGAAGGAAAATATTAAATAAAAGCAGTTTGTCTTCCCTAGGTGTGGCGTCCCCTTTGCAAAGGGTGATTTTATCAATGAAAGCCACCTAACTTTATTTAATTAATTCCCCATTTAATTTTATATTTTTTGGGAATTAAATTAAATAACTCTTATAATTAAATAATTAAATAAATATTGCTCCAGGCAATAATATTTAATTATTTAATAAAAATGTTCCCCTTGCACATCCCAAAGCCCACGGGGACGTATAGGCTAAGGGTCTTCAGAAATGGGGACATTTCATTATCCCAAATCTTTCCACCATGAAGTTCCAATACCCAAGGTATGAACACATTTCATCTCCGACATAGGAGATAGTGGCATCGAGACACATGAACTCAGAATGACTTCTAGGCCCGAATCTCATATGATAGTCCTACTATAATTGCCCAATGTGTTAAAAACAATGGAATTGCTTATGCTGTTGGCTTCCCCACCTCAATGCAATGCACTGACACAGTCCTGGCTTGTGCCTCCAATTTTGACCCACAAACAAAAGAATTGAAAGACCCCAAGGAAAAATTATTGCCAAATTAGATGCCCATTATATTAATGTGGCCTTAGGAATCCCGACCTTTGAGAATTCCAAAATCTTAACCAAGGCTGAAGCCCAGAGACTTTTTGACCAAAATCAAGATAAATATAAAACCATGATTGTTAAATCCTGGCTCAAAGCCAAGAAGAAAGGGCCCTCCAAGTTGCCCAAAACCCTCTATAGAAGTGATTTCATGGAAGAACTTTTAGACATGATCACACTAGTTGGCGAATAATGGGTATGCCATCCACTAATGAGTTCCAAAATTGGATGTGTGTATATATCAATGTGATATGTGAAGACAAACAATGTTTGAACTGGGGGGAAATTATTTGTGAAAACTTGACTCAACAACTGGTTAATGTGCATCAAAGCAAAACATTTCATATGACTTCATACTTGATGTACACTATAGCAGCCTACAAGGTATGGATAGGATTATCAGGGCAAGAAAACAAGCAGAATGCACCGGTGTATGAGTTTTACACTCAACTCACCTATGAAAACAACAAAACTCATCATAGGAGAGTAAATGATGCTTTCACCATGTTCTTAGTCAGACTACTTGAAGGAAATGTGATTGAGAGGGTTTTCTCAAAGGCAATTGATTTCAACATATGGCAGCCTCTTCATTCAATTCAGAATTTCTCATACAATCAACACAGGTAAAACCAAGGTTATGACTTTCAATGGGTTGAAGACCTCCGATTTCCATTTCTTCTACAGGGGGGGAGCTAGAGATCACCAGCTCCTATACCTATCTGGGAGTACTCTTCTCTGGTCCTCACTTCATCTTACGCCCGGCTATTCAACCCCGCATCAACAAGGGGTATGGTTCCCTAGCGATCCTGGAGAGAAAATGCTTCTGCCACCATTTTCAAGACACGTTGTCCAAGATGTCCCTTTCGGACTCTCTTGTGAGACCCACAGTTCTCTATGGTTCCGAGGTTTGGGGTCCCTCCTTGTTTGAGTCAGATTGGGCTGTTATTGAGCGAGTTCAGATACTTATGCTCAAACGGATCATCAAATGTAAAGAGACTATTCCTCACAATATCATCCTTGGCGAGTTTTGGGGCTCGCCCTTTCAGACTTGAGGTCATCTTTGGTCTTGTCTCATTCTTGCACCGCATCCAGGGACTTTCAGATTCTTCCACAGGCAGAGACAGGTACATCTACCTTGCCTACCGCTCTTCTGAGACCATTGCTCTCTCTGACCGTAGTGGTCGTGCTCGCTGCTGGTATGCCGGGGCCTCTCATCTCCTTGGATCCCTTGGGATCAACATGGACCGTCTCCCCCCTTTCAGCTATTCCATGGATGCTCCTGCACACCTCCTCCCGAGCAAGCGGGACTGCGAAGAATCATCGAGAGGCGATATATATCGGCAGCTCATCCAGTACTTGGACCAACCCCGGGGTGAGCTACGCTGACAATGGCTTTCTACGCCAATCACTTCCTCGAAGTCAACAATGGACTCATCACTAGGCCCACCTATATCTCCCGCCATTGGCTACATGCTCTTCACATAGCCCTAAGCTAGTTCAAAGTTGGCTCACACAAGCTTCGGTCGAGAGTGGTCACCAGTTGGACCGGTCCGAGAGGATCTGCCGCCTTGCTTTGCTCCCTCCAGGGAGGTTGAGAAGGAGGAACACTTTATTTTCCAAAGGCCTCATCTACTATGAGATCGGAGGGTGGTTTCATTATGTATGCTTCCGTGAACGCCCAACGTTCACAACCTTCTTCAGATATTATGATCAAAGATGTCTCGCTCTCTATCTACAGGAAGCTCTTAGGCTCCGTGACGAGATTCTCCATACCCCTTCCAGGGAGACTACCACTCGACAGATCACATCTTTCTTTGCTTTTCTCGCGGGTGAGAGGGGCACCAAGCGAGGACTTGACCCTTGCAGAGATTCTCAGATTAGATCTGTCAGGACTAGAGGAGCTTCTTCCCGGATCTCGAGGTATCCAGACTCAGACACGGCCTAGGGCCCCCTCACATAGGTGGCGGCGGTCCACCAGGCCCACTCAGAGAGCTCGACTTTCCACGGATCCTAGGCGTCACAGACATCTTCCAGTTCCTGACACCAGACATTAGCACATCACCAGTTTCTTTCCGGCTGGCCTTAGATGACAGTTGTGAGGGTTGGTGTCGAGGTCTTCCCCTCCACCTCCTCACCTTCTTTGTACTCTCTTTTCTCTTCTTTTATTGTTCTCGGAGACCTTTTTGGGTTTCCTGTTGCTTCGGCTTTGCTTTGTATGGTGCAGTCCCATTGACCTACTTTTGCGGTCACTTGTTGGACATTTAATATATTTATCTTATCATACATTTAGATAGTTGGGTTCGAGGGATTACCAAATAAGCTACCTATTTACTATGAATGAAAATTGATCTTGTTGAACTTTGTAGACAGTTGGATGTACTTCATAGAACCTGCAAGGACAAAAAGATCTCAGGTATTCAATTCCCCATCTCACTGGGAAACTACACTTGTAGGTCAGCTCTCGATGCTCAAAATGTCGAGAGGACCATTTCAGAGTTCAAATTTCATACTTATTAGAAGAGGTATTCCTTTGACAAAGCAAAGGATACATTTCAAAGAATCTAAGGATGACCTACTATCATGTACCAACATTTGAAGACTACTGGGAAGATTGTGCTGATGAGTATGAGGTGAGGAAAATATTCTTTGGTAGGTTGTTGTTGCGATAGATCAAGGACATCAATTTGTATATTGTTCGGAAGGATTGGAGGATGATGATTATGATTTGTATCTTCGAGTCCATTGGCATCCAGATGAACCGTCTCCCACCCGTCAGCTATTCTCTGGATGCTCCTGCCCATCTCCTACCCAACCAACAGGACCTTCATAGGATAATTAGAGATGATATCTACAAACAGTTCATCCAGCACACCTGGACCAACCCCTCGGGGGGTTGCGTCCGAAGATGTCACTCTATGCGGCACACTTTCTTGAGATCCGTGATGGGGTCATTTTCAGACCCATGTACATCTCCCGACATTGGTTACAGGCCCTTTGTATCTCTCTGGGTCAGTTTAGAGTGGGCTCACATTGACTTCATGTTGAGACTGATCATCACTTAGACCGCTCGGAGTGGACTTGCCTGCTTTGCTCTCTCCAGGAGGTTGAAACCGAAGAACACTTCATTTTCAGGTGTCCTGTTTACTATGAGATTCGTGGGCGATTCCATTGCCTGTTCCGTGAGCTTCCTTCCTTCACAACTTTCTTGATTCTTATGATCGTGAGATGCCTTGTTCTCTACCTTCAAGAGGCCCTCAGGCTTCGGGACAAGCTCCTCCATCCTCCCCCAGACGGATGGCTACTAGACTGATCACTTCTTTCTTCTCGGTGCTCTCCCCAGTGAGGGGTGCCAAGCGGCACTTAGTCACGTGTCTGACCCCAGTCCAAATCCATCAGGTCTCAAGACTCCGTTTCTTCCACTAAGGCTCCTATCTCAGGCATGTCCCAGGGCCCCTCCGCATAGACAACGACCCACTAGGCTTACTAAGAGGCACCGCCTTCCTCCCGACTCCGGCTCCCCAAGCATTCTACAGTCTCAGCTTCTGGTCATCGGTGCATTGCGAGTTACTCCCATCCGGCCTTGAATGTTAGGTGATGTTGTTGGGGGTGTTGCTCCTTCTTCCGCTCCCCCACCATCATCTCTTTCTTCTTCGTTTCTGGTTTCTCGGCCTTTGTTGTTTCCTTCTCTTCCTCTCCTTCTCTCATTGTATTTCGGGCGACCCGTTTGGGTCCTCTTGCTGGGTTTGTTTGCTTTGTACTCTGCAGTCCCATTGACCTACTTTTGTGGTCATGTGTTGGACATTAATAATATTATCTTATCTTATCTTATCTTATTCAATATACTCCTTTGCCTACCATTGATTGGTCTCATAAGGAGAAGGATAACCACGATGAGTTGATCAACACGTAACTCCTAAGAACAAGGCATTGGTATGATAGAAAAATCAAAGAATTCAAATAATCAATGAAAACATCTTCTCAAGAAGCTTCCACCTCTCAAAAATATGTTCCAACACAACAAACTCCTTCCTCCTCACCCTTGGATTCAGGAACCAAGGTGTACATGAAGAAAGACAAATCAAAAGAGGTAGAGAAGAAGGAAGAAATACATGAGCAAAGGGTGGAACAAGAGAAAATTCAAGAATTAACTGGTGAAGCTGCCTCTACCTTGAGCAAATACCACAACCTTCGAGGAACAAAAGGCGATGAAGAAAAATAGGATGAAGAAGAAGAAAAGGAAGATGAAGAGGGTGAAGAAGAGGATGAAGTTGAAATCATTGATCCAGATACAGGGAAAACTGATGTCTCTAGGCCTAGTTGGAGGTTAGAAGACCACCTTATTCTTCTGTTGTGACTTCCACTCTCAAGGTCTCTACTTCTCAACTTCCAGTTCCCAGAGTTGTCCTTGCATTGCCTCCTCCAACCCCTTCTTCTAGTGATTCCTTCACATGGGTCCAACCCATGATTGACATAGAAAAAAAAAAAAGCAGAATCTCAAATTGAAGTTCCAGAGTTTGATGCAGTGGTTTCCCTTCTTGGTACAACTCCTCCTCCCCCTAAGAAAGCCAAGACAACTTCTTGTTTGGTTTCAGATTCTAAAGGACAACAATTCTTAGAGATTGTTTATTGGCTAGATTTTCTGCACAACTAAAAACCTAGGCAATCATGAGATAAATCTCCCTCATTTACCGGTGAGGCTCTGTGTAAGATGTTTATCAATTTAGTAGGTATGAATCCTAATAACTGTTTATGGGGTTTTACTTTAATCACAAAGCTTATGAACCATAGCTAAGCAATTCTGCAGCAAGTAAACAGTTGTTTATTAAGTATTTTTAGAAGGGGGATATAATGAAATTTGGGAAAGAAGAAAGGAAGATATGTAATTCAACCAATAGTTTACAGAGTTGATTTCATACACATGCATTAAATAAACAAGTAGATCTCACAATGTTCAGAAGTAAAGGAAAAGAAAAGCTTTTGATCTAAATCTCAGATAACACAAAGTTTATCTAAAGATCCACACAGAAGTAAGAAGCAAATGCACTGTGGACACAAAGTTCTCTAGAAATTTGCTTTTATTCAATTCCCCAGCTTTCACAAAAATGACATCAAGGGCTACAACACAAAGTCTAGAACTCAAGAATGTTGATAAACAAATTGTGATCCTTTAACCCATAGGCTCTTCCTCTATTTATAGTGTATAGAGGGAAATTACAAATAGGAAGTTTTCAATGAATTGCCACATGTGGAAGTTATGAAAAGGGAAGTAGGTGGCAATCTTCCTCCTGCAATTCCTCTTTGCATGACATGCATGATTTATAACTAAAAATACAACCTTCTATTTTGCATGTCTGCCACCTATTTCCAAGTAATTGACTTCTTCCAGTAACTTAAAGTAACGGATTTTATAGCCAATTACCTAAGTTTTACAATTTTAGTTGATTGTTTAATTGCTTTGTCAGAGAAAATGAGAGAAAGAAGAAGAAAGAGGAGAAGAAATTAGAAGAAAGTTGCAATGCTCTCAGTCTTGTTCTTCTTCCATACTCTACATGTTGATCCAACTTGTATTGCACTTTGCTTCATTCACTTTAGCAATGAATGATCTGAATGATATCTCTGCCTTGAATCTGATATGTTTTTTTCTCCCATATGTTGTTGAATCCTTGGTGTCACTCGATTTCACCACGAAATCTGCGATTACTACCCTATCCGAAAAATTTTCGTACTTTTTAAAATAACGGGTCGTTTGTTGTTTTTATTGCCTCGAAAGTTCTCAGTATTGCATCAAGATAATCCCAAAGAACCATATTAGCCCTTTTTCGCCAAATACCCAAATGCCCAAAATTGTTTTATTCTCATTGTCGGGATTTGTCTCACGGGAAATTTGTATTTAATTATTTTGAGCCCCGTATGAGGCTATTTCATCTGTTTAACTCTATTATGAGCGAATATGTTATTATTCCTATGTGCTAGAAGGATTTTAACTTATTTTAAGTTTTGGGCTTTATTTGTAACTTTTGGCAATTTTTCGTGTTTTTGTGGTGTCCCGTTTTGTTTTCTGTGAAATTTCTCTGGAGCAATTCCTCGCCGGGTAAGCCCGATTTTTGGCCTGGAGCAGCTGGAAAACATACACGCACATTATGCCCGGAGGAAGTCGCCATCGAGGTCTTGATCACTGGGAAAAAGCGAAGTCGTGCACAGAAAAGCCCCTGCGGGGATGGGCGCATTTTTGGAAAACAAAGGATTTAATGGGAAAAATATAAGCCGCAGGCAGGGTGGGAATTTTATACCTGCCTGGCAGGGTACTTTTTCCCGTGTTATAAAAATCACTTAAGTGGATCACGGGATTTTGGTGCCTGCCTGGCAGGGTAAAGAATCCCATTATGAAAAAATTCTTAAAAATAGAATTACATGTGCAAAAAAGTGCGCCCCCTTTGGTGAGAGATTAAAAGGATTAAATTTGATTATTTTTATTAATCTTTCTTCTCAAAAAGTGCGCCCAAGCTTGGAGGAGGTCAACAAGTCAAAGATGGAATAAAAGAAAGGAGTTAAATGCATTAAATTTAATTTATTTAATGGCTGCCCTCTTCCTCTCAAAAAGTGCGCCCCATTTGGGTATTATTTAATGTTTTTTAAGGCATTAAAACATTAAATTAATTTCTATTTTCAGTGGCTATGGTCAAAGCACACTGTGGAGCTTGAGTGAAGTGTGTGTGAAGGATTAAATTGGATTAATTTAATTTATTGGATGGTTGTCCTTAAACATGCTATTTTTAAAAGAGAAAAGCATGATTTTTAATTAATTAATTGCCTTTAATTGTTAGGGCAATTATTAATTATAGAATTGTGAAGGTTATATAAGCATGGGCAGCCATATGGGTGAATAATTTAATTCACAGGTAAAGAATTGCAGCCAGGAGGAAAAGTGCGCCCCCATTAGAGGAAGGATTTTGTTCGCACAAAGTGCTAACAAGGCTAAAAGCTTCCGTATTTGGCGCATGCTTTGGAGGAGGTTGATCTTTGTCTCGCATAGTTGTTTTCACAGTGTTACAGAGCTCGTGTGTTGATTGAAAGGATTCATGCTCTCTTTATGTGCAAATTAAACACCAATTTTTGGGCAGCAGTCTTGAAAAGTGCAGATTTTTATAATTTAAATTCACTATTCATGCTCCGGTGGCCATTTTTGTCTGAATAAATTGCAGGAATTCATTACAGGTGCTTTACAAAAGAAAAGGAGTTTTTATCAATGTCCAATACATTGCAAATATCCTCCGAATCTGAAGAATTGTCCAGATCTGCACCAGTATTGAAGAAATCCGGCCAAGTTAGAAGAAAAAGAATTATTCAGACAAAGATAGACAAAGCCATGGCGAAAGGAGATGAAAAAGAGAGCACGATGGATTCATGCATTGCTTCCAAACTTTCAGACATAGGAGACACGGATCTAGGCCCAGAACCTCTTTCTGATTTGATTGATAGATCCAGAGCGGGAAAGACTTCACTCATGCGTGCGGTCAAAAGTAGCGGAATTATCCGAGCTGCAGCTTTCCCATGTACAGCCCAATTGCCAGAGTTCGTAATGGAGTGTGCTAGATCTTATCATCCTTCATCCAGATCAGTGCGTGATGTTGCGGGAAAGACAATAATTCGTTTGGATGCGGAATTCATCAATTATTGTCTGAAGATTCCAGTGCGAAAGGTGGTGACTTCTATTAGCATTCAGGATGCTGACAGTAGATGGGAGAAACATAGAGCTGATTGCGTGAGCATAATGAACAAATGGGTTCATGAAGAAGCCTAGATCCCCTTCAAAGTTCCCGAGAACTCTTCCACGGTCCAATTTGGTGCAGGAGGCAGATGATGTCGTCAAATTGCTATGCAGGTTGAATGGCGAAGCGAATGCCTACACTTTTCGAACATGGATGTATGCTTTCATCAGGACCATTGAAATCAACAAGGTTGATTCTATAATCAATTGGTCGGAAATTATTAGCAGCAACATCGGTGAGCAACTTCGAACGTGAAGCGTACTTTCAGCTTCAAGATGACTTCATACTTGGTGTATGCTGCAGCTTCACAGGTGTCTTTTCCAAGCTGGATAGATGTGGTGTTCTTTCCAAGGACCCCATTTTCGAGTGCTACCCACAGCTTACTATCGTACACTGCAAGCGAGAAGGACTTCAAAGTGATCAACGATGACTTCTTCTATGATTTCATCTGCAGCTGACAAAGACTTGAAGACTCACAGGTAAGCAAGGAAGCGTGGGAAGCAAAGGTCCAAGATTGGCGCTTTATTCATCCAGGTTGCAGATTTCACATACCTCAGGGTTACGGGCTTTTCTGGAGAACCTATAAAGATGCCCAGGTATCCAAGTGATAGATTGATCGCCATGGAGCTGAGCAGGCAACTCGTAGAGTTACACGACCTTCAGTTGAAACGGCACAAGTCTACGGGCTTCTTCCCAATCACTGTGGGATATTACAGTTGCATCAGCATTCACAGAGCTCGAGGGATGGAAGCGCAAATGTTATCCGAGTATGAGCAAGAGTTCTTCCCTGCACGGCTTAACTTCGATCCATTTGGAGTAGCCAGGAAGACAATCTCCCAGGAGTACGCACATGTGCCTTCGTTAGAAGATTTCTGGATGAAGTGCAGAAGTGAGTACGAGGTTAGAAAGAAAGATTTCAGCAGGCTATCAGCAAAGCAAGTGTTCGACTTTGGACTAGCGCGGATACCTGCGGATCTTAAAGATGATGGGAACGTGGTACTTGACACTTACCATCAAATGGGAGGAGATAAAGCTATACTGCAGGATAACATTGAGGCTCGCCATTCAATCAAGAAAGATCTCGAGTCAGTGTTGGTGAATACTTCGAATCGCCGCTTCGAAGGGATACTGCCTTGATGAAGTATTGATGAATCAAATCACGGGCAACTTCATGCAGAGATTCCCTCAAACGAAAGCATGAAGGAGAAAGCAGTGAAAAGTCCGAGAAGTCAAAAGTACACGTAAGATCTCAAGAGAAAGAGAAGACCACTTCTACGACCATAGCTTTGACTCCGACTTCTCCAAGACCTTAAGATCACCAACTATCGCACCACAATGGCAGGGATGCTTCCATGCCTTCATCAAACCGCGACGTTTGCTTCTCTCCGCAGCCACTTCGTTTAGCCCGCTCCAGAGAGGAGATGTCAAGCCGCAGATGACGGAGTTCGAAAGAGCTTTGTCCTTGGATGTTTCAGAAGATGGCAGCCATGACACTGTGGCACTTTCTGACGGAGAGGATGCAGAGCGGGAGATGGTAGTGCACTCAGTGACGACTTCTTACTCCCCGAGAAATAACTTCTCGGGATGGTTAGCTTTGCAGTTGGTTCCGGAAGCAAGAGTAGAGATGAACTTAGAGGAGCATGACTTGCAGCTACTTCAGGATCTGAGCAGAAGAGACAGAAGGCCTAAAGTTGCTAAAGCAACTTCTAGGTTGATCATCAAAGATTCGGGAGAGAAGTTTGCTGAGATATCAATTCCGGCGGAAGGAAAGATAGAAGAGGAGCTCATGGCAGAAGATGTGACGGTGACCAAAATACCACTCGGTCAAGCTACCACTGAAGGATTGAAGCAGGACACGCAAACGTTGCTGGATGCTTGCTCTTAGGCTTGATAAAGTGAAAAGGCGGAGAAAGAAGAGCTGCAGAAGCAAATATCTCAATTATGTGAGATCATAGCCAAGGTTGCTAAACCTTCCATTCAGCCCATTTCAGAGCAGGTGAGTGATCATCTTATGCAGGAAATGGAAGATGCAAGCAATCAAGTAAAGGCTATTGACGAATGGAAGGATCTGATTATTCGTCAAGCTTCTGTGCAACTTGGGGAAGTGCCAGCCCGCCTAAAGGTTATGAACGATGCAACAAATCAACTAAAGCAACTGATGGAAAGCATAGAAGGCATGAATACAGTTGCAGAGAGTAACCTGAGTATTTTGGCCGAGATCAACAAGCTGCCGAGAGATGTATTGGTTGCAGAACAAATTGTACCGGATGGATCAGCGAGAAGGGGAAGCAATAGAGTTTGCGCAGATCTTCCGCTTTGGAGATCTGCAGAGTTTTGTTGAAAAGGATGCAGCGCTTGAGAGTAGAACATCAGATTTACCAGACAGTATCATTTCTTTCACTGAGGAAAGAGTGGACGGAGGTGTTACTTCATACGTGCGGATTGTTTCTAACGAGGTGCCTAATTCCCTGGAAGGTTCTCTTCTGATGGTGCAAAAGAGAATTGATAAAGCTACCAAGCCTTTCACGATGAATTCTATCAATAGATCGGTGGCGCCGCAGCAGCATATCATGAGGTTTGGGCCGAGTTTGGAAGAGGTGGAAGCATGCAGCAAAGTGTTGAATGAAGGGTTGCTGCAGTTCAGGACAGAGAAGGAAGCAGTGGCTAAAACAGATGGAAGGATGCTGAATTATATGTTCGACAAGTATATCAGATATCAGAACAAGAAGAAGATGTAAACATTACAGCTGGCATGACTTCTTCTATTCTTTCTTCTTCTATTTTCTATGTTCCCGGATGAAATTGTAAAACTTCTAAGTTATTGGTTTTGCAACCATTACTTGAAGTCATGTGGAACCATTCTATTAGTTAAGTGATACATGTGTCACTTAAGAAGAAGTTAGTTGAGGATGATTGCCAAATGTCATCTTTACTTGTTGTTCATACTTTAGTTCAGTTTGAGTCTTCTATTTGTACTTTCCCTCCTACATTCTATAAGTAGGAGAAGAACCTCCGGGTTAATGATCAATCAGAATTTGTAAGCAGCAATCTTGTGTTCTAGACTTTGTGCTGAACCCCTGAGAGCCACTTGTAGCAGAGGAATACAAAGAAGCAGGTTTCCGGAGAACTTTGTGTCACGGCGTACTGTGTTTCTTGCTTTTAAATCTTAGATCTTTTAAGTAAACTTTGTGTTATTTTAGATCTGGATCTAGAGCTACCTTTGCTTTATAATTCTGTGTGTTCAAATCTATTAAGTTTCTTCTATGTGCATGCAATTAGCTCTGCTATCTACTAATTGGGATGCACATCTTCCTCATTTCTTCTCTGTAATTCCTTTACTTTCTTCTTCTATAATTTTCCTTTCTTAAACAGCTGCTTACTTGCTGCAGAACTTCTTAGTTATGGTTCATGAACTAAGTGGTTATAAAACCCCCGGATTCACATTTAACTAAATCGACACGTCACCGGTTAAAGTGAAATTTATCTCATGACCCCTAGATAGATAAAATCTAACACATTTCACCAAACTATCTGACAAATCGAGAGATTTACTTGCGGGGTGCTACCTCGACTGTCTTCCCTCTTATCCTTGAAGCTTTCGCAGCCTTCTCTCACACCAAAGGTCAATGTTTTCCGTAAACAATTCGAGTCGTGCCTAAATCAACCTTTGTTTGAGATCTTTTTTATTTCTACCCGAATACCTTGCAAATATGAGAGTTGCATCTATTTGTGCGAACCCGCAATTTCTCCTTTTGGTTACTCAAGATATATTCAATGTATCGGACATTGACTTTTGCTTTCTTCACCAATATGGGCATAAATGAAGTATTCCATATATAATTCAAACACACGTGAAGCTCATAGCATGAATATCTAATTTCTTCACCGAGATCTGATTATAAAGTCGATGCCCTCTATTTTTAGACTTTGCTTGCATGCCAAGCAAGCTAAAAATATTATTTAATTCCCCGTACACTCACATCAACATGCAGATAGCCAAAATAATAAAAAGAAAGCCTTTCCAACCCTAGGCGCCAAAATTGGATGCTTCCCAACAATTAAAAGAAGTCAACTTTTAGGAATTTAGCTATGCCATAATGGGTCACACTTTTTGGCTAGGAATTGTGGAAAAAACATGAGGGCAAGGAAGTGGAAAAATTCACCCTTCCAGGAACCCCAAAATTCCCACTTTTCACTTAAATGACTTGACTTCCATCATGAGAATTTTTCACCTTCCAGGGCAGCTCCAAAATTCTCATTTGCACTTTAAGTGATTTATCTTTAATAATGGGAAAAAACAACCTTCCAGGAAGGCTCCAAATTCCCACCTTCTGCTAGCTCCAAAATTCCCATTTGCACCTTAAGTGATTTGACTTTAATAATGGGAAAAAAAACCTTCTAGGAGGCTCCAAAATTCCCACCTTCCTGCTAGCACAAAAATTCCCATTGGCACTTAGAAATCATCCTTCCAAAAAATGCGACTTGCATGGAAGAAAGCTTCTTTCCAAAAGTGCGACTTGCATGGGTGAATAAAACTTCTTTGGTGGGAATTTTTACCCTTCCAGAAGCCCCAAAATTCCCATTTGTACTTTAAGTAATTTATCTTTAATAATGGGAAAAAACAACCTTCAAGAAGGCTCCAAATTCCCATCTTCCTACTAGCTCCAAAATTCTCATTTGCACCTTAAGTGATTTGACTTTAATAATGGGAAAAAACAACCTTCCAGGAAGGCTCCAAATTCCCACCTTCCTGCTGACACCAAAATTCCCATTGGCACTTAGATGACTTGACTTCCATCATGGGAATTTTTTACCTTCCAGAAGCCTCCAAATTCCCACCTTCCAGGCAGCACCAAAATTCCCACTTGCATGGAGAAGTCATCTTTCCCAAAAAGTGCGACTAGCATGAAGAAAGCTTCTTCCCAAAAAGTGTGACTTGTATTATGAAATTGCTTTTAAAGTTGTGTGAAAACTCATCAGCAACATTTTATTTCCATTTTTGGATTTTCAAGTATAAAATAAAATTTTCCATTTTTGGAAAGGGTCCAGGAAGATGTAGCAGCAAAAACTTGCAAGTGCCATAACTTTCACTCTGTGGCTCCGTTTTAGGTGTCATTTTCTCTCTAAAGTGCATATTTTCTCGAGCTCTACACATTGGTGGCAGTATTTTTCTTATTTTCATAAAATCCATTATTGCACCTTTTTGGACCAAGCAACCTCTTGCAATCTCCTAAAGGAATCCTGAGCTCCGATCACCTTTAGACTACGTTGCGGGATACGGATACAAGTATCCGTTTGGATACGGATACGATACGCAGATATCGTCAATTTTAAAAAACCCTTGGATACGCTACATCTTTGATACGTCCGTACATATATATAAAAATAATATATATATATATATATATATATATATATATTTTATGTACATCTCATTTTACTCATTTTTAGTCCATAAAAAACTGAAATAGTAATACAAAACTTGAATCAATGTTCAAAACATTCAATATACTTAAGACTTTGCATTTTTATTGATCATGTGGCTGCCATACATATGATATACGAATATCATGTTAACATGAATACGAACAAAACTTGAAATTTGAAAAATATACTAGTAACTAGATCCATGTTCAAATTTTCAAAACAAACAATATACTTAAGATTTTACATTTCATTGTTCATGTGGTGTCATACATATGATATAGGAATACAAACAAATCTAGAATATATCATCTAGATTTTCCTCAAAATCAAGTTCATGTGTGCCACTTGCACTAGCTCCACTCTCTCCGCTCCTTGCGAACTCCCTTGAGCGTCATCTTCACCATCGAATAATGAGTAGAAAAGTCAAACATTAAAAAAATGAAATAGAACTAAAAAAACGTATTTAACATTAATGCCCACATATCGTATGCATGGGTGCATCGAGTGCGTGGAATGGAGACATACAGATCGTTTTATTTGTCACGTGCACTCTCGGCGTACTCCCGTCGTATCGTAGCATATCCGAGGGAGTATCCTTATCGGATACGTATCCGGCAGATTTGGGGGGTTTTCAGTATCCGTGCAACGTAGCCTTTAGGCAGTTAATAATTAAAAATATTGGATAGCTTTTCAAAACCCTAGGCCCGAAAAGGTCAGGCAGGAAGAATGAATAGGCTACGGGAATTGTTTGACGAGAAACAGAGAAAGACAAAAATAAATAAAAACAAAACTGAAAATAGAAGTTGCGGCGGCACGATTGCTCGAAAAATTCTCCAATTAGCTAGCTGCAAAAAATTCTTCCCCCCTGGGTGAATGTTCTATGGTAATAATGATGGGGTGAAGTGTTTTATATAACCTAAATCCTCCAATTTTAGCTCAATCTATTTTTAAAAGAACTTTATTTATTTAATAAATAAATAAAATAAAATTCTCTAGATTCCTTCTCCTGAAAGGGATAGAGTGAGTTTTAGCATGTGGGTACTTGGGAAATTTGGCTTTTATGACTCTCTGGGATACCTTAGAGCAATGCAAACAATCATGGACAAAACAAACACAAAATGACTCGTTATTTGAAAAAAACGAATTTTTAAAAGGGGTAGTCCCAAATTTCAAGGTGAAATCTTGGGGACACCATTCTTAAACCAGAAGTGATAAAGAAATATCCATGTCTGACTTGGAGCTCACCAGATTTCACTTGGAGAATCAACTCCAGAAGGAGAAGTGCGCAACCTTAGAGACTATCTCCAAGGTTATTGAGAGAGTCAAGAAAGGGAAGCAAACTCAAGAACAACTTGAGGAACAAGTGAAAATTCTTTCAAACTTTATCAAGTCTTTCCTTTCATCGACAAAGACTCCTCTTGATCCTACTCCCCTCTCCTCACTTCCACCCATTGTTGCCACCGTCATTGTCGGGATAGATGTCAAAGCCATCATAGAGATTCATAAGCATGTTGCATTTGGCAAAGCATTTGAGGCTTGGGTTGAAGGCATTCTAGTCTCTGGTCTACAATTCATTGATGAAGCATACAAGGTGTATGATAATATCACTTCTGCCCAAGAGCAAATCAATTCAGGAATTGACACTATTGATAAGGAACTCAAGATTTGGGCAGATTGCATGCAGGATCTTCGAATCATGAGCTCAACTGATGAGAAAATCCTTCTTTCTCATAAAATTTTTGATGATTCAAAGAGCAACTTGTCCAAGACCTGGACCTACAATGTAGAATGGAGGATTAAAGTTCTTGAAGAAGAAGTATTCATCATATGAGCCGAAATACTATTATGGTACGAGAAGGCGAATCATTGAAGGCTGAAATCTTCACTGATTTGCAAGCTCTTCATTTTCAACTCTTCAAGGAAAATTCAGCAAAGAAAAATCCAGTAGATCAAATCAAGGCAAAGTTTAAATCACTCATCAAAGAGGATCTATTCAAAGAAGACTTGGTCAACAAGGACAAGATGGAGGAACTCTCAGAACTTCATAATGTCATTGTAGAGGAAACAAAGGGACTTGTGCGAGAATGGTGGAATTGCTAAAGAAATGGAGTACTCTCTTGGAAGCTGGTTAGTTGCTCTTGCAAACACCATTGTCCCTAAGAGCATGGAGATTTCAACTGTTGTGACAAAATTCAAAATATAAGTGCTCAAGTGAAAAAGTGCCAAACCTCGGTTGTTCTTACAATCCCTTCCTCTTCCAACTCATAAGGCCTTCTAATTGTTCTATTTTGGAGTTGGCTTTATTATTTTAAAAAGAAAAATTGTAAAATAAAGCCAACTTATGTAATTAATTAATTAAGTGTTTAACACTTAATTAAGGACAATTAGTTAGGAAAGGTAGTTACATCCTCCCCTAGCCTATATAAGGCCTCATTTTCAATATAGAAGAAAACCTTCTTTTTCCATTTCAATTTTTCCAAATCTCTTCTTCGATCTTATTAATGTGATGGTTTGTCTTATCTGAAATCTGAAACTTTGTGTTCAAATCCATGAAGTAAAATGTGTTGAAATTTGTTTCAATCTACATTCTATGTGTTATGGGTTTTTCATTTATGCAAACACACATGTTCTTTAGTTCTATTTGCATGCATAAGTAGAATAAAAATCTGCAATCTCTTTATTTGAAAGTGTTGCTTCTTCTTTCCTCTCTTTTACAGTTAGTTGGTAATCTTGGAGAACCAAGGGGATTTGTTTATCTTTGATCAGTTGGTTAGTTGCAAGTTTTGTTGGCTAGATTTTCTGCACAACTAAAAACCTAGGTAGTCATGAGATAAATCTCCCTCATTTAACGGTGAGGCTCCGTGTAAGATGTTTATCAATCTGGTAAGTATGAATCTTAATAACTATTTTCAGGGGGTTTTACTTTAATTACAAAGCTCATGAACCATAGCTAAGCAATTCTGCAGCAAGTAAGCAATTGTTTGTGAAGTATTTTCAGAAGGGGGAAATAATGGAATTTGGGAAAGAAGAAAGGAAGATATGTAATTCAACCAATAGTTTATAGAGTTGGTCTCATACACATAGATTAAATAAACAAGTAGATCTCACAATATTCAGAAGTAAAGGAAAAGAAAAGCTTCTAATCTAAATCTCAGATAACACAAAGTTTATCTAAAGATCCACACAAAAGTAAGAAGCAAATGCACCGTGGACACAAAGTTCTCGGAAATCTGCCTTTATTCAATTCCTCAGCTTTCACAAAAATGACATCAAGGGCTGCAGCACAAAGTCTGGAACTCAAGAATGTTGATTAACAAATTGTGATTCTTTAACCCGTAGGTTCTTCCTCTATTTATAGTGTATAGAGGGCAATTACAAATAGGAAGTTTTTAATGAATTGCCACATGTGGAAGCTATGAAAAAGGGAAGCAATTGACAATCTTCCTCCTGGAATTCCTCTTTGCATGACATGCATGATTTATAACTAAAAATAGAACCTTCTATTTTGCATGTCTGCCACCTATTTCCAAGTAATTGACTTCTTCTAGTAACTTGAAGTAACGGCTTTTAAACCAATCACTTAAGTTTTACAATTTAATTGATTACTCAATTACTTTGTCGGAGAAAATAAGAGAAAGAAGAAGAAAGAGGAGAAGAAATTAGAAGAAAGTTGTTGCAACACTCCTAGTCTTGTTCTTCCATACTCTGCATGTTGATCCAACTTGTATTGCACCTCACTTCATGAATGATCTGAATGATATCTCTGCCTTGAATCCGAGATGCTTTTTTTTTCATATATGTTTTTGAATCTCACCATACTGGATCTGGAAGCAACTGACTGTGATTTTCTTGCGGGTGTTGCCTCTGACCTGTTTTCCCTCTTATCCTTGAAGCTTTTGCAGTTCTTCTCCAGTACGTGCACCAATAAAATGCTTGCCGTAAACAATTCAGACAAAACTCATCATCTTTTATTTTTAATTGCATATGAGCAATTTTAAATTCTGACAAAGCACTCCGGGTGAAGGAAAATACAAGTAAATTCAATGAAGGCTTCAACTGGAAGATTGGGAGCACATGCACAAGCTCTGAAAGGAATTTTCCATGCAATGACTTCCACATGGGCTGCATTAGAAACAAGAGAATGATTTTTTGCCGGAAGTCTTTGCAATTATGAGAGCTTGATCTATTTCTTCCTCTGATTCTGAAGATATATTCAATGTATCAGACATCGACTTCTGCTTTTTTCACCAATATGGTCATAAATGAAGTATTCCTGCAAATAATTCAGACACACATGAAGCTCATAGCATGAATATCTAATTTCTTCACCAAGATTTAATTATAAAGTCTCATGCTGCCCTCTATTTTTAGACTTTGCTTGCATGCCAAGCAAGCTAAAAATATTATTTTATTCACTTGTGCACTCACATCAACATGCAGATGCTCTGAATAATAAAAAGAAAGTTTCTCCAACCCTAGGCGCCAAAATTGGATGCTTCCCGAAAATTAAAAAAAGTCATCTTTTAGGCATTTAGCTATGCCAGAATGGGTCACACTTTTTGGCTAGAAGTCATGTTAAAAATAAGAAGGCAAAGCAATGGGAATTTTTACCCTTCCGAGGCAACTCCAAAATCTCATCCTTCACTTAAGTGATTTGTCTTTAATGATGGGAAAAAACAACCTTCCAGTAGGCATAAAATTCCCACCGCCTTTTGCCACTACCAAAATTCCCATTGGCAACTTAAAGCCTTCCTTCCAAAAAGTGTGACTTGCATAAAAAGAGTTTCTTTCTTTAAAATGTGACTTGCATGGGTGAATAAAACTTCCTTGATGGGAATTCTTACCCTACTGCGAAAGCTCTAAAATTCCCATTAGTACTTTAAGTGATTTGACTTTAATGATGGGAAAAAAACAACCTGTCAGGCAAGCATAAAATTTCCACCGCCTGCACTTGCCTACCACCACCAAAATTCTCATTGGCAGAAGCAAGTAAGTGATTTTTAATGATGGGAAAAAACAACTTCCAGTGCAGACATAAAATTCCCATCTGCCTTGCAACGCCAAAATTCCCACTGGCACTTAAAAACCATCCTTCCAAAAAATGCGACTTGCATGGAAGAAAGCTTCTTTCCAAAAGTGCGACTTACATGACTTATGCTTTTAAAGTCACGTGAAAACTCATCAACAACATTTTATTTCCATTTTTGGATTTTCGGTGAAGAAAACACAAGCACAAAATAAAATTCTATTTTTGGAAAGGGTCCGGGAAGATGTAGCAGCAAAAACTTGCAAGTGCCATAACTTTCATCCGTTTTAGGTGTCGTTTTCTCTAAAGTGCATATTTTCTCGAGCTCTACGCATTGATGGAAATATTTTTCTTATTTTCATAAAATCTATTTTTGCACCTTTTTGGACCAAGCGACTTCTTGTAATCTCCTAAAAGAATCCTGAGCTCTGATCACCTTTAGACAGATTAGTAATTAAAAATACTTGGATAGCTTTTCAAAACCCTAGGCCTGGGGAAAGATCTGGTAGGAAGAATGAATAGGCTACAGGAATTGCCGGAGAAAACAAACCAAAACACAAACAAAAAGAAATAAAACAAAACAAAAGAAGTTGCAGGCAATTGCTTGAAAATTTTCTCCAATTAGTTGATCTACAAAAATTCTTCCCCGGGTGAATGTTCTATGGTAATAATGATGGGGTGAAGTGATTTATATAACCTAAATCCTCCAATTTTATCTCAATCTATTTTTAAAAGAATTTTATTTATTTAATAAATAAATAAATAAAATTCTCTCAGACAAAACTTGGCGAAGGGATAGAGTGAGTTTTAGCATGTGGGTACTTGGGGAATTTGGCTTTTATGACTCTTTGGGGATACCTTAGAGCAATGCAAACACTGCAAGCAAAATAAACACAAAACAACCCACTACTTTGAAAAGAACAATTTTTTTGTTAAAAGGGGTAGTCCCAGATTTCAGGGTGAAATCTCGAGGACACCAAGTTTGCAATGTGTTTCCCTAGCCAACTTGTCTTACCCTAGTCATGTTGTTGTAATTCCTCCATGTCTTTCCCTAGTTTATCTTTTGTATTGGAAATAATGATTCAAATTCCATGGTCACCAATATCCTCATCTAAAATTAATTAGTTTGTACATTTGTATATACTTAGGGTTTTGGATTTTGAATAAGGGAACCTCCCCATTAAAGAGGAGGGACTGTTGTCCCCTTAAACTGTTGATTGTTCTCAACAACCAATTTTCCAACCAACGCCCATCATGCCTTCTAGCTCATCCTTGACTTCTAGCTTATCCTCTTCATTATGAGATGACGTAGCATCATCAAAACCAATCAGCATTAATCTTGGAGTTGTGGATTTCCAAGCCCTTGATTCAAGGTGCTTGTGTGCGGAATATATACCATGTTTTCACAAATTCAAAAGACAAGCCCAAGGAAATAAAAGAGCTAAAAAGAAGACAAAGAAGTGAATGGTAGAGAGTATAATATTTTCTTACGATTAATTCCTTCCACTATGATTTCAATGGCCATTTCAACCAAATAAAAACTCAAAAAATTGAGATAGAAAGAGCGTTATTATACGTAAAGAATATTGTTTTCAAAAGAGATGAAAGATAATAGAAATTTCAGTGACAATAGTGATTGTTGTTTTGGCGAGAACATAAAGCATGCAAACCTTCTAAAACATAATGTCGATTAACCTTCACCTTGTCGACCCTATGTATCCATGTGTGCACAAACTCGAGCTTCGTTGTCTCTCCCCCTTCATCCACCTCACCGTCAAGAATGCCCTATTGCTACTTAGTTGTTCGACCACGTTGCCCCTCTTCCAAGGTTTCCGAAAGTCGCCTCCCCCACCAACATCTCACTCATGGGTGTAAAATGCAAACACTTTTACGATATGCCTCACTTGGGTCGGCTTCAGCCACAACATTAAGAAGAGAAACCCCCACCTGTTGCTGTTTTCCCCATGCCTCCCTAAGTGGCGAAGGTGGCAGTAGCCTCAACCTCATGCACCTCCAATGTTGCTATTACGCCATTGCATACGTTTCCGCTCCCATTAGGTAACAAAATGCTCGCGACTAGTCACATGGCCTACATATCAGCTTTGAGTCCCTAGGAACTCCACGTGTGCATCTTACAAGGCTTCATGAGGTCTCTTTTGGTTACAATGCCAATAATGAGGAGAAGAATGGGCTCTTCCTTTGCTATGACTGCACCACTTGTGATCTGGGTTTTCTTTTTCCGACTGCTATCACTAATCTATTGAGCTCAAACATCCTTTCTAAATTTTTCTCTGCCCAGGCTTCCGAGTGGGGATTCTATTAACCTCAGGCCATGACTACCCTGGTTTAACTCTAGGATTGTAGATAGCGGCTATGACAATGAACCAAGGTGGTTGCTATAGTCGTTGAATCCCATAAGGAAAAAAACCCGCCGCTTGTTGGATTGATTATCTAACAGTAAAACTGGATACATGTCTGTGATAGATGTAACACACAACAACAATGACTTCTACCAATCGTTGGTGAAGGCCAGGGATCGACGGTCCTGTCATATCCAAGGGAACACAAAATCCGTGTGCTACATCCCGATTGGTCGAATCTTGACAGATGGTGCCTCGAGGTAGAAAAGATCTGCAGGTTATTAGCTCCATGTGTTATTTCCCGAGATATCTCCATCCTATTGCTGTTGTACTACCTCAGTACACAGAACACGTGGACGGTCTTGATCGATCCGTATGTCAATGTCGAGCGGAAATGCGATTTCTGTTGTCGGATTGTCTGCTGCATGTCAGACACCGTCGGGCTCATCCCCATTTGGAACGCCTTCGCATAAATATGTAATAATTAAGATTCTGACCAAAATATGTAATAATTAAGACTCTAAAACAATAACCATACATTATCTCCCCCTAAAAAAGGTCGGACTTCTTTCTGATACAATTCATAGACAACGTGGTAAAAATTACAGGAAGACAGAGGACATTCTTGGAGATATTGTTGTAAATTGAACAACTAGACACCCTTGTGGAAAATTCATTGGATACAAATTCATATTTTTATGAAATTCTGAAACCCTGTGCAGTTGGTGATTGACAAACCAAAGAGCGTATGGCTATGTGAGGACATACAACTGTGTTAAAGAACCATATGTCTATGGTGTTTGAAGGATGTACAGCTGCTGCATTGGTAGGATGGATTGATGGAGAGTAAGTGGCTCAAAGGTGGAAGTACAGTATCTTTGAACTTGAGTGTATGATAGCTTGTCTCTTTTTCCTTTCTTTCCCCTTGTTCTTTTATTTGCCCTTTTCCAATGACTGACTGCTTATTTTTTCTGTATCTTGACATATTTGCACAATGGTATCCGGTCCATGGATAATAAATCTCCCAGCTTTGTGTTAAAAGAACAAATTCAGACCTGGTGCAATCAGTTTGCTTGTGGAAGAAAAATAACACTGCTGATCAAAACAGTATTGAAAGTTGACAGTTTAATGTGTCAACTGAAGACTGTTTGTGAGGCAAGTTCAGTGGCCAGGAAGAATTTGACACCAATTGTCTACACTAGAAGGAAGAAGACTTCGCTTGGAATACACTTATTGCCAAAAACCAAGCTGTTGAAATCAATTCTAGAATTTAAAGAAGAACTAGATGAAACCTATAAAATGTTTAATTTCGAAACCGCCCAGATCTTTTCGTGAGAGAGAAGGAAGGAAGATGAAAAAGCCCATTGTTTAAACTGGGATTAATAGTTTTAAACTGGGAATATATTGGGAAGCTAATGAGATCAAAGAATGATAAGCTGAAAATATATTAGTTTCCAAGTAGTCTGCAAGGTAACACTACTCAGAGGTACAATAGGCTTGATAGTGAAAAAATAAATTAAAAAAAGACATGGGACAGCAATGCAGTCAAGGAAGGGATCAAGTAAATGACAGCCTTTTCCTTGCAGCAAGAAACCAGATTCATTCTTTATTCACAAACATGGACTGTTCCACCCGTTCAAAAGCATGCCAGTGAGCTTAAAATCATGCAAACACCTTTAATAAGTGCCAAGATGGTCCCATTGATGTTCTCCAAGCATTCGATTATCAAATCAATCTACAAACAATTCTTCTCAGCCCTCACACAAAACTAGACAACAAAGAAACATGAATTTGGCATTTTGCCAAACATTTAGCCTAAACTTTGACAATTAAATCCACTATGAAAACAATTGTTTTTATAACTTTGAAGGTTGGTCCTTCATCTACTCAGAAAACCCACATCAAATATGTCCTCATATTCTCCAGAAAGCTCACCAAACTCCCCAACATGCATGATGTCAAAACGCCTTTGTTTTGGCTTGGTTTGACTGAAGCAGCAAAGGAAATGTCATTCTGCATTCTTAAAGACTCCACATGTTCTCCATGATCACACTTTCCTATCGGTATCTTCCATTCGGTATAAGACCCTCCCAATTCTTCGAGCCTTCACACCCCTACTCCCAATTTTTTGAATTTTTTTCCCCATGCTCTAAAACATTTTTTTCTTCATCTTGCTGGTACTATAAACAGAAAGAACCAGTCTTCTATGGTGTTGTTGGATGCCTAAAAGGCATTTTACATCAATCTCTTTCCCCTTTCCCTCTTGTTCTCTATGTATGCATCCAACAAAGTGTTTTTTAAAGGTATAAGAGCCGTTTCTTTTCTTCTTCTTTTTCTTTTGCTATGCAGCCCAGGTTTCTTTATCTTTCGGAGCATTTTTTGGATGTCAATGGCCTTGCCACATGTCCTTAGATCTTTCCCCAATGCCCAACAATGTTCGCCTTGCTTTTCACGCTTCAACTATCCAAAAAACGCCAATCAAGAGCATAAAACTGTTTTTTTATTTCAAGAAGGTTGTGTCTTTTCAAATTTTAATACATGGGCCATGTTATGGGCATCATGACAGACCCTGAGATCTTTCTGAAACATTCCCAAAGCTACCATTGAGCATGTTGCTCCAAAAATGGCTTGGAATGGATAAATGTGGGTTTTCTTCATTTAACTATATGATCACGAGTTTTGAAGATGCATACACGACCTACATCAAAAACCCACCACAAAAAGGTGCTCAGACGTTTGTGAAGTTGTACGGAATGTTCCAATCTTTACTTGGCCAAAATAGATTATGAAGGAGGAGGATAAGGGCAACCCTTAATGATCGACTCATCATTGTCAACCTACTTAAGGTGATTGCTTATGAGGACATAGTTACTGTGATGGCCTGGAAAAGAAATCAATTTGAATATTCCTCACAATGCTAATGCTTGCTTCAAATTCAAGGTTATGTGTAGGAGGAAAAAACCAACAAAATCCTTATTGCTAGTATGATGATCTTCAGAATTCAGAATAAAACACCATAAGAATTTCACCATTTATTGAATGAAAAAACATGTATATGGTGATGCAAGACTGTGAACCTTATCCGGATGCTCCTGTACAGACTACCCACATTAGAATTTTGTGAGCTTAGTACTCACAAGTCGCAAACATATGCTGAGTGGTAGAACCACCCTTCCGGCTAGCTGCAATGGCCACAGTGTACCCTTCCACCTCATCAAGCACCTCTCAGTTTGTAATTATTTCTGTCTTCTTTTCCAGATCACCTCTCGGTCATAGACATCTTCAAATGGAAATCATGCACATAACTGCCTTGCCAACCTAGGGATTCAAGAAGTTGGCAACCTCTCTCACAATGCCTATCGAATGATGATACATATGTCATTTGCATCTGCTCTCATATTAATGACTGCTTAACGGTCTTACTAGACAGCACATTGTGTGAGGGATTGGTGTGCTTTTTGGCACTCCTTGCCTTGTTTATATGTTCCTTTTAAAAGACAGGACTGCATTCTTCAATGTGGATCTCTCATTTCCTTCATCTCTCTTCCCCCTCTTCTCTATGTGCATTGAGGTTTATTTTGGTGTTGAAAAGGCAAATCATTTTTAGTGGGTTGATACCACCCAGCAACTCTGCAAGGATTTCAACATATTTAACAGCCTTGCCCTTTGTTTCCTTGATACCATCCTAGAACCAACCTCTTTTGACTCTTCCAAAGAAGGAGAGACCGCCCATCAACTGAGGCTGCCATAATGAGGTTGTCACAAGAGGGACTGTTGTTTGTGGAGCTTTACATTGATGATGATGCGAGCCCCATTGGCAGCCTCTCCTGAGCTTAAGCCAGTTTTCAACTTCAGAAATTTTGCATTGGTCTAGTTTGGTATGTTCCTTTTTATGTTATGGTTTCAAATTTTCATGGCCTTGGCTCATGTGTTTCTGTCCTAGGCATGGTATTTATAGACTTTTCTTTGAAGTAGTAGTATTTTTTCAATGGGATTTGAACTAGTTGGTTTGTTGTAGCTTTGTTAGCAGTTCGGTTAGTTTTTGGATGAGCTTATTATTGTAAAGATGGTAATGGTCAGAATTGAACTTTGTATCTCTCTTATTTTAATCTATGAATTGTGGGAGCCTGCAGAACCCCCATTTGCTTACCTTAAAAAAGGAATAGAGCATAATTTTATCTTAGGAAGAATGAATAAGCTTGTGTAAAGGATAAAGGTTGCTTTAGGATGATAAAGCAAATAAAGCCATGCAAGGTTAAAGATAACTTTAGGAGGATAAAACCAGGATAAGGTTATTCTCCAGGGAATTCCATCTTTAGAAGTGTCTCAAATACAAGAGGGCTTCCTTGTCTATAAGTATGGCAAGATGTACCGTGATAAGAGTTTTTTAATGCATGTATAATTGTGTGTTCTAGCTGTAACAACAATTAATACATAGAAGATTGGTTTGCCTTCACAATTGGTGTTGTTGTTGATATCAAAACAGATTTTTAGTGTTTTTATATCTGAGAATTCCTTTATAAATCAGTTTTTCACTTCCACAAATATGTACTTCATATTTTTTCGAACAGATTTTGTGTGGACTTGTGAGATAAGGATGACTCGAGGCATTGCATGCCCCAAAAGCTTTGCCAATGGGAAAAGAGGCTGGAGGGTGAGAAACCCAAAGCGGTGGAATACATTCACCATTACTCTCATGTACTAACAAATGCTTACGGTGCTTGTGCTAAGTGGGCCTCCTTGCCTTGAGATTATTATTAAAAAAAAAACGTGAGGAAAAATGTCATTAGGATAATGACTACTCATGGAGCTAACCTTGAGATGACTAAAACACACGAGTAAAATCTCACAAAAATTAATTATCTATTGTTCATTTCATTAAATTCTTTATAGCATCAATATCAATATCCCATTGCCCCGAACTGGGGCTCCCGTTTTCAGGTTTATAAACCAATATAGTCCATTAAATTGATGAGACACAAATGAGATCCAGACATGAGCCTTACAGAATTTGTTTCCACGACAAGATAAAATTGACACTTTGAAGTCAGACTTCACTCACAAAAACATCTTCAAAGCATGGAGTGTAGCAAATTGCAGAAACACGTTGTATAGTGTTGCACTTGCACCCTATATGAAAACCTTGCTAATTGAGAAGAGAAATCACTTACCCAAGAGATAATCTTAATACAAAAAGCAAGTATCTTTAGAAGAAATTTGATGGATTTTCCATCACAGGTAGGACTCAAATGGAAGAAAAAGGTTTGGGTGAATCATTATCCTATCACCATTCTATATTGCATATCAATGATTAGACGATTTGTAAGTAAACATGAAATAAGCAAATGCTGAATGTAAATTCAATTCTTCTATGAAGATTCTGAGAACTTTTTATAAAATATAAGGTCCATTGAAGCCTGGAAACAACATTAAAACAAATTTGGAAAGATAAACAAACCTCAGTCCTCTCATACAGCACATGGTTCTTAGTGAAATACATGTGTGTATCTTGTCCCTTCGCAAGCATATCTGGATCTATTGGACCTAGTATACCTATGACGCGTGCAAGCAATGTTGCCAGCGAATCATTTTGAAATAGAACCTACAATGAGAAGCCATTTCAATTAAACACAAATCTTCATATTAATGCACCAGGTTGAAATTAGAAAACAGTAAAGTGAAATTCAAGGGACGCCAATGATGATACAATCCCACATGTCACAAATCTTGAAAAGAAAATAAGATAATGAAATCTATTAATTAATATTTTGATTGATAAGTGTGTCTATATTAATAATACATAAAAATACAACACTGATCATGTGATTGAAACAGAGAATAGGATAGATAATGCTAACATGTAGCCACTTTATTAATAAAATGAGAAAAACAATCACAGAAAAGACATCTCACACCAATAAAATGCCAATTACATGCACAATATCTATCTTTGGTACTTCTCTGTGTGTTTTTTTATCATTTCTCTGACACAAGGTATTAACTATTATCATTAACAACCCAGACAAAAAGAATGAAAGAAAGTATATCCATCTCTTCAAGTGACAAAAAAATGGTCAGAATGATTGAGGGCTGCATCATTAAGAAATAAAGTGAGGGAGTGACTAAAGACACCCCAAACAATAATACAGTGCAAAACTAGACATTCCATGCCAAAGTGTAACCATCATATTTTCACATGACAGCAATTGTTTTTGATCTTTTTATTTTGCATTTCAGTTTACTGTTTAATTAAGTTTCTTCACTGACTTGTTGGGTTCGAGGTTGATATTATGTTATAACAAAGGCTTGAGGTTTTAATAAGGCATCTCCAATAGCCCGGTGGGCTAGCTCAAGTGGTTGAGTGTTCAATGCTAAATGTGGGAGGTCTCAAGACCGATCCCTCGGACTAGCCACCTCTTGGGCCACCTCACTTGATGTCCCTTCCAGGTCAGGTGCCTGCTTATCTAAGTACTGCTGGTTTACCCCGCATACATTTCTCGACTTTCTGGGGTTGGTCTGCAGAGAGTTTTCCACGAGTTACTTCCTTGGGAAAAAAAATAGGGCGTCTCCAATTAATATTTAGTATGATATGGTTGCTGAATTATAGAAATTAACTGTCCTGCATAACAATGAATGAGAATATTTATTGTCAAAGACAATCTGTTTTAGTAACATCCACGGTGTCATATGTGTTTTTGCAATAGAGCAACAGATTCCATGTTATCGGAAAAATTGAAGAAGGTAGAATGTAAATCTCTGCCTATGGATGCCAAGATAAAGTTCTCAACTAATGAAAAATCAAAAAAGTTGATGACACTTTGTGTAGACAGTAGGTAGACAGCTTGATTTATCTCACCTCCACCAGACTTTAGATAAGCTATGCAATGAGCATTGATTCTCGCTTCGCGACTTCATCAAAGGCTGTCACTAGAAGTCTAGAACACAATAAAGAAATTTCTCACATATAAAGGGGACTTGGCATCGTAGCATTGAATTTGTAAAAGAAAGTGATTTCATGTTGACCTGATTACACAAATTCAGACTGGGCAAGTTGTCAAGATGATAGGAAATCAACTTTAGGTGCACTTTTTATTTCAAATCACAAGTGATTTCATATGATAGTACGAAAATCCCCAGATGCTTTGATAGAAGACATAGAGGCTATATATTAGTAGAGTATTTAATGTATGAAACGGTTTGACTTAGAAGAACCTCTGATGATTTAAAGAGATAGCATCATTATCAAACAGGGTGCCATCAGGTGCATTGCTATCCAATCATAGGGTAGACCATGATCTCTGCACTTAATCCTATAGAACCAAGGATTAATGTGGTTTTTATCATGTCGATAATTTCTTGCATGATGTTTCCAGTGTCCAAATATATTCTTTCAGTCTATCAAACATTTAGATCAGTCTGCTTTGAGGGTCGCTAGTGAAGTTAATCCTGCATCTCTGTTTTTATTTGAAACCTCTTCTATGTGTAGGGTTGATGTTTCCTTTCCTCATCTCAAATATGCAATTGGCAACTTCATCTGTTAATGTCCTTGACATACTAATGAACTCGGTTTTGAGTGGGACCTTCCTTATAGACTTGGAGATCTTGTACAAATGAATGCAGCCATCAGGAGCAGCTGTTCAATCACTTTACCAGCTGTAAATACTTATCATTGACACATATCACTGCTTGTCACATTGATAATGTGTAAATGACATCAGGAGTAACACAACAATGAACTTTATTTCATTAGTATTTTTCTAAGTACACAGTCATACTAAATAAATGCTCATCATCAATGAGGGCTAAGATATGCTGATGCAGGAGCATCCGCATTCACTTGTAATCCTGCGTGAACCAAAATAAATGTTAGTTTAGGAAAATAAGCTAAGTAGGGAAGTTCACAAGTTTCTGATTGTGTGTAGGCTTTTGTTTCTTTGCTTTGTGCAATACTTGTGCATAGTTGTCTTTGCATAGTTTTGCACTGCCTGTGGGTGCGAATGTTTTGTGTTTTTTTTTTTGCACTTATCTGTTAAGTGCTCCTATGTTTGTAATGCTTTGTGCAAGTCTGTTTGTGCACGCATTAGTTGTTCAGTTAGTTGTAACTTGCAAAGCTTTGTGTGAGCGTGTTTTTCTGGTCATGTGGTCAGCACCAACAAAAAAGGAATGAATGCTTGTGCATGGAAGTTTTTGTTCCTCCTCTAGTTGTCAGGTTGACTTCTGCACCTTGTCTTGTGCAAGCCTGTTTGAGTGATGCGTTATCATCTAACCATTGCATTTAATGCCATGAATCACGGAAGGTGGTTGGATCTCATTTAATGGTGCATTTAACTATGCTATATTACACTGTATTACCTGGTGATGTATTATCATCAGGACCGTGTTTTGTGTGGTGTCATATGGGTAACTTGTAGCTATGATACTTTAAGTAGGTGGGTCTTGTGTATGTACAAGCATGCCCCTACGCCCGTGGTAAAAACATGTTATTGAATGATCATAGATCGTAGAATAATTCTAAGAGAGAGGAGTTATACTTGCAAAGACCTCAAATTAGTGAGCAAAGATTTGTGGATCTAATGTTGTAACGCATCTCATTTGTGAGATTGCTCTATCTATGAGTGTACATTCTATTTATTAAGATTGAATCAATAAAGATCATATTTGTCTTGCAATTTATTTCATATTTTGTTGTGTATCCCGAGCATTGCATGGTCTAAGGCATCTCTTAATTGAGAGCCTAAACTGTGACTACATCATTTGGTATTAGAGAGAGGTTTTAGTCCTTGTAGGTGACTGTTGTTCTCCACATTTTGGGTAGAAAGCATGTAATGTCCCCCTTTTTTATAAAAAATTAAAAAGAGAATAAAATCGATTTGCACATGTAATTTTAAAATGAAATTTTATAAATTGTGCAAATCAAAATTAAAGGGGAAGTTCGACTTTACCTTGATATAATAAATGCATTTTTTAAAGGTAAATCAAGTGACTAGGCAAGTCGCATTTTCCTGGAAGCATTTAATAATTAATATTTGAGGCAAAATGATTATTCCTAAGCATGGGTCAACCCATATGAGCATCTTTTTAAAATCCCTATGCATTTAATATTTGTTGTTGGTGACTTTCAGGCACATTTTTAAATGAGATTTCCTCCTAGATGATGGTGCCAAAGATGGAGAAGAACTTTGGAGGATGTGCAAGCAAAAACTATAAAAGATGTGGTTACTCCTTTTTTGGCATGTTGACGGTTTATGAAACTTATCTTCATGCTTGAAGAAGGGATGTATGCCCACTTATGATCAAAAAATAAAAGGTGTTTATTAACACCACCATTTGTGAAGTGTGTGTGCCCATAGAAGCTTGAAGTAATAAGTTTTTGCAATCATTTCTCTCTATATATGTAAGGCGCCATTTTGGGAGAAGATATAAGCTTGCTTTGAGGGTTTGGAGTGTGATTTATGATGAATCTCTTTTATTACATGCTTGCTGGTTTTTACTTAATGAAGTCGACTTGTTTGGGCATGTGCTAAGAGTGTTTGGAGGGGATTTTGAAGTAATTATAAATCTGTTGTTTTAGATTTATTAATTGCAGATCTGGAACTGCATTTATTGACTCTTAAAGTGAAGGAAAAAGTGTTGGAATTGTGTTGCAGATTTTACCCTAACCCTAGCGACTGGGTTTAGGATTTTGGGGGTTGTTTCGAGGGGTTTCTAGTGCAAGAAAAGTTCTGATTTTTATTATGAATAGAAGCTCATAATTTTCCCTTCTACATGCACTTGGTTTCAATTCAAAAGAGTTAGTATTTTGGAAGTTATGGATTTTCAAAGTTTTAGTTAATGTTCAGCAGTATTATTTATTATTTTTACTTCTGCAGAGTATATTGGATAAAGGAGTGTAAATACCGACTGATTTGCCCATCTAAACCCTCACCTTGGCTCACTCCAACCCTATCTGGGTTGTATTGAAGCTGACACTAGGGTTAGTTGAGGTAAACCTAGGAGGGTTTTATCTTCTAAGTTGTTTGTTCTGCAAGTAATTAATAATAAGTCATTAATATCCCACAGGATATTATAGTGGTATCAAACAGTTGTTTTAAATGTTAAACCGGTCAAACCGAACCGAAACTTGGCCGGTTTGACCGGTTTAACATTTAAAAGCACGAACCGCTTAAATGGAACCGGATCGGTTGACCGGTTTGACCCGGTTTTAGCCCAAACCGGTCCGGTTTCATCTTGAACCGGCCGAGTCATGTAAAGATAGCATTTCTTTCCTTTTTTGGATTTTTGGTGAAAAAAACACAAGCATAGAATAAAATTTGCCATTTTTGGAAAGGGTCCGGGAAGATGTAGCAGCAAAAACTTGCATGTGCCATAACTTTCATTTTGTGGCTCCGTTTCAGGTGTCGTTTTCTCTAAAAGTGCATATTTTCTCGAGCTCTACGCATTGATGTCAATATTTTTCTTATTTTCATAAAATCCATTTTTGCACCTTTTTGGACCAAGCAGCTTCTTGCAATCTTCTGAAAGAATCATGAGCTTTGATTGCTTGTAGACAAATTAGTAATTAAAAATATTGGATAGCTTTCCAGAACTCGGCAAGTATTTTGGCCAAATATTGCCGAGTTTTTTTTTGGTCTGCTGAATATTTGCCGAGTGCGAGCATTCCAACTATCACTATATACATGAGCAAACTTTGCATATTTTGTGTGTAATTGTTGGAATCATGGTTTCTAATTTTTCAAATATATTGTTTTCTTTAAAAATGTAATTTTTATGTGTTTTTTAGTAAACCGGTTCATAGAGTTTGAACGGTCCGATTCCGTCCGGTTCCGTTCCCGTCCGGTCCAACCCTCGACCGTTCCGAGTCCGGTTCCGATTTTTAAAACATTGGTATCAGAGCTTCTTTCCTCTTTTCGTGTGGGTGTTTTGTGTATGCAGGGTGATAAGAAGTTGTTTTATAAGAGGAGAAATAAGGGAAATATGGACGAAGGGCCTTTCACACCGGATCAAGTCAAATTTCTACAAGAGCTAATGCAAGGATGTGGTTTGGAACTTCAAAAAACCATGAGTGATCAAATGACCAAACTGATCACGGAAGTGTGGGAAATGGCAAGACGCCAAACTCCAATGGCGAAGGGAGTTCCCATAGTGGGGAGAAGAATTCAACACAACCCACTCCTAAGTTCTTTAAAGGCACTTTCCTTCCTAAGGAGAATCATAGAGCTTTCGAAGAACCTTCAATAGTGGAAATCATTGAGGCATGCAACAAGGAATACGGCACTTTGCATCCGGCCACAAGGGCCATACTTACTTTTGATGACTTTTGTGCCTTAAAGATGGGAAACAAGACCAAAAGAGCCCATAGGCAACCCCATGCGGATATCCAACAAAGGTTGGGAAAAGTCTCTCTACCAAGCTTCGATGGAACCAACAAAATCACGGTAAGAGCTTGGTTACAAAAGATGGAGACCTATTTCTCCCTCAATCCCATGCAAGAAGAAGAAGCCCTCAAGTTTGTTACTCTTCACCGGAAGGCATGGCACATGAGTGGTGGTTTCATGGTATGCACACCCAAGGACACGACTTGATCCACACAATGGAAGGATTTAGTCACAGGATCATGGAAAGGTTTGATAGAAAAGATCTAGAGCTTCATTTTAGGGAGTTGGCCCAATTGAAACAAATAAGTAGTGTTGAAGAATATGTAGCGGATTTTCAAAAGGTTGCAGTGATGGTACCGATGTCAGTGAGAGAAGGTTGATAGTTCTCTTTACAGAAGGCTTGATAGAGCCATTGAAAGGTTTGGTAAGAGCTTTTAACCCATTTACCTTGCAAGAATGTATTACTAAATCTCTAGATTTAGAATGTGCAGCTTATAGAGGGGATTATGGGCCAAAAGGACAGCATTCTAATAACTCTCAAACGCTGCCCAAAGGTGGATTTAAAGGACAGCCAAGGTCTGATTTACAGCAGCCCCTTAAAGTGCAAGGAGGACAGCCCTTTGGGTCATCAAAAGAGGCCCCAAGAAGGCCAAACCAGCCCTATGTTCCGCCACATAGAAACCAATCCCAAAATGGTATGCAAAAAGATGAGAGAGATGAGCTAAGAAGGAAAGGATTGTGTTTTGATTGTAAGGCTCCATGGGTAAGAGGTCATAATTGCAAAGGTAAAGGACAAATTTATTTCATTGAAGTAATAGATTCAGATTTTGATTTGATTTCAGATTCTAATGATACTAATGAAGTGGTGAATGAGGGGGATGATGAGCATGTACAAGAAGAAGATGAGGAAGAAATTGAAGGAGCATTGGCAGCCCTTTCAAGTACTTCTAAGTATCTCCCTTTTCGAGTGGAAGGTATGCTATGCAAACAAAAGGTAATCATCCTCATTGATAGTGGGGCCACTCATAATTTTATTAGTGAGAGATTGGTAACAAGGCTTGGCCTATGTAATGAAGTTTTTCAAGGTTTCAATGTTACCATAGCTGATGGATATATTTTAACATGCTCTAGACGGATTTCCAAACTTTCTATCACCATAGAAGATTATGAACTTATTGATGATTTTTACATGATTAATATGGATGACATGGATCTTGTGTTAGGAGTACAATGGTTGCATTCTTTGGGGGATTTCACCCTCAATTATAAAGACCTATTGCTCAAATTCATGATTGGGGAAAAGAACATCATTTTCCAAGGTATGACAAGACACTCTACTCTTTGCAAATATCCACCAAGGGAAGTAGAAATCTGTTCTATATCTTTTATATCAGCTGATTGGAAAGACTTAATCACCCTTGAGTATGTAAAAAATCAATTTTCTAATGATATGGTTGAAGGGTTGATTGTGGATGAAAGGTACAAGGTGATAGATGGTCTTATTCTTTACAAGGGAAGGGTGTATTTAACACCAAAATCAGAAGTTAAAAATCTGATTTTAAAATCAGCACATGATGCCCCTACAAGTGGACATCAAGGTTACTTCAAGACCTACAAGTTGGTAAGGGAAAGATTTACTTGGAAAGGTATGAAAGGAGATGTTCTTAAGTATGTTAGAGAATGTGTTGTATGCCAAAGAAATAAGAATGAACATACTTTTCCAGCTGGTCTTTTGCAGCCCCTACCTATTCCCTCTCAAAAGTGGGAGAGTGTGTCCATGGATTTTGTTACCGGATTGCCCAATGTTAATGGTAAGACTTGCATGTATGTAGTAGTGGATAGACTCACTAAGTATGCTCACTTTTTTCCACTCCCTACTAAATTTGATGGTCCTATGATTGCTGATTTGTATTTCAAAGAAGTTTTTAAATTGCATGGTGTGCCTAAGAACATTGTGAGTGATAGGGACAACAGATTTATGAGTCTTTTTGGCAAGAATTATTCCGGTTAGTTGGGACGGAACTCACTCCAAGTACTAGTTATCACCCACAAATGGATGGACAAACTGAAATAGTAAATAAATGGGCAGAAGGGTACTTAAGATATTATGTTTCAGGGCAGCAGTTAGCTTGGGTAAAATGGTTGCATCTAGCTGAATTTTGCTATAATACTACACATCACATGTCCATTGGAATGTCCCCTTTTAAGGCTTTATATGGTTATGATGCTAACTCTTTCATGGATGTAATGATGACAGATAGTAGAGTGCCTAGTGCACAAGAGTTAGTGCAACAGAGTATGGACATCATGAAATCTCTCAAAGAAAATCTGCACCATGCCCAAAATAGGCAAAAATTGTATGCAGATAAGCACCGGAGTGAGAGGACTTTCGACGTGGATGATTGGGTATTTCTTAGATTGCAGCCCTATAGGCAATCTACTCTCAAGCAAAGTGGCAAGGAAAAGTTGAAGCCACGTTTCTATGGGCCCTACAAGGTTACTAAAAGAATTGGTGAGGTGGCTTATGAATTGGAGCTACCCGGGGATGGTAAGATTCATAATGTTTTTCATGTTTCTTGCATTAAAAAGGCACTTGGGCAAAATGTTGTTCCTTCTTTGGAGTTACCCCCTTTAGATGAAGAAGGTAAATTGATCTTAATTCCGGAAACCATTATGGAAACAAGGGAAAGGAATTTAAGAAAACGTGTCATCAAAGAATACTTGGTCAAATGGAAGGACCTTCCATTAGAGGATGCTACATGGGAAAATGCTTCAATCTTAGAGCATCCAAGTTTACAATTGCTTGAGGGCAAGCAATTTTGGGAAGGGAGGACTGTAATGTCCCCCTTTTTATAAAAAATTAAAAAAAAAGATAAAATCGATTTGCACATGTAATTTTAAAATGAAATTTTATAAATTGTGCAAATCGAAATTAAAGGGGAAGTTCGACTTCACCTTGAGATAATAAATGCATTTTTTAAAGGTAAATCAAGTGACTAGGCAAGTCGCATTTTCCTGGAAGCATTTAATAATTAATATTTGAGGCAAAGTGATTATTCCTAAGCATGGGTCGACCCATATGAGCATCTTTTTAAAATCCCTATGCATTTAATATTTGTTGTTGGTGACTTTCAAGCACATTTTTAAATAAGATTTCCTCCTAGATGATGGCACCAAAGATGGAGAAGAACTTTGGAGGATGTGCAAGCAAAAACTATAAAAGATGTGGTTACTCCTTTTTTGGCATGTTGACGGTTTATGAAACTTATCTTCATGCTTGAAGAAGGGATGTATGCCCACTTATGATCAAAAATAAAAGGTGTTTATTAACACCACCATTTGTGAAGTGTGTGTGCCCATAGAAGCTTGAAGTAATAAGTTTTTGCAATCATTTCTCTCTATATATGTAAGGCGCCATTTTTGGGAGAAGATATAAGCTTGCTTTGAGGGTTTGGAGTGTGATTTATGATGAATCTCTTTTTTATTACATGCTGCTGGTTTTTACTTAATGAAATCGACTTGTTTGGGCATGTGCTAAGAGTGTTTGAAGGGGATTTTAAAGTAATTATAAATCTGTTGTTTTAGATTTATTAATTGCAGATCTGGAACTGCATTTATTGACTCTTAAAGTAAAGGAAAAATGTTGGAATTGTGTTACAGATTTTACCCTACCTAACCCTAGCGACTGGGTTTAGGATTTTGGGGGTTGTTTCGAGGGGTTTCTAGTGCAAGAAAAGTTCTGATTTTTATTATGAATAGAAGCTCATAATTTTCCCTTTCTGTTGCACTTGGTTTCAATTCAAAAGAGTTAGTATTTTGGAAGTTATGGATTTTCAAAGTTTCAGTTAATGTTCAGCAGTATTATTTATTATTTTTACTTCTACAGAGTATATTGGATAAAGGAGTATAAATACCAACTGATTTGCCCATCTAAACCCTCACCTTGGCTCACTCCAACCCTATCTGGGTTGTATTGAAGCTGACACTAGGGTTAGTTGAGGTAAACCTAGGAGGGTTTTATCTTCTAAGTTGTTTGTTTTGCAAGTAATTAATAATAAATCATTAATATCCCACAAGGGGATATTATAAAGCGATTGCGAAATCTTCCAATAGATTGTTGGACAAAAGGTGTAGAAATCTTTGATTATGAAGAAATGGCACAAAGAGGAGGTTTAGGTGGTTTAAACGCAAGAAGGCTGCAAGTGGTTGGACCACCAAGACATGCGAGATCTAGCAGAATTGATAAAGATATGCAATCTCGTTTAGACGCTTATGGACACAATGCACGCTAAGGTGTTGTAGTCGTAGAATATGCAAGCGATATTGAAGTCATAAAAGAAGCACGTAAGAACCAGGTCACAAAAATTGATGAACCTAATTACAGATTCTCGCAAGCCATTGCAAGTATGTATAGGAAACCCAAGTTGGACCCTTCAAGTTATTATGGCAGCTTGAGCTCTAAAGAACACATTGACTAGATCATTGACTTAGAGAAGTATTTTGAGCATGAAAGAATGAAAAATCCCAAGCTAGTTAAGTTCATCAACACAAAGTTGAAAGGTCATGCATCCTTATGGTGGAAGCATGTGCAAACCGAGAGATTGTGCAAAGGCAAAGAGAAGATTAAAATTTGAAATAGATTCGCGCAAAGTGGACGGTTAAGTTGATTTTTGTCGATTATCACAAGTTGGTTCAAAAGGATTCAAAACTTGCAAAAAGGGAGATGTGCAAAAATGTCTCAGACTTTGAAGAGTCCTATGGAATAACCATTAGAGTGGATCAAGTTGAAGATGACACTTTGAGAAGATATAATGTTATGTGAACAAACCGTGCATTGCGGTTCAAAATGACTTTGGAGTGGCTCGATGGTGATCTATTGAAGAATCCTATCGAGTGTGCACTAAAGGAAAAAGAAAAATAATCACTCAAGCAACAAGGAGAAACATGAGGAAAAGGACAATTTACTCGTGGACATGGATCAGAAGTGGAAGCGGAAAAGGTTATTCTTCACAAGGAAGCGAGGCCAATACTTTGCAATGCAATTATACTAGTGTGTAGGTAAGCCAAGGAAATTTTAGAGGTACATGATCCCATGGACGAGGTAGAGGTTATGGATTAAATGATACATGTTTTAGATGTGGTGAGACTAGACAAAGCATTTGAGTGTCCACATAGGAAGTAAGAGAATTGATGTGTGTGCACATATCACACGAATAGATGAGGAAATTCTTGCATGATTGGAGAAGCTCTAATGATGAAGGCAAGTGTTGTTAAAACCTGCGAAAGAGAAGAATATTCCAGCGAAAAGAAAGAATTTGTTCAAAACCATAGTCTGGAATTAAATGATGCAAATTGATTGTTGATAATGATAGTATAGGTAATAATGTTTCTACAGGATGGTGGATAAACTTGGTCTGAAAAGGATAATCCATCCAAATCCATATAAGGTTTCTTGGTTGTTGAAGGGACATCAAATTTTCATAAATGAAAAATGACTGGTAAGTTTGCAAATTGGTACATATAAGGTGAAATCATGTGTGAAATAATGCCCATGGATGTTTGTCTTATTTTTCTTGAGAGGCCTTGGCAGCTTGATTGCAAAGCACATCATGATGGTCATGAAAATACTTACAATTTATGAAGGATGGAGAGAAACACACTTTGAGTCCTCTAACGGATAAAGGTGAAGAAGTAGAAACTCTTCCAACAGTTTTGATGGTTTCGAAAGCAATTCTGAGCAAAGTGAAGGAGCATGCATGTTTTGCACTCCTAGATAAGCATGCACAAGAGTTAGGCATAGAAGGAAAGGAAGAAACAATTCCACACGATGTGTAGGACTTGATTGATGAGTTCACATAAATTGTTTCAAATGATTTACTAGAGGGATTACCACCCATGAGAATTATAAGTCATCGAATGGATTTGATTCTAGGTTTGAGTTTGCCAAATAAAGCGGCATATAGATTGATACCTAGTGAAAATGCAAAGGTGGAAAAAAATTCAAGAGTTGTTAGGTAAAGCATTGATTCACAAAAGTTTAAGCCCGTGCACGATACCAACAATCTTAATACCCAAGAAAAATAGAGAGTAGAGAATGTGCACCGATTCCGAGCCATAGGTAAGATCACAATTACATATTGATTTGCATTACCATGCATGGATGATTTGATGGATAGCTTAAGTGGAGTGAGGCACTTCACAAAGATTGGCTTGAAGAGTGGATATCACTAGATTTGCAAGGAAGGTGATGAATGGAAGACTGCGTCCAAAACACAATAAGGGTTACATGAGTGGTCGGTTATGCCGTTTAAACTAACTAATGCATCGAGTACATTCATGAGACTGATGAATGGAGTTCTAAAGCCATTTTTGGGTAAGTTTGTCATTGTATATCTACATGAAAAAGTGATTTTCAGTAAGACAAAGGAGGAACACTTGCGACATATGCACAACGTGCTAGAGAGATTGTGAGATAAAAAAACTGCTCATGAATTTGAAGAAATGCAGTTTTAAGAAGGAAGACTTAGTATACTTGGGTTTTGTAATTTCTCGAGAAGGTTAGAAGATGGATCTAGAAACAGTGTGCACGGTTGTGGATTTTCCATCACCTAAGAGTACTTTTGAAGCACAAAGTTTTCATAGATTAGCAATTTTTACAAGAAGTTCATCAGGAATTTCAGTGGAACATGCACAACGTTTATCAAAGTAATGTGCAAGAATAAGAGACAGTTTGTATGGACTGCAGAAGTAGAACATAGTTTCCAGCAATTAAAGAAGGTAACTAAGCAGCCAGAGTTGGCATTGCCAAGTTTTAGTAAAGTATTTCTAGTAGATTGTGATGCCAGTGGCATAATAATAGATGCAGTTATTAAGTTAAGAGAGATGACCTATTGCATATTTCAGTGAGAAATCGAATAATGTGAAGCATAAGTAATCAGTGTATGATCAAGAGTTCTGTGCCACAGTGCAAGCTCTCAAGAAGTGGAGGCACTAGTTTTTGTTTTATATACAGATCATCAAGCATTATAGTTCATAAATAGTCAGGGTAATTTGAATTACCAACATACAAAGTGGTTTTAATTCCTACAGAGCTATTCATTTGTGTTGTGACATGGGAGTGGTAAGTCAAATACAGTTGCAAAGTGCGTTGAGTTGTAGATTTGTATTGTTGAGCGAAATGAGAGTGGAAGTCGTAGAATCTGATTCTGTGAAGGAACAATATGCAAATGATGAAGATTTCAGTGAAGCATGGACACCATGTGAAAAACCAGTGAGTGGCAACATGGCTAGATTATATTGTTCCCAAAGGATTAGTCTTATGAGGAGTGCAATTGTGTATATCTAGAGGTTCAATGCACGAGAATTCGTTTAAGGAGAAGCATAGTGGAGGTTTGGAAGGTTATTTTGGTTGTAACAAAACATGTGCACAGTAGCTAGAAAACTTTTTTGGCTGTGAATGAGAATAGATGTGTGCAAATATGTTCAGGAGTGTAGAGTTTGCCATTAAGCGAAAAAGAGAAGCCAAAATGCAAGGTTGTATCAACTGTTGCATATTCCAGAGAGAACTTGGGAGATATAAGTATGGATTTTGTTTAGGGATTGCCTAGAACACAGAGAGGAAATGATTCAATATTTGCGGTTATTGATAGATCTCAAGGATGGAACATTTTGTGGCTTGGAAGAAGAATAGAGATGTGACGAACATTGCTAATTTGTTTTTCAGGGAGATTGTAAGGTTGCATGGTTTTCCTTACATCATAGTATCAGACAGAGATGTGAAATTCGTAAGGCATTTAAGGAGGGTGTTGTGGAAGAGCTTGAATGCCAAGTTAGATTTCAGTTCAGCATATCATCCTCAGACAGATGGACAGACGAAGATACTCAATAGGAGTTTGGGTAATCTATTGCAATGTTTGATAGAAGGTAAGCCAGGAGTGTGGGATAATATTCCAGTGCAAGTTGAGTTCACATATTGTACTGGAACGACTCCATTTGAGATTGTGTATGGGTCGAGTATAAGGGGAGTCACAAAATTGTGTGACATCAGAATTGAACAAAGGAAAAGTGCATACGCAAAATATTTAGTAGAACATATGCAAGATGTGCATGAGCAAGTGTGCAAACATTTGGAAAAGAGCACTGCGCAATATAAGCAGCACGCAGGCATTAAGAAAAGGGAAGTAGTATCAAATCGGAGACAGGGTCTTAGTACATTTGAGGAAGAAGATATTTCTGTAGGGAACATACAATAAGTTGAAGTGAAAGAAGATTGGACCGTGTAGAGTATTACAAAAGTTGGCAAAGAATGTTTATGAAACTAAGCTACCTGAAGGACTAGACATTTCACTTATTTTCAATTTGGTAGATTTACATCCATATTATGAAGCAAAAATTATAGAAGCAAACACAAGTACAAAGTTAGATTGAAAGTCTAAATCAATTGATTGGAGAGCAAAAATGCCAAAAAAGTAGTGCGAAGGAGTGGAGCAGGTGATTGACACAAGAATCAGCACGAAAGGGAGTATAAAGAATATTTGGTCAAGTCAAAGAGCTAATAAATTGAATATGTCATCTGACATCTGAAGTTGTAAAACATGGAATACCATTAGCGAAATTCACAAGAAGCTCATAAATAGGAGCTTATGTTTTCTTTGTTATCCAGGGTGTATGATGCCGGAGCAGCCAAGTTCACTTGTAACCCTACACCAACCAAAGTTTGCCATTTATTTGTTTATTTATTTCCATCCACTATCCTAGGGCATCTACTCCTTGCACAAGAACAACTAGCATTTCAACCATTGGATACCAACCAAAAATCAATTGTGCACTATATATGCTCTACAGAAGCAAACGTGTAAGTGCTAGTCAATGCCAAATTGCAATCAGAAAGATACGCAACAGTTATTTTTCTCTTCTTGACCTATTGCATACATGATTAATAAAGCATTAAACTTTCTCAAAAATGGATTTGAGACTTACATTTCCAGAGCAAAGTTCAGCCAGAATACATCCGAGTGACCAGATGTCAATTTTTTGATCATATGGGAGGCCCAAAATAACTTCTGGGGCACGGTAAGAACGTGACTGTACATATGAACATAAATTATCTGTTTGAAAACAGCTGCTTCCGAGATCTATAACTTTTACCTCACACCGACTGTAACTCTTTACAAGAATGTTTTCAGGCTTTAGATCACAATGAATGACCCCCAAACCATGCAAGAATTCCAAAGCCTCCAAGCACTGGCGAGCTATAAACTGCAGCAGTAAAAGTATATGAACATTTTCAGACAAGCCCTTCAGAACATCCATAATCGCAAAGATTCATGCTTCATACGGAGAATGGAGAGGTATAATAACATTATGGGGCTTCAGAAAGGAAACATTTGGGATACAGTTGAGCCATGAAACAATAACATATGGCAATATTAGATATGAAATCAACAAAAAATAAGGTATATACAGAACAGACCTGTAAGCGGGGCATGGTGAAATAAACCTCCCCCTCAGATTCTTTATTGAATTTTTGAAACTCGTACAAATTAGCTCGTAACAGTTCACATACTATGAAAAGATGCTCCTGCACATGTTGCATGTTCACCAGTTCTTAAGATTTTGATCAAAATATATTCTTAGTTTGATCTCCAATGTCAATTTAAGATGAGAACAAAACACACAAAAAAAGATGAAAGACAGGAAAAAACAAATCAACCTCATTAAATTTTAAAACAGGGGACTGTTTAGCTACCAAAAAGAAAGAGGCGTCCATTCAGTTCCAATGCCCAACCATCAAGGTGAAGGCATAAACACAAGGATTCTGAAAGCCGAGGGGAAGCATTGGATATGAGTGTTATCCAAGGAAAGAGGCGAAATCCATTTTAGGAGAGTCAAGGGTTGATTCCATAAAGCAGATACATTGGAGCCTTATCCACTTTCTCATTGTCTTGAGATTGATATCAATCTCCAGAGGCAACCATTTCCATGCTATAGTTTTCCCACAATGGGTGCTTCCAGGTTATTTCTTGTCTTTTGAATATTCTTATTTGTGTGTGCATCTAAACTCATTTACTTTCATGTTGCTGATGGTAATTGCCATGGAATGAATGATCTCTCAGAATGGAACAGTGCATAATGCATTTGTACATGAAGTAATGGTTGAAATTGGAATTCATATGAGTGTGTTAAAGATGTTTGGACATTCACACCTTATTCTGCATATAGGATTTATGGGGCAGCTAATTTTTGTAACTAATGTCTATGTTTCATCCTCGTATGTTGGATTTCAGTAGCAATTCTTTGAATCGGCAACATAGCTCATCTTGTAATTTCATAGTAGCAAAGTCTTCACAAAATTTACAGATAATCTTTCGGCCACAATATGAAACTTCCTTTTCCTACATTTGGCATTAAACTGTCAATAATTATTGTAATCTAATAAGATCATTGCTCGAGTTTACTGCCATTGACATCCAAGCTTGATATCAAATTCTTGGGGTCTGTGGATATTGAAACTTTAACCATATAAGTACTGAAAGAACTTTAAAATATATGTCACTTATTTTCCTTGACCTAATTGTATGCATTTATTTACACCTGCTTCTTTCAGAATTCTTGGTTTTGAATAGAAATTCATAAAAACAAGTAAACCATTGATTGCCAACATTTCCATCTTTTTCTATTTTCATATTTTGATAAATCAAAGTATATACGTTAGTAGAAACCTAATGTGATGTACCTAATACAGAAGCCTTGACATTAGTACAGAGGAAACACGTCTAAGTTGATACATTAAAGTGTTTAGAAGGATAAGAGGGTAAATTTTTCTATAAATGTAAAGGGGGTTCCCCCTTCCAGATCAATGTGGAACATCATTTTGCTGAATAGGTAGCCTCCCATCTCAGATAAGGTATCATTAACATATTTAACTTTTCTATGCAGTGCTTGTCTCTTGTGTTTTCATATTGGCTGATTCTTTACATCAGTTCTTAAAGTGGACATTTTTGATGAAAAAGAAAGAAAGAAAGAAATCGTATTGATGTCCACAAATGACTGTAGGTCCGTGGGAGTTGAAAGTGCATCAAGTTGAAGTACCAAAAGTGAGCTAGAAATGGAAGAGTGCTTGCAGGTAACTGTTCTTTTTAGCGGTCCTCTTCTTGCTAATCACAGTTTTTTTCTACACATTTTTTTGACCACCTACCACATATTACAGTATTACCTTAAGTCTTATGCAGCCTGTTTCTGTACTTAAATTTTTTTAATCTCTTATTTGTATTCCCTATCAATCTCTACTGCCAGCTGCTGCATTCTCACAGCCTTGAAACAATTTTATTATGTTATGCTGACTTCCTTTATTGGAAGTTTGCCAACATTCTTCAGCCGAATGCAAGGTTGGGGTGTATTTTTATAGGTCCCTTATTGTTCCAAACATTGTTTCAATCATGGCATATTTCTCCGGCTATCATCTTGTATCCATCCTCTAACTCTCATTCATCAACACATCAACCTTAGTTGTGAACACTGCTAATGAATTAAGTGCAGTGTTTTTGGTTATGATATTCGATTTTAGAAACATGAAATGAGTTGGCATACCGTTCTTATTAAAATATAAGGCTTATTTATTAGTGTTATGTTAATATTAGTTAAGTGTTAACTAATAAACGGTTGTAACCTCTTCAACCACTTTGTAACCATCTTTCACATAATAAAATGACGGACACACAATGATAATGTGTGCATTCCGGTTTCTCTTCATCCGTTCTTTGTACATTTTATTCTTTCTCTCTGCATATTCTAACATTGGTATCAGAGCGCAGGGCAAGCAAAGAGAGAGAGGGGAAGAAAGACATTTTCGTGACAATCCTGTTAGGGCACAGTTCAAGTTTGCACAGTTCAAGTTTACAGTCATCACAAGGGCCTGCAAACGAGATCAATGAAGCGCTGAGACTAAATCATGAACAGAGTTTCGAGGACATAAAAAGTGGAAGACTGAAACGAGATCAATGAAGCGCTGAGACTAAATTATGAACAGAGTTTTGAGGGCATAATAAGTAACTAGTCACGGCAGTACCCAACGTTCAAGGGCACAAAGTTGTTTGTGGAGACACAGTCATGGCACACAGTCGCGAAAGTACCCAACGCAAATATTTGGGGTCAGTTTGGAGCGAAAATCAAGGGCCTGGAATTCCATTTCCGAAGGTCGTCACATCCGATCTGTTGAATATATAATGAACCATACGGTTCTAATCGTTAGGAGGTTGTAAATTAGTTAATGGCAAGAAACTATAACTGCTTCTCCTAATGATAAATACACCTGCCCGAGTCATTCGAATCGGTGCGGTTTGTGCATCTCTATCTTCTTCTTGTATTTTCCTTTATGCTTATAGATCTAACATTGGTATCGAGCAAAGGCATCAATGAATGGAGGGGCCGACAGTGTGGTTGGCCTGGCCAGAAGATAACACGTTTTTTTGTGTAACGTCCAAAAAAAGGAAATGCATGGATCGCTCGGAGGCCTGGCAGACTTCACATGGAGGCGAGACATCTGCTATAAAACAAAAAACGTCGATGTTTTGGTCGGTGCCCAGTTCGTGGCTAAAATCGTGGCTAAAAACGTCTAAAAACGTTGTGTTCGGTGCGATCCGTGGGTGGCGTGAAAAAAAATGGCTGGCGTGAAAACGTGCACAGTTTGCTGTTGAACGTGTCCATCATTGCCCAGTGTGTTGTACCGAAAGGTGAAGTTGTGAGATTAAAATCTGAGAACAAATCGTGGATAAAAACGTGCCAGGAAAGGAAAAGAGGAAAAGGTTTTAATCTGTATTTGCATATATTGCTGTTCTTTGTATTTGCATAAATTGCTGATATTTGTTCCCAGATCTGCCACGTATTTGCATATATTGTTGTTCTTTCTACCACGTATTGGCATAAAGTGGTTTTGTTTTTATTTGGTGGGCAAAAGACTTTATTTCCATTTTTATTATTTTCATAATAAAATGGCAAATATTTCAAATCTTATTCTGCCTGACTCAAAAATTAACGGGCACTAATTTCAATGTTTGGAGTCATAAGATTTTAACGGTTGCGGAGTTTCGTGATTGTGATAAAATAATCAAGGGTGATGAAAGTCGACCAGCGACGAACTTTGAGGATTATGACAAATGTCATAAGGAAGCATTATTGCTTCTTAAGTTGTCGGTATCGGATGATATGATACCGAGAAGTGCGGAATGCCACTGTGGCAAGCACATTGTGGACCAGTCTGAAGGGTAAATATCAGACGTCAGAAAAGAGTCGGGTTTTATACCTGAAAAATATGCTCTTTTCCGTAAAATTACAAGAAGGTGGATCACTATCTAAGCACCTACTTTGGATGAAAGATCTTTGAGACCAGTTATCTTCCATAAATAAAAAGGTGGACAATGATGATTGTTGGCTAGATTTTCTGCATAGCACAAAACCTAGGCAGTCATGAGATAAATCTCCCTCATTTAACCGGTGAGGCTCCCGTGTCAGATTTGTCAATATAAATGTGTTATTATCTATCAGGGGTTTTACTTTAACCACTTAGTTCATGAACCATAACTAAGAAGTTTTGCGCAAAGAAAGCAGCGGTATTCAAGAAAGGAAGTATTTTATAGAAGAAAGAAGTAAAGGAAATACAGAGAAGAAATGGGGAAGATGTGCATCCCAATTAGTAGATAGCAGAGCTAATTGCATGCACATAGAAGAAACTTAATAGATATGAACACACAAAATTATAAAACAAAGGTAGCTCTAGATCCAGATCTAAAATAACACAAAGTCTATTAAGAGATCTAAGATTAAAAGCAAGAAACACAGTACACCGTGACACAAAGTTCTCCAGAAACCTGCTCCTTTGTATTCCTTTGCTCCAAGTTGCTCTCAAGGGTTCAGCACAAAGTCTAGAACACAAGATTGCTGCTTACAAATTCTGATTGATCATTAACCCGAAGGTTCTTCCTCTACTTATAGAATGTAGAGGGGCAATTACAAGTTGGAAGCTTTAGTTGAACTGGCACATGTGGAAGTCGGAAAGAAACAATTGGCAATCTTCCTCCTGGAATTCCTCTTTGCATGACATGTATGATTTGCAACTGAAAATAGAACCTTCTACTTTGCACGTGCCACCTATCTCCAAGTAGTTGACTTCTTCAAGTAATGGCTTTTAAACCAATCACTTAAGTTGTATAATTTAATTGATCGCTCAATTACTTTGTCGGAGGAAAGAAGAAGGAAGAGGAAAGTTGACTTTGTCCTTTTTCATGTCTGCATGCAGCTGATTCAAACTGGATCTGGAAGCAGCTGGATCTGAAAACAAGCTGGAATTTTGCCTTCGCATTGTCTTCTCTTTTATCCTTGAAGCTTTTGCAGTTCTTCTTTTGTACATGCATCAGTGCAAGGTTGGCCGTAGATAATTCATCATCCTTATTTTTAATTGCATATGAGCAATTAAAAATTGCAAAAGCACTCGAGTGAATGAAAATTCAATGATGGCTTCAACTAGAAGATGAGAGCACATGCACAGGATCTTGGAAGGAATTTTCCACGCACTGACTTCTTCACGGGCTGCATTTGAAACAAGAGGATGAAGCCTTTGTGCCAGAAGCTTTTGCAACTATGAGATCTGGATCTGGATCTACATATGGATTTGCATCCGCATCTACATCTGCATCTGGGTTGTGGATGGAAAAGCTGCAGCTCGAATAATTCCACTGCTTTTTATCTGCACGCATGAGTGAAGTCTTTCCTGCACGCATGAGTGGAGTCTTTCTATCAATTCAGCAAGAGGTTCCGAGCCTAGATCCGTGTCTCCAATATCTACAAATTTAGAAGCAATGCATGACTCCGTTGTGCTTTCTTTTTCATCTTTCTTCGCCATAGCTTTGTCTATCTTTGTCTGAACAATTCTTTTTCTTCTTATTTAACTGGAATTCTTCAAAACTGGTGCAGATCTGGACAATTCTTCAGATTCGGAGGATATATGCAATGTATTGGACATTGATAAAAGCTCATTTTCTTTTGTAAAGCACCTGTAATGAATTCCTGCAATTTATTCAGACAAAAATGGCCACCGGAGCATGAATAGTGAATTTTAATTATAAAAATCTGCACTTTTCAAGCCTGCTGCCCCAAAAAATGGTGTTTAATTTGCACATAAAGAGAGCATGAATCCTTTCAACAACACCTGAGCTCCTGTAACACCTGTGCAAACAATTATGCAGACAAAGATCAACCTTCTTCAAAGCATGCGCCAAATCTGGAAGCTTTTAGCCTTGTTGCCACCTTGCCTGAGCAAAATCCTTCTTCAAATGGGGTGCACTTTTCCTCTTGGCTGCAATTCTTTACCTGTGAATTAAATAATTCACCCATATGGCTGCCCATGCTTATATAACCTTCACAATTCTATAATTAATAATTGCCCTAACAATTAAAGACAATTAATTAATTAAAAATCATGCTCTTCTCTTTTAAAAATAACATGTTTAAGGACAGCCACCCAATAAATTAAATTAATCCAATTTAATCCTTCACACATCACTTCACTTAAGCTTCACAGTGTGCTTTGACCATAGCCACTGAAATAGGAATTAATATAATAATTTAATACTTTAAAAAGTATTAATTCCTTCTCAAAAGGGCTGCATTAAATAAATTAAATTTATTTAATTTTGAAATTCTATTTTAAATTTCTTATGTCCACTTCCCTTTGTTGACTTTTCCACAAGCCTAGGTGCCAAAATTGGGTGAATAAATATTAACAAATATTTATTTAATGCATTATTATTCACCCAAGGTGGGTCGCACTTTTTTGCACATATAATTCTATTTTTAAGAATTTTCTCATAATGGGATTCTTTACCCTGCAAGGCAGGCACTAAAATCTCATGATCCACTTAAGTGATTTGACTTTGACAATGGGATTATTTACCTGGCGCACTAAAATCCCATGATTTCACTTAAGTCACTTTTCTTTTATTTCACCATGGGAATTTTTACCTGCAAGGCAGGCAATAAATTCCCGCCTGCCTGCGACCTCTAACTTTCCCACTTTGAACTTAAGTGAACTTTTCAATCACAAGAAAAAGTACCTGCAGGCGATAAAATCCCACCTTTCTGCTTTCTATTTTCCCACTGCAGCTTAAGTGAATTTTCAATCACGGGAAAAAGTACCCTGCTAAGCAAGTACAAAATTCCCACCTGCTGCAACTTCTATTTTTCCCATTGCAGCTTAAATCCTTTGTTTTCCAAAAATCGCCCATCCCCATGCGAGGGCTTTTCCGTCTGCGACTTCGCTTTTTCCCGTGATTCGGACCTCCGATGGTGACTTCCTCCGGGCATAACGTGCGTATATGTTTTCCAATTGCTCCCGGGCCAAAATCGGGCTTACTCGTGAAGGAATTGTTCTAGAGAAATTTCACAGAAAACGAAACGGGACAACACAAAAACACGAAAAATTGCCAAAAGTCACAAATAAAGCCCAAAACTCATTCCTTGTTAAAATCCTTCTGGTACAAGGGAATAATGATATGTTCGATCATAACAGAGTTAAAACGGAGCGCAAATAGCCTCATACGGGGCTCAAAATAATTAAATACAAATTTCCCACAAACAAATCCCGACGACAGAATATAACAATTTTGGGCATCTGGGTATTTGGCGAAAAAGGCTAATATGGCTCTTTGGGGATATCTTGGCCAATCTGAAGAACTTTCAGCAATAAAAACACAAAACGACCCATTATTTTAAAAGTACAAAAAAATTTTGAATAGGGTAGTCAATGTGATGGTTTTGGTTCTAAATAGCTTGCCTTCTTCGTATGAGTCATTTGTGGAGGCACTTCATTTAATGGTGGAGAGCCAAACTCTTACGTTTGACAAGGTGAGTTCTACCATTGCAAAAGGAACGAAGACAAACACAGGTTCAAGAGTCCACTTCTGGACAATCTGAGAGCGCTTTTGTTGCTCAATCTAAAGGAAAGTATAAACAACAGGCTAAGACATCCTCTTCCTCTCCTAAATATCAAGTGAAATGTTACTATTGTCATAAACTTGGTCATGTGAAGAAAGACTGTCGGAAAAGACTCAATGCCCTGAAGAAGCAGAAGGGGCAGGCACATGTGGCTACAGTTGAACACGAGTCAGAAGAAGAATATGCTCTCATGGCATCTTGCACGGATAATGGCAGCCCTACTCAATGTTGGTTCTTTGATTCTGGAGCATCACGGCATTTCACATGTCAAAAAGACTGGTATGTCAATTTTAATTCTTGTTCTTCTGATTCAGTTACCTTAGGAGATGGAAGATCACATGTTGTAGTAGGTATTGGGGATGTTCATATTATGTTAAATAATAATACCAGATTGCTTGTAAAAAATGTTAGATATGTGCCTAACATGAATAAGAACTTGTTATCTATCAGTCAACTAATTGATAATCCCAATATCTCTGTAAACTTTTCTGGTAAACAATGTATTGTGTCAGACATCAAGAAAAATAAGGTTGTTACCCTGGGTATTGGGCATGGTGGTCTATATAGACTTGTTGATCCTGCCACGGTCAACTTGTATGCCTTAATTGTGGAAGGCAATACCAGTGTTTTATGGCACGAAAGATATGGCCATCTCAACCTTCAGTATTTAGCCCGCCTTCATAGAGCCAACATGGTTGTTGGTTTGCCTCCTATTTAGGAGAAACAGGACATGTGTGTTGGTTGTTTTGCAGGAAAACAAAAGCGGAAGCCTTTTCCCTCTGAAGGTGCTTGGCGTCTAAGGGGCTCTTGGATCTTGTACATGCAGATCTATGTGAGCCATCGTGGAAGACTCCCACAGTCCTTGGTGCACGTTATTTTCTCTTGTTGGTGGATGATCATTCTCGGAAGATGTGGGTCTATCTTTTGAAGAAGAAGTTTGATTGCTTTGCTTCTTTTGTCAAGTTCAAGGCCTTGGTGGAGAATCAAACCAGCCGGCAGATCAAGACTTTGAGATCTGATAATGGGGGTGAGTTTACCTCTAAACAATTTGCAGATTTCTGCAGTAAAGAAGGGATTCAACGCTAGTTGACAACCCCTTATACCCCACAATAAAATGGGGTGGTAGAACGGAGAAACAAAACAATCATGGAGATGACTCTATGCATGATGCCTGGTCAAGGAGTGCCCTATAAATATTGGGGAGAAGTTGTTAACACAATTGTATATATACTCAATCGAAGTCCTTGCAAAGCTTTGCAAGACATGACACCGGAGGAAGTGTCATCACCAATCCGGCACTATGATAATTCTTCACCAGGAACTCCTCGTCTTTATGATTATTTACTAATGTACACCTTTAGTTTGGTGGATGTAATCTGGAAACAAAATAACAACATAACACAAGAATACCATCGATATGATAAGACGGAATGATGACAAATCTGAAATATCAAAGTAAATTATAATATTCACATGAAATTGTTCAATCTCACCCATGAGGTACTTCAAGTGTTATTGACTTCACTTGTCTTTCACCAAGACTATGGGAGAAACTTTACAATTACACCTCTTAATGGCTTCTTCAACACATCTTTAAACTGATGGCTTCCTTTGCACACTTCCTACAATATTTCTCACTACTTCTTTCTATGCTAAATGAGGGGGGTGGCCTCTTTATTTATAGAACTTCCAGGCTTATCCATCTTATCTCTAAGATAGGATAAGAAATCCACTCTGACGAATCATATTTCATACCTTAACTCTTATCTCATACATATAAGCTTATCTTTTAAGATAAGATAAACCTTATCATTTTACATGGGTTCCACATTTTTAGACTTTTTACAAATAAAATACACATAATATTTATGACCTCACTCCTTGTCCTTATTACCAATATAATATTTCTAATTCCTAATCATGTAGACCCTACTTCTTTAATTACCCAAACTTTGACATTTTAACATTACCGGACCACTTACTTACAAATATTTACTTTTACAACATTCCTATTGTACTTTGATTGCTTCTACCGTACTCCACATTATTGGCGGCGTCGTTATCTTCTATCGAGACGCTACTACTAATTATACTTAACAACATCCTATTCATAATACATACATTAATGAAATAGAAATTATGGAGGAAAATTTTAGTGTCGACATCTTCCCCTTCACTAGCTTCTACTCCGTCCCGGAGTAGACTATTCTCAGTGCTTGGAAAATCTTCAACTTGTCGTGGTTGACCCATTTCGTAATGGGAGTGCCATCCAATTCCTCCAATGCGTATTTTCATTTTCATGCACAACTGCTATTTTGTAGGGCCCCATCTATTTTGGAAGAAATTTTCTCTGTCTTCTTTTTTTGTATCGGAATCATATACTAGAACCAAGTCATTCACATGAAATGGAGACCACCGGATCTTTTGATCAAAGTATTCCTTCTACGCTTCATTTTTTTCTTATGGCTTGTATCCTTTGCTATTTCCCTCATTTCCTCTAGCAAATGAAGATGTACCAACCTTTCTTTTCTTGAATCACTTTCATCCATCCTTTCATTTTTCATAACTCTCACAAAGGTGGGAATATCAAACTCAATAGGAAGAAGCTGGATCAATGTCATAGGCCAACCGAAATGGGGAGTATCCTGTTCTGACTTTGATGTTGCCCTATATGCCCACAATGCTTTGCATGAATCCTTTTATCCCACTTATGTACCGCAAGGCTGCATCTTTTGCTAGAATTTGACACAACACAAAATTTGTTCGTTCCACCCATTCCATTTGTGCTTGGCTTGTATGTTGTTGACTTCCTATGCTTAATAGAAAACTTATTGACTAGGGCTTCTACCACCTCATTAATGAAGTGGCTTCCTTGATCTGTTACAATTTCTAATGGACAACCAAATCTGGTGACAATGCGTTCATATATGAACCTTGCCACTTCATCCATGGAAGTTGTTTTCAATGGCCTAGCTTCAACCCACTTGGTTAAATAATCTGTGGCAACTACAATATACTTATTTTGGCGTGAGGTAGTTGGAAGTGGACCTCACAATGTCTATTCCCACTTTTCAAAGGGACCAAGTGGAAGAATAGGGCATAATGGAGTGATGAAGTCTTACGGTTACCATGTGTTTGACAAATATCACATGTCTTACAATAATTATAACAATCTTTAAAAAGAGGGCGGCCGATAACTCGCATCCAAGATCCTTCTTCTTTGTAAGTTGTCCAGAGAAGTGCCCTCCACATGTACCATTGTAGAATTCTTCTAACAGCCTCCTTCCCTTGATCACGTCCAACTGCCCTCTTATACTGTCCATCAGGTCCTATTCGAAATAATACTCCATGCAGAATAGAATATGGATGACTGGCTTGAGTAATCTTTCTCTTAGTCTTTGCATTGGCACCATCAGGAAACTTGAATTCATTCAGATAATTCCAAATATCTATGTATTCACTAGGGATTATGTCAAGGGATAACAAGGCTGCATCGGGAAAATCATCATCATCACAAGATGATCCTAAACCATCATAGGCTCGAGAGAGTGCATCTGCATTGACATGCTTCTTTCCTGGCCTATCTATAATATCAAATTCAAATTCTTGTAGCAAAATTATCCATCTTGCTATCCTCCCGATGGGTCGAGGCTTATTTACAATATATTTTAGAGCACTTGATGATCTGTTACAACTAGAAATTTTTGCCCTAGCAAGTAATTTCTAAACTTCTTTACAAAGAAAAATGATAGCCGTAGAGTCTCTTTTTCAGATCACAAGTATAATTTACCTCAAAGACTTTGCTCATTTGTCTGCCTCCCAAAGTAAATTGGATGTTCATTCCCATTTTCATCCTTTTGGCTCAAAGTACTTCCTAGTGCTGCATCCGAGGCATCGTGTACACAATGAATGGCTTGCTCCAATCTGGATTCTTCAAAATGTGAAGACACCGTGGCTTACTTCGATTGTCCAAAAGCTTCATGCGCCTTATTTCCCGGTTCATAAGTAACATCCTTCTTCAAGAACTCGGGTTAGTGGTCATGCAATCTTTGAGAAATTCTTGATGAACCTTCTATAAGTAACCCACATGGCCTAAAAATGATCTCAACTTACTTCTATTCATAGAAATGGTAAATCTTTGATTTTGAAACTTTATCGAAATCACACCAATACCATCTCTGGATCAACATGCCCTAATAAAACACCTTTAGAACATCCAAAGACACACTTTGTAGGGTTTAGTGAGGCTTGTGCTTCATCTAACCTTTGAAATGTTGTCTCCATCTCAGTGCGCAGTGGTCCAACTTGCTCCCATAGATGCAAAAATCATCCGAAATACTTTGATGAAGGTCCCAATGTAGGGTTCGAACACCCTATTCATCAAACGATGGAATGTTCTTTGGGCATTACACAACCCAAAAGGCATAACTCTATAAGCAAACGTTCCCAAGGAGTGGTGAACGTGGTCTTCAAATGATCTTTCTCTCGCTATACGAACTTGGTTGTAGCATTTATATCCATCAAAGAAACTATAGCACTCTGCCCAGCTACTTCGGCCCAAGATCTAATCTAAAAATGGAAGAGGGTAATGATCCTTCTTTGTTGCCTTATTGAGCTTCCTGTAATCAACACAAATGCGTAGCTTCCCATTCTTTTTTATTGAGATCACAATGGGAGAAACCCATTCTGAATTCTCCACAAAAATATGAATCTTGCATCAAACAACTTATCTATTTCTTCTTTTACAGTCTTGGAAAAATTAGGATTCATTCTATATGGCATTTGCTTTATGGGCTTAGCACCATCTACCAGCTCAATAGAATGTTCTACCCAACTTACTTGACGGAGTTCCTTGTAAACAAAAGTGAATAGGTGTATGTACCTTCGAAAGAGCCGGAGGTAGGATTCCTTCTCACTCTCCATCACAAAGATCACCAATCTTTATTTGTTGGAGACAATCATCAACTTCTTCTTGAGATAATTTTATGAGGTTATGAGTTGGTGTGACTCGGAAGGATGTCCATGACTGAAACATCAACCTCACTTTCTTCATCTTCGGTGTCCACTTCACTTTGTACTAGAGTAATCGTGAGGATGTCCAATCATCGGTTTCATCACTTGAATCCACAGTTTCGCCTTATGATGTCGAGGATCACGTTTATCTTCACCCTCTCTCCACCACGTCCAAGTGTCATGAAACCTTCATTCCAGGTAGTTTCTTGCATGAACTCTCCTTAGCCATGGTCTTCCCAAAGAGCATTGGGTACGCAATGCACCATTTTTCATCACCTAAAATTCTACCACACATACAACACCCATAACAGATATTGCCACATTTGAAACTACACCTTCTCGGTTTAGTTTTTCCTTTATTTAATGACCTTAACATAAGTGTTGAAGGGCAATCCATTTTTAAACCCAACATATTCATTACAAACTCGGTCATTACATTAATCGCAGCACCTCCATCAACTAAGACATCATGAATTGAAATACCATTACATAATACCTCGGCATGAGCATAGGATCCGCCTCTGCCTCCAAAACAGGGGACCTCAACCTCCTTTCTTCGTCGAGCATTGAATCCACTTCGCAGCTTCCGCCTCTTCTCCGAAGACATAGCCAAGAGTTGACCATATGTAATATTTGCAGGCCTTTTGACAGAGATCTTCCAAGATGGAGTATGGTCCTTGCCCCGTGAAATCGTAAAAATCTTGCATACCCAACTTTCTTCTCCTATGTTTCTTACTAGTTTCTCCTTTCATCTTCTTAGGATCATTTCCATCTTGATTATCTTTTTCTTTCTTTCTTTTTGTTACAAACACATCTACTTCATTATTTCTGCTCTTATCTACTACATCAAAAGAATTCACAGGTGCTTTTCCTTTATCATTATCTCCTTTACCAGATGTAGAAGCTCTATCTGGACAATTATACTTATAATGACCCTTTTTATAACAACCATAACATACAACTTCGAAATATTTCTTTTGGACCTCTATCTCCTCCCTGAGAACTAAATTTTTTTCCTTGAAGAAGATTAATAGTTAACTGACCCATCTTTTTTAGCAGATCTTCATACTCAGTAGATGTACTAGGAGAAATATTTGTGCTCACCGGGAGTGGTTGTGGATTCTGGACCAAAGGTGCTGGTGTAGGCTCTACTTTAGCAACAATTTATTTGGGCTCCTCTTCCATGCTTTCTTCTTGCCTTCTTGCAATCTCCTTTGCTTGTTCAATGGTAGCCGGGCGGTCATACTTCACTCGTCTGATCTCTAGCTTCATCCCAAAAATGAAGTGCTTACAGAGGAGATTATCCACGCCATTCATCAACCCATCCGCTAATCCTTCCTTCCGGATCTGGGCATCGAGCTTCCTCCTTAGCTCTAGAACACGAGCATGATAATCCCTTATCTTCTCCTTCTCTCCTTGGGATAGCTTTGTGATCTCGATCATGAGATCTGCATATTTCTGTTGTTCACCAAATTCTTCAAGAAAACTTTCAGTTAATAAATCCCATGAATTTTTCACATTATCACCTAGTGTTTCAAACCACCTAAGTGTTGAACCATCCAAAAAGGTAGGAAAAAATTCAGTCTATTGTTCCCTTCTTATAAGGCCATTACAAATACAAGATCGTTTAAACTCTTGAATGAAAGAAGAAGCATCTTCATTAGATTGAGCTGAAAAAACAGGAATCTTTCCCGTTTTCAAAAGTAACCACCGTGAAATACCAACCCACAAGTACAATCAACAAGACTTATGTGCACAAATAATTGGAATCACTATATTAGAAAGTGACTTTACACTTTTCTACAAAGAAAATAGAAATGACCACGATAAACTATGGTAAGACTTGACTTACTACGGTAAAAACCGACTTTCTTGTGGTAAACACTATTCACGGTAAAAAGTGACTTTCTTCATGGTAAATACTATTCCCAAAGAAAAATGACTTTACCATGGTAACTACTATTCATGGCAAAAATGACTTTACCATGGTAACTACTATACGCACCAGTAAAAACAAGGTTACCCTCCAATTGATTTTTGACTAAGTGGGAATATCTCTCCGAAAATCCACCAACGAGGAATGGTCTCGCAACGGAACCAAAATGTCATCACCAATCCGGCACTATGATAATTCTTCACCAGAACTCCTCGTCTTTATGATTATTTACTAATGCACGACCTTTAGTTTGGTGGATGTAATCTGGAAACAAAACAACAACATAACACAAGAATACCATCGACTATGATAAGACGGAATGATGACAAATCTGAAATATCAAAGTAAATTATAATATTCACATGAAATTGTTACAATCTCACCCATGAGGTACTTCAAGTGTTATTGACTTCACTTGTCTTTCACCAAGACTATGGGAGAAACTTTACAATTACACCTCTTAATGGCTTCTTCACACATCTTTAAATTGATGGCTTCCTTTGCACACTTCCCACGATATTTCTCACTACTTCTGTTATCCAAATCCACCCCCAGGGTTGATTTGATAACATACATCAGAGTTCTCGAGTCCCAGGCAAATGGATGGATTCAGGGAAAAAATCATGTTTCTAGGGTCCCCTCAGAAATTTTTCTAACTCTCCTGTCCAGGTTGAAAAGAGCAAGCTCTGAGAAAATGCGAAAAAGTTGCAGAAAATAAGCTTGGGCCAGGAAAAATTGTGAAAATCGGCTAAGTCCTTGTCCTAGGAACAGTTGGGACAGTCGGCCGATTCGGCCGAAACGCCTCAGCGGCCCGCATGGCTCTTGGGACAAGTGGAACAAATGTACGCGAAGGGCGCGAACCGGCCGGTTCGGCCGAAAGAGAAGAAAAACAACTAACTGCTCGGGACATTTGGGCCTTAAGGACGCGAACCGCCCGGATCGGCCGAAATGGAGAACTTTCGTACTAAGCAGTTGGGACATTTGGGACAAATGGACGCGAAGGACGCGAACCGGCCGATTCGGCCGAAACGGGAAACTTCAGCACTGGGACAAGTGGGACAAAAGGACGCGTGGGACGCGGATAGCCGAGAAAGCCGAGGGCCAATCAGATCACGCCACGTGTTAGCCGGCAAAAAAGGGACATGGAAGCCCATTTCGGGCGGATCGGAAGTTTTTGTCCCAGACAGTTTGGGACATCCGGGACAGAAGGACGCGATGGACGCGAAAATCCGGCAGGCCCGTGGACGAATCACAGCATGACACGTGTCGCCAAGGAAAACGTCCAAAACATTCAAAGGGGCAAGGTTTGAAGCGCTGGCCCGAGCCGATTAGTACAGGACACGTGTCCAATGGAGCAGGGAGGTGCGGAGCTCGGGGAGGAATTAGAGAATTTGGCAAAAGTTTTGGCCAAAAGTTTAAAAGCAAAGGTCTCCCCCGCGCCCCTGTCGACCAATCAATGCATGCCACGTGTCCCAAGTGGCGGGGACGCGGGGAAAAATGAAAAAATGTTCCAAAATCATCAAAAAGTCAAAATTTTCAAGGAAAACCCGTGGGTAAGGTCTGGAGAGAGAATTGCTCGTCCAATCAGCGCTTGACACGTGTCATTCAGGTGGCAGAGCGCGGGAAGAAATTTAAAAATCCGTTTTCGCCTGTTTTGTGCCCTAGATCTTCAGATCGACATATCTTTCGATCCAGAGCTCGGATTTGCACGTTCTTTATATCAACGGAAAGCTCACGAAATTCTCTACATGATTCCAGGGTTAATCTCGAGTTTTGGTGCATTCTGAGAGAGAAAATCGAGAAACAGCTCTGACGCGTGTTCATGGCCAGAAGCGACGTTTCAGCGACCAGATTTAATGCAGAATGGGCCGCATTCTCCTGTATTCCGGTCAAAATGACAGGGTATGGGTTTGTAGGGTTCCCCATGCCGTTTTAATGCACCTGCAGTCAAGAAGGGATGGGCTCCCATGCTTTTGTACATTTTCTGTCCCCTGGGCTCGACCCATGCATGTAAAAGCCAGATTTGGCTCATTTCTGAAGGGGGAACATTTCTTTGGATAGCAGGCTTCTTCTTTCACCTGTAACAAGTGATTTTTGCAAGTATCAAACCTCTTCTAAAATTGTAATAGGTTTTCTGCCCTTTTGATGTTGTAATACAAGGATTTTGACAGTGTAAATGACAATACAGGCTCTGTGATCAGTTTTCAGTCCTTTGTTTGTGTTGCTTGTTTCATTTCAGACCTCTGATTACATCTTATCAGCTTGTGCATGATGTCTTATGTTGCATTTTTATGATCTGTGTCTATCTGCAGAACAAGAAGTGTTCACCACTCCTCCTTTGGTGTATCACCTGTTAGTTTAGTTTCATTTCTGCACTTTCTATCTCTGTCTCCTTGGATTTTAGAGTAGGATTAGGTTTCAAACCTCTGTAGTTTTGCAAATATAGATCTAAATCAGAGGAGTTTGAGGAACCAGCCTCTAATCTGGAGATTCCTCTCTCAGTTTAACAAGTCCCCACACTTGGAGAGAGGTTTCCATGTTGTGCAATCACACTGGATGCTAGAGTGATCAACCTAGAAGCCTGATCTGCATCCAGGGGTGCTGTGAGTCTGCAACAACAGTTTTGGCACGCCCGGTGGGACCTAGAGGTCTCATTTTTATTGCAGCAAAGTTGATATGCATCTGCTGCAGTTTTCTTGCTTATAAGAGCTATTATTTGCATATCTGGCGACTCCAAGGGGAAGAATCAACTGGTTTCAGCAGTGCAGGCCTGAAAACTCATGAGAAGAATCACCACAAGGTCAAGAGTTGGAGAAGAAGAAGTGTTGTTTGAATACCTGCAGTTATCTCCAAGAAGAAGGCAAAGAGGAAGAAGGATTCAAAGGTCTCCATCTCCACCAAACAGAACTCTCTCAACTCCTCCACCTGACAGGCCTTTCATTCAGTATACAAGGGCTTTAAGACCGATTAGAATGGCTCAAAACAACCCCTACGTCAACTTCACAGGCAGCAGCCCACTTGCTCTCAATGCACAACATCCAGTTCCTATTGCAGCCTGAAGAACATTCCCTACTTCACTGGAGAAAATCAGACTACTCCAGGCGATCATGTTAAAGATATTGCTAACCTTTGTGCAATTCATGAAATCAATGAAATGCAAGTGGCTGTCAAGTTACTGGCATCTTCCTTCAAGGGTAAAGCATTACAATGGTTTAGGAGCCTTGGAGCTGGTTCTATCACAAACGGAATCATTTGTATATTGCACTTCACGAGCAATTTGGAGAAGGAGACAACTTGTCTCTTTTGGAGCAGCTAACAACTATCAAGAGAGCCCCCAACGAGCAGCTGACTGACTTCAACTTCAGATTTCAAAGGTCTTGGGATAGAATTCCAGTGGCAGTCAGGCCAATAGCAGAAGGTGCTTTTCTATATTACCTTAAAGCTTTGAATTCTGATATTTCTATGTTAATTCAATCTATGGGAGGCACAACCTTACCTGCTGCTTATAGCATCGCCATTAGAGCCGAAAACTGTCTTATTCAAGCTAGTAAAAGCGGCTCCTAGGCCTCCCATGCCCTTGTATCCAAACTTAGAAAATCCAAGCACTAGTCAAACACCCACTTTGGCTCCTGTTCCTATGCCTAGAAATCAAAGTTCAAGTGAAACTTCTACTTCATCCTCTAGTGCTTCAAATGAACTCCAAGAGGTCATGAAACAATTGCAAAACCTAGGCAACGAGCTGGTTACTCTCAAGAGACAGCAAGCCCAAGGTTTCAGACCTTCTTATCAACCCCAAGCTCAGCCTAATAGGCAGCCATACCAACAAAATAGGTCACCAACTCAGGCTGCAAATCAAAATCAAAGCCAAGTAAGGCCTCCCGCTAATAGGCCATTTCAGCCCTATAACCCCAATGTTGTATCTGCTTCAAAAGCATTAGTGCCAGTCCAAAATAACATGGCCCAAGAATATGATTGGTGTTTCCCGTGTAGTCAGCCACACAACCAATCAATGTGCTTTAACGGTGCATTAAATCAAGCCCTGATGGTGCAAACCGTCAGTGGGTCGCAAGAGTCCAGCCACGAAGGAGATCAGCAGCAGGAAGCATCTCAGCAAGGGACATCTCCGAATGAAACTACTCTTGTCAATTGGCAGGCTGAAGATTTCTGTGGTATGAATCAAATACCCTCTCAGAGTGTTGCAGCCAACACAAGGTCAAAGAGAAGAAATTTGGGTGAAGAACAACCATTGGCCCCAAGTAGTTCACGACCTTCTGTCACTCCACAAGGTGTTGGCAAACAAAATGCAGTTCCAAACATGCAAGGAGCACCCAAACCAGCTCCTAAACCAACTCAGATGCCAGTTGTTGCTGCCCACGTGCAAGGAACGAATGCACAAGCTAGGGGACAGCAGAGGGATGCTTCATCCCCATTCAACATCATTGACCAGATGAAGAAGACAAATGTAAACATATCAATGTGGGAATCACTATCCATCCCAGGCCAAAGAGATTTGCTACAAGCTGCCATGAAGGACTGGTCAACTTCAAATCAACAGGTCCAAATGCAAGAAAAGGTACTCACAAATGCTACCCAGCCTGAAGGAAATCATGGAGGTCAGCAAGGTAAAATGTTGAAGCCCCCTCCATTTTATGTTTCATTGATCATAGGAGATAAGTTGGTACATAATTACATGATTGACTCTGGGGCAAGTAGTTCAGTAATGCCCAAGCAAATAGCTGATCAGCTAGGGCTTCAATATGAAGTCATCTCCAAGGGTGTAGTGCAATTAGACGGGACAGCAGTGACAACGGTTGGAGTAATCAGAGGTTTGAGCCTCACACTGCACGCATGTCCCAACGTAATAGTGTTACAAGATGTGTCAGTCATAGACCTGCCACCACTCTTTGCATTGTGTTTGTCAAGGGACTTCACGGCCAAGATTGGAGGGTATTTGTCTGCTGATTGGTCACACATGCTATTCAGAACAAGGTATGGAACCAAGGCCACAATCAGGTCTGAACCTATTGCGAACTTTCACATTGAGCCTTACACTACCAGCCAAATTAATGCCAATTGCTCAGCATTTGATCAAGAAAATCACCCTAGCACTGATGAAACTAACACCAAGGTTGGAAGCATCCCAGATTTGACTCTTGATGAATGGGCAAGCAAGGTGCATGCTTTTGATCCCTATCAAGAAATAGAAGAATCTGAGCTAGGAGTTTATTGTTTACATGAAGAGGATCAACCTCTCCCCAGCATCACCAAGCCAGATCATAAGGACAAGAATGAAGTATGGCAATTGTTCTTTGATGGATCAAGGAGTAGACAAGGTGCAAGAGGAGGAGCTATGCTCATTTCACCGCAAGGTATAAGGTATTACTCAGCCTTCCGTTTCTAGTTTTCCTGTTCAAACAACACGGCTGAGTATGAAGCCTTAATTCATGGACTGCACTGGGCAATGAAGAAAGGCATCAGGAATTTACAAGTATTTGGTGATAGTGAGCTGGTCGTAAACCAAGTCAAAGGAAAAAATGCTGCCAAAAATGATCTGCTTAAGTGCTACAAAAATCGGGTATGGGATCTTATTGAAGATTTTGAAGCTTTTAGCATCAATTCCATCCCAAGAAAAAAGAATGAAGCCGCTGACAGACTTGCAGCAATTGGGGCTGCGTTTGATGTTGTAGAGAGTATCAAAAGTGAGAAATCTCAGCCTCATATCAAATTGGTTGTGAGACCAGCTGTTCCAGATAACGGCACAAGTTGGCAAGTCTTCGAGAATGATCAGCAAATTGTTAATTTCCTACAAGAAGAAGCTGAGTTCTCCGCCAGAAATCAAGACAAGCTGGAGCAGCAATATGGTGATCAGGTAGTACAGCTGAGAACTAACAAATTACCAAAAGGCCTCATAACCTTGGAGTCAATCTTCAACCCGAATGATCAGTTCCGGAAGGAGAAAGCGAACATTCAAGTAAAGGGAGAAGATTCAGAGCCTATTTTAGTGGGAGAAAGCAAAACATTGCAGATTGGAAGTAAGTACCTCACAAGAAATCTGATTTTGTTCGACTTTGTCAAGAATTCCCGGATGTTTTTGCTTGGACTTACAAAAGATCTGAGAGGTTTCAACCCGAGTTGGCTGGCACAACATACTATTGTGGATCCGATCCGAATCCAAGCACCTGCGAGGCAAAAGCAAAGGCCAGTGAATCCCCATATTGAACCTCTAATGAGAAAAGAGTTAAGCAAGCTTATTGAGGCCAGTATCATCTTCCCCATCAAACACTCAAGCTGGGTCGCCAACTTAGTCCCAGTCAGAAAGAAAAATGGAGAGATCAGGTGTGTGTCGACTTCAGAGATTTGAATAGAGCCTCTCTCAAGGATCATTATCCACTCCCTTCCATGGAGCAAATATTGCAGGTGGTGGCTGGTTCAGAAAGGTTTTCACTACTTGATGGCTACTCAGGCTATAATCAGATTATGGTGAAGGGAGAAGACCAATTCAAGACAGCTTTCACAACTAAATGGGGCACATATGCCTACAAGAAGATGCCATTTGGCCTATCAAATGCCGGAGCAACATTTCAGCGAGCTATGGATATGGCATTCAAAGGCTTAATCAACAATATAGTGCTGGTATACCTAGATGATATCACTTGTCTTCTCAAAGAATGCAACAGACCATCTCTTTCACCTCAGGCAAGTGTTTCAGAGGTGTAGAAGGTTCGAGTGTCGTTGAATCCAAAGAAGTGTATATTCTTGGCACACGAGGGCAAATTGTTGGGCCACATTGTCTCTAGGGAAGGGCTAACAATTGATCCTGAAAGGGTTGAAGCCATCCGAACGCTCCCATTGCCACACCACAAGAAATCTCTTCAAAGCTTCTTAGGAAGGATAAACTTTGTCCGCAGATTTGTGCCTAATTTTGCCACTCTTGTGAAGCCTCTAACAATGATGTTGAAGAAGAGTCTGGCATTCAAATGGACAGCAGAAGGCAAAGAGAGTTTTGAAAGCATCAAGCATGCAATATCACAAGCTCCAACTCTTATCAACCCAGACTTTTCAAAGGACTTCATGTTGTATGCGTTTGGAGGATCAGACACAATCTCAGCTATCTTAACACAGCTGAATAGAGAAGGTTCAGAACAGCCCATAGCATTCTTCAGCCAAACCTTGGAAGATTACGAAATAAAGTATTCTTTCATCGAAAAGCATGTCCTTGCTGTCATCAGGAGCTTGAAGAAGTTCAGACATTTGGTCTCAAACAATAAGATTCAACTGCTTGTCTCACATGCTGGGGTTAAGGACTTCCTCCTCAACAAGGATTTGAATGAGAAAAGGGCAGGTTGGATCACCCGTGTCATGGAGTATGACATTGATATCAAGATCACCAAGCTGGTAAGAGGGAAAGGACTGTGTGAGCAGCTGGTTTTGGGGAAGCAAAAGGAAGTATGCAACGAAGAAGAGGCTGTTTTGACAGTCCAGGACAGCCATGAGCCAAGTGGCAATCAAGAAGAAGACAATGCTTCCCCCACTCCTTGCTGGACCCAAGATATTATGCACTTCCTAAGCACAGGCCTATGCCCTCCGGAGATGAACAAGACCCAAAGGAGACACTTCAGATTGCAGGCTGTCCCATATGCCATTGTTGATGGAGTTTTGTTCAAAAGGGATGTAAATGGAGTGCTGCTGAGATGCATTAGCACAGGTCAGATTCAAAAGGTGTTGGAAGAGTTTCATGGTGGACCAGCTGGTGGCCATTTCGCACCAAGAGTGACAGCTCTAAAAATCATGAAGGCTGGTTATTATTGGCCTAAAATCTTCAGTGATTGCTATGCATGGATCAAGAGGTGTAAGAATTGTGCATTCTTCACAGGAAAAGAGAGACTTGCTGCCCTTCCATTGCATCCAGTCTCAGTTGACCAGCCATTCATGCAATGGGGTTTGGACTTCATCGAGTCATTAATCCCAATTCAAGCCAAGGGCACAAATGGATTTTGATGACCACACTACTACTTCACCAAATGGGCCAGACGTAGCACTCAAAGAGGCAAATGAGTCTAGCATCTTAGACTTTTATGAGGGGATAACAACCAGATTCGGTGTACCTGCTACAATAATCTCTGATAATGCATTGGCATTCATTGGATCTAGGGTGACTGAGTGGGCTGTCAAGAACGGTATTTACCTAAGCACTTCATCGAACTATTACCCTCAGGGTAATGGCCAGGCCGAGTCTACAAACAAGAATTTGTTGAGGATCATTAGGAGGACTCTTGATGAGAATCAGAGGTCTTGGCATACCAAGCTGAAATCAGCCTTATGGGCTGATAGGATCACTCCCAAAAGATCCACAGGTAACTCTCCATTCAGGCTTGTCTATGGAAGAGAGGCAATCTTGCCCATGTCACTTGAGTTGCCAACGTTGGAACTCATGAAGCAGCTGGAGTTGCTGGAATTTGAGCCCATGGAGGTGAGGTATGCAGAGTTGATGGAGCTGCAAGAGATCAGAAATCAGGCATCCCAAGCAATGGAAAAGGATCAAGCTGTGATCAAGAAGACCTTTGATAGAAAGGCCAAAGATAGATCTTTTCAAGTTGGAGATCTAGTGTTGAAATGGGATGTGGATAGAGCAAAACCGGGAAGGCATTCAAAATTTGATGCCATTTGGAGTGGTCCATACGTGGTCACAAAGTGCAAGAATAGCAATGCTTTCCAATTAGCCTCACTGGAGGGTGAAGAACTGCAGATTCCAGTCAATGGAATCTATCTCAAGCGTTGCTTCTAGAGGGAAGTTCACTACCTCTGTAAATATTAGATTAGATTTTCTTTCCTCCAAGTGCTTGTGCACATTGTTTTGTTGTAGGTTAGTTTTGTTTTCCCTAAGTGCTTTGGCACAGCTTGCTGTCATGGAGATGTTTTGCAGTCCTTGCTTTTATCAGGAGACATTCCATCTTCCTCCTTGCACATTCTGAGTCAGTTGAGGTTCTAAACAGAATATTTGATGACTCCATGCCCAATGGACTGCTTCAGGCAACTGGTATCTTCTACCTAGCAGGTAGGTATCCCCGCTGAGTCGCCAAATTGTTATCCAAATCCACCCCCAGGGTTGATTTGATAACATACATCAGAATTCTCGAGTCCCAGCAAATGGATGGATTCAGGGAAAAATCATGTTTCTAGGGTCCCCTCAGAAATTTTTCTAACTCTCCTGTCCAGGTTGAAAAGAGCAAGCTCTGAGAAAATGCGAAAAAGTTGCAGAAAATAAGCTTGGGCCAGAAAAAATTGTGAAAATCGGCTAAGTCCTTGTCCTAGGAACAGTTGGGACAGTCGGATCACCAAGGAGCGGTTCGGCCGAAACGCCTCCAGGCGGCCCGCAAAGCACTGGGACAAGTGGAACAAATGTACGCGAAGGGCGCGAACCGGCCGGTTCGGCCGAAAGAGAAGAAAAACAACTAACTGCTTGGGACATTTGGGCCTTAAGGACGCGAACCACCCGGATCGGCCGAAATGGAGAACTTTCATACTAAGCAGTTGGGACATTTGGGACAAATGGACGCGAAGGACGCGAACCGGCCGATTCGGCCGAAACGGGAAACTTCAGCACCGGGACAAGTGGGACAAAAGGACGCGTGGGACGCGGATAGCCGAGAAAGCCGAGGGCCAATCAGATCACGCCACGTGTTAGCCGGCAGAAAAGGGACATGGAAGCCCATTTCGGGCGGATCGGAAGTTTTTGTCCCAGACAGTTTGGGACATCCGGGACAGAAGGACGCGATGGACGCGAAAATCCGGCAGGCCCGTGGACGAATCACAGCATGACACGTGTCGCCAAGGAAAACGTCCAAAACATTCAAAGGGGCAAGGTTTGAAGCGCTGGCCCGAGCCGATTAGTACAGGACACGTGTCCAATGGAGCGAGGAGAGATGCGGAGCTCGGGGTGGAATTAGAGAATTTGGCAAAAGTTTTGGCCAAAAGTTTAAAAGCAAAGGTCTCCCCCGCGCCCCTGTCGACCAATCAATGCATGCCACGTGTCCCAAGTGGCGGGGACGCGGGGAAAAAAGAAAAATGTTCCAAAATCATCAAAAAGTCAAAATTTTCAAGGAAAACCCACGGGTAAGGTCTGGAGAGAGAATTGCTTGTCCAATCAGCGCTGAGTGTGTCATTCGGTGTGGCGGAGCGCGCGAAGAAATTTAAAAATCCGTTTTCGCTTTGTTTTGTTCCTAGATCTTCAAATCGACATATCTTTTGATCCAGAGCTCGGATTTGCACGTTCTTTATATCAACGGAAAGCTCACGAAATTCTCTACGTGATTCCAAGGTTAATCTCGAGTTTTGGTGCATTCGGAGAGAGAAAATCAAGAAACGGCTCGGCGCGTGTTCATGGCGAAGCGGCGTTTGACCGATTTAATGCGAGAATGGGCCGCATTCTCTGTATTCGGTCAAAATGACAGGGTATGGGTTTGTAGGGTTCCCATGCCGTTTTAATGCCCCTATGATCAAGAAGGGATGGGCTCCCATGCTTTTGTACATTTTCATCCCAGGCTCGACCCATGCATGTAAAAGCCGATTTGGCTCATTTCTCGAAGGGGGAACATTTCTTTGGATAGCAGGCTTCTTCTTTCACCATAACAAGTGATTTTTGCAAGTATCAAACCTCTTCTAAAATTGTAACGGGTTTTACGCCCTTTTGATGTTGTAATACAAGGATTTTGGCAAAGTGTAAATGACAATACGAGCTCTGTGATCGAGTTTTCGAGTCCTTTGTTTGTGTTGCTTGTTTTTCATTTCAGACCTCACGATTACATCTTATCAGCTTGTGCATGATGTCTTATGTTGCATTTTTATGATCTCGTGTCTATCTGCTGAGCAACAAGAAGTGTTCACCACTCCTCCTTTGGTGTATCACTGTTAGTTTAGTTTCCTTTACGCACTTTCTATCTCTGTCTCCTTGGATTTTAGAGTAGGATTAAGTTTCAAACCTCTGTAGTTTTGCAAATATAGATCTAAATCGAGGAGTTTGAGGAACCACCTCTAATCCTGGAGATTCCTCTCTCGGTTTAACAAGTCCCCACACTTGGAGAGAGGTTTCCATGTTGTGCAATCACACTAGATGCTAGAGTGATCAACCTAGAAGCCTGATCTGCATCCAGGGGTGCTGTGAGTCTGCAACAACACTTCCTTCTATGTTAAATAAGGGGGTGGCCTCTCTATTTATAGAACTTCCGAGGCTTATCCATCTTATCTCTAAGATAGGATAAGAAATCCACTTTGACGAATCATATTCCATACCTTAACTCTTATCTCGTACATGTAAGCTTATCTTTTAAGATAAGATAAACCTTATCATTTTACATGGGTTCCACATTTTTAGACTTTTTACAAATAAAATACACAAAATATTTATGACCTCACTCCTTGTCCTTATTACCAATATAATATTTCTAATTCCTAATCATGTAGACCCTACTTCTCTAATTACCCAAACTTTAACATTTTAACATTACCGGACCACTTACGACAAATATTTACTTTTTACAACATTCCTATTGTACTTTGGTATTGCTACCGTACTCCACATTATTGGCGGCACCGTCTTGTGGCGCCGTTATTTTCTATCGACGCTACTACTAATTATACTTAACAACATCCTATTCCTAATACATACATTAATGAAATAGAAATTATGGAGGAAAATTTTAGTGTCGGCGAAGCTTGGTCCACCATCAAACCGAGGTATCAAGCATTTCATATTTTTGGTTCAATTTCTTATACTTTGGTTCTGAAAATAAGAGGAGTAAATTAGATTCCAAATGTTCTAGATATTTTTTTGCTGGTTATAGTGATCAATCTAAAGCCTATAGGTTGATTGATACTTCCATTAATAAGATCATTATTAGTCGAGATGTTGATGTAAAAGAAACAGAGTCTTTCTTTGGTTCTAATCAGCGAAAGGACCAACCAAGGAGCAGCAATTAGCAAGGTGTCATAACAGAGTTTGGTACTCTTTCCTTGCCTGATCATAAATCTGGTTCTTCTCATACTCCTCCACAGACTCCAAGACAGTTTGGTCAATCTTCCACTGAGATTGTTGAGTCACCAGGAAATCAACTTGTGTTGGTTTCTCCTCTGGAACTTCCATTGGCTTCTCTTCCAGAAACACCACAACCAGCCACCACATCTTCAGTTCAGCGGAGGCCTAAGTGGTTTTACTCCACTATTCAGGATTTGAGGAAGGAAGAATTGTCTCCTCTCTTAGATGGAAGGTCTCGACGAACTGGTAAGCAAATTGATTATTCTGAGCATGCTCAATTTGCTCTTGCTTCTGATCTTCTTCATATTCATGAGCCACAAAATACTCTGAAGCACAAGGCATACCGAAATGGGAAATTGCCATGCAACGCGCTAGAGTATGATGCCTTGATTAAGAATCATACCTAGAAGTTGGTGCCATTACCTCCAAGGGAACACACCATTGGTTGTAAATGGGTGTATAAAATAAAGTGCAAAGCAGATGGTACTTTGGATAAGTCTGAGAGGCTCGACTCGTTGCGAAAGGTTTTTCGCATCAGGAAGGAATAGATTATGAAGAAACTTTTGCTCCTACTGTAAAGATGGTCACTTTTCGACTTCCTCTTTCTTTTGCAGCTCAGTTTGGTTGGAAATTATATCAGATGGATGTCAAAAGTGCTTTCCTGAATGGGGATTTGGAGGAAGAGGTGTATATGACACAGCTTGAGGGTTTTTGGGCTCGTGGTAGTGAGCATTTGGTATGCAGATTGATTAAGTCCTTGTATGGACTTAAGCAGGCTCCTCGAGCCTGGTATATAAAAATAGATAAACATCTCAGAGATTTAGGTTTCACACGGAGTCATTTTGATCCGAATCTCTATGTCAAAAGCAATGATGATGACATTGTGATTCTTATTGTATATGTTGATGACCTTGCCATCACCGGCAGTGGAGATGCTACAATTCATAAGGTAAAATCAAATTTATGTGTTGCTTTTGACATGACTGATTTAGGCCTCCTTCACTATTTTCTTGGTGTAGAATTATGGCAACTTGATCACTTGATTTTCATATCTCAAGTTAAGTATGCCACTAACCTGCTACAGAAATTTCAAATGTATGATTGTAATTCTTCTTCTACACCTATGGAGGTAGGGCTGAAACTCTCATGATGATTCACCACCGGTCGATGAATCATTATACAGACAGTTGGTGGGTAGTTTGATCTATCTAACTACACGACCGGATCTATGTTTTGCTTTATCAGTTATCTCTCTCGGTTTTTATCTAAACCGAAACTCATTCACTGGGGAGCAACAAAACGAGTTCTACGATATGTCAAAGGAACTCTTGACTTTGGCATTCTATATTAGAGAGTTGTAGATTTCAAGTTGATTGGCTATACTGACTCTGATTGGGGAGGATCTGTAGATACTCGACGATCTACCACAGGATATATCTTCTCTTTTGGTTCAGGAGTTGTTTCTTGGCAAAGTAAACTTCAGCCTACTGTTGCTACCTCTTCTACAGAAGTAGAATACAAGGTTGTTATTAGTGTCGATTCTGACGGCAATATGGCTTCGTCGGATTCTCGACCGACTTTCGTTTCCCCTGGAGTTGCTTCTGACACCTCTTTCACTCTTTTGTGATAATCAAGGTGTTCTAAAAATGGTGAATAATCCTATCTATCATGCTCGCACTAAACATATTGAGATGCATCATCATTATATTCGCCATTGGTTGATTCTGGTGAAATCTCTCTGCATTTTTGTCCATCTGCAGATCAGCCTGTTGATGTAATGACTAAACCTTTTGGTCTTTTGTTGTTTGTCAAGTTTAGAGATAAACTTGGTGTTGTTTCGAGGTTTGTCATTAAGGGGGTGTTGAATATATAATGAACTCATGCGTTCTAATCGGTTAGGAGGTTGTAAATTAGTTATGCCCAAGAAACTATAACTACTTCTCCTAATGATGAATACACCCTGCCTAAGTCATTTGAATCAGTGCATTTTTGTGCATCTCTATCTTCTTGTTGTATTTTCCTTTATGCTTATAGATCTAACACGATCGTGAGGAAGGTAAATAAACTCGATTTCCGCCATTATTACCACAGCAGTTAAAGTTGTGAAAACATTTATTTTGGGCACGAAAACCTGACTGTAAATCGCGAGTCACATCCATATTCTCTTCTGCAGATCAATTCGCCAAAGGGAAAGAGTGAAATGTCTGAATACGTGAGTCTGAAAGGTGTACAAACTCACAGTCACGACTTTCCTAGGGCACATTTTTTTATTACATTTTTTTAAATATCAAGGGCACGGGAATGAATGGATTGTGTTACTCTTGGAGCCAATGATAAAGAATTATCAAGTTATTGAGCGAAATATTTTTCACGAGACGGATAAGATCGTAAAGAAAAAGATGAAGGGAAAATTCCAAGACAAAGACCAATCAAATAGTGTTGAAAATCCACCGGATGCTTGACATTGATGAACTCACTGATAGAGAATGTGTATTTTAAAAGAATCACAACACTTTGAAGACATGAAGGAATCTAGTGTAGGTAAACTCGGCATGGATGGTTGTCCAGATAGTTCGGGAGTCTGTGAATCTCGGGAATTTACCCTTACGAGGGTCATGAGACAACTTGATGGAGCTTGTGGATGGCTCAGTATGGATGGTTGTCCAACAATTTGGGAGATTCTGTAATTCGAGAGTTCGGGAGGTGGAGCTTACGTAATATGAGGATCGGGAGGCAGCTTGATGGAGTTCTACCTGGTCAAAGCATTGTTTTCAAAAGGGAAAGCTTTTGAAGAATGTGTGGTCTTGTTTGGTTCTGTTATTTTAATCTTTTGTCAGTATGTTCTATAGAGTAAGCCTTAAGAGGGGGTATTAAAATATAAGGCTTATTTATTAACGTTATGTTAATATTAGTTAAGTGTTAACTAATAAACGGTTGTAACCTCTTCAACCACTTTGTAACCATCTTTCACATGATAAAATGACGGACACACAATGATAATGTGTGCATTCCGGTTTCTCTTCATCCATTCTTTGTACATTTTCTTCTTTCTCTCTCCACATATTCTAACAGTTCTAAAGCTTCTAGAGAATCAGATTTTGTTTCAGAAATAAAGAGAGACATTATATTAATGTCCATACATGACAAAGGTAGGTATATGTGACTAGAAAGTATATTCAATTTCAGAATACTGAACTTTTATGTTTTATTGGAGCTTTTTTTGGGTTGCAAAATTTGTTTGTGCCAGAATGTAAATGTAAGGATCTGGATGAATGCAAGTATCTTCACAAGTCTTTCTTCTTGGCCTACTCCAGGCGCCTCCACCTAAAGGGCCAGGCTTCCCTTGTTGGTATATCCGGGTAGGTTGCTACCCTTGATAGCACTCTGGGTCAGCCTCTCCAAATCTGATGGTAGCAGAAGCATCGCATATGTTAGGCCCCCTGTGACTTGGATGTGGTCCAACTGATGGTATAGTCTGCCCAAAATATAAATGCCCCGAGCATTTATGTTCCCCTACTCTACCCTATGGTCACAGTGAACTCTTCAGATGATCACTACCATGATCTCCGATCTCAGTCAGGGAACCCCCACTCAGACCCTGTTGGTGCTCAGTCTAGCATCAGGTCCCCCATACAAAAATTGAAATCAACCTTCCACCATGTCATTGGTTGCAGATCTCTATATCTGGCGCCCTTTGAGCGTCACACCATAGAGGCAGTAGACATCATTCCACGCAAGAAGAATCTTAAGAGAAATGACGTGGCTGATTTGTTTTTCTCTAATGTTTGGTTTCGCTTTGGTTTTCTTAGTTCCATATTTTTAGACAGGGATGCAAGGTTCTTGGGAAAATTTGGATGGCATTACACAAGAGAATGGCCACTAGGTTAAAGAGGTCAACAACTTTTCATCCATATACAGACGACCAAACCAAAGTAGTCAACTGGTCATGAGTACAGCTCTTGAGGGGGTATAATAGGAAGCATCCAAAGACTTGGGATGAGAATTTAACATATATTCAGTATTCATACAATAGAGAAGTCCATACTTCCACCAATAGATCTCCTTTCTAATACATTTTGGTTACATGCCCCTTAATCCATTTGATGTTGTGATGGGACAGCCACAAAGAAACCAAGGATTGATTCGGAGGTTCAAAAAGGCTGAAAAAATCATTGACAAGATAATGAAAATTCATCTTCAAGTCGAGAAAGTTGGAGGAGCCTCTAGCAAAGTACAAAGCAAGGTATGATCAGCATACGGGTGAGAACAAGTTCCAATTTTAGGACAAGATGTACCTTTACTTAAGCAAAGAGAGACTTCAAGGTAAAGCTAAGAAGCTAAAACCCATAAGATCGTACTGTTATTCACCCTCATAGGCGTAAGCCAAGAAGATCAGTTAGCTTTGGTGATGACACTAAACAACCAATGCCCATAAGATCGTCTGCTCTTATTTCCCATCGGGCATTATGTTCTAAAACACCAGTTACTCAATTGGTCTAAGCCACATTACAAAGGCCCAGATTGCATACGCACCTTAAACTCCTTGTTAACAATATTGAGTGTATTGTATTCGGACCATTTGGGTATTTTGTTCGTGGTGGTCAGTATTGCAGCTCAATAGAAAACATTTTTTTCAGGTTTAGCAGAGAATTTGAAAGATTTCGTTCAACCAACAATAATCCAAATAATGATTCCAAAATATGATAGAAGAATGTAACATGACATGGATTGTAAATATCACAAATTAATTGATTATCCATTTTACGTAACATACCTTTTTTATTTAGAAAAATGTAAGTATAAAGAGGATTACCTTGTGATAGAAATAATCATATAGACGCAGTATGTGGTATCTGTCGGCAGGATCATGTTTATTGACAAATTTTAGAATTTTAATCTCATCCAGGCTTTGATCAAAAAAATCTTTATTGTTTTTTATTATTTTCATGCAAACATCCATTCCAGTTTGCAGGTCATGTGCCTGAATGGCTTTACTAAATGCAGCCGACCCCAGGTACTCGCTAACGTAATATCGACCGGCTATGACAGAACCTATCACAATAGAAAGATCTTTGTCCTCTTCAAATCCAGTCCTGTCAAAAATATGAACAAAAGAGAAAAACAGTAAAAGGTTAGGAACTTAAATTTGTTTGGAAAACATGATGTACAAAACACACCAGGTATCTGATCAACCCGTAATAAAAGCACTTAATATTTTAATTGATGATAAAAAAGCAATTACCGGACCTGTTTTTCCTATGTATAATTGTCAGATCAAATTCTTCGTATTCATCCTCTTCGCTTCCTGTTCTCTGAATTTGATCCTGCAAAGCTTCTATATCTTCATCCTCTTCAACTACAAATTCTTCATAGGCTAATTCTTTATTTATATCTTCTCCCATTTCACCTTCCCCTTTTGTTTCCATGCAAAACGAGTGATTAGTGGTTTGGGAAGACAAATTTGAATGTTCAAAAAGACCCATACTGAGAGTTTCTTTGCTACTTGTACTGCTGTTGGAGGAAGACACACCACCTTTGCATTTCTGATTAGCTACAATCCAAAGAGAAGTTGCAGTATCAATGCTTGATTAATCAGTTTTACTTGTATTCTCTACAGAAATTCCAGAGAAAAATGAAGATATAAAGAGGGTGCATTCTTTCCGGTTCAAAGGGATGAGTCAAGACTCAAAACCAAAAGTAATTCAAAGAAATATCTACAATTATATGAATAACCAAAAATGCCTGGTTCTCTTACTTGTATTTAGATTCAATCCAACAAATGGCGAGCTTTGTTCATGCAAATCTTTCTCAAGCAATTGCAATTCCAAACTATTCCTCGACGAAGTTTTATGGCATGCATGATCCCTGTATTGATCTGTATCGCCATCTTCACAAGGCCTCACCATTGCATCCTCTGAGACAAGATGCCTGATTCCAGATACATACAAACACTCCTTAAGACTTGATCTTTGAAAGAATATATCATGTGTAGATTCTTCAATATCTAACTCTTCCCCTCTTGGATGTTCCATATCTCCATAACTTTCCACTCCAAGGTACTCATTTCCTGAAACATAACTTTCCACTGCCATGCACTCATTTCCTGAAACTACCACATTGCCGTTGAGTAATATGCCATATGGTCTTTCCGATGCAAGAAATGTACCATCATGTTCTATTGAGCAACAATACTGGCTTTTGCCACAATCATCCCAAACTTTATCACTAAGTTTCACCCGCATCTCCTTGCTCAGATGATGCCAGGGATCACTGATCTTTAACAAATCCAGTGCTTCTGAATTTATGAACTCTCCTCTATGGGACTGTAAATTATTGTTCTCAATGACGGTCAGACCACCAGCATTGGGCTGTGCTCTTTCTTTCTGCAGATTTCTCATCTTTGTCTCCTCTCCAGAGACATAAAGTTCTTCTTCCACAACAGACTTGATATCTCCATCCAAGTTTCCAAGATTCTCATCTAGATTAAAGCCATTCTGTAACTTCCCCTGTTCGTCATCACCAGGATGTTCAATTTCGTGAGTCAAAAACCATGCTTTATCTTCAATTGGCTGTCTGTGGTATCCAGGGTCATAGTCATTTTCATATGTATCAGAATCCCAATATTGACAAGGATGATCAATGGCAGATTCACTCAAGCAATCACCATCACCAGCTGTTGTAAATCTTGAGAGTCGGTCTGATAAATATTCAGACGTCCCATGCCTTGTTGATGACCTTCCGCATGAATTTTCAACCCCTGAAAAATCAAAGGCATTTGAATTAAGCGCCCAGAGAACAACAGTAATCATCACTCTGCCTTTGGAAGAGGTCTATAATTCAAAACGTAGAAGCTGTCAATCAGGGAAATTTTAAGGGATGGTATTCTTTTTGCAAGTATATAATGGTTGGCGAATGCTCCCAGCTAATTTTTTTCTTTAAACATATATCATAGACTAAATTTGAGGAAAAACGCGGGATTTAGTATTAAAACGTATTTTGGCTGAATCTAAAAACTTGGATAGATTTTATATGAAAATTTGGCAAATACTTTTTCAAAATTTTCTAATTGGGCGAACCGATTGAAAAATAAATAAAAGTACCATGTTGTCAATCCTACATAGAAAGGGGTTCAATTTGATTTCAACTGTCTTGCAGATAAATTCCATATAGTTCTCTCTCGATAGTGTAGTTAGCAAATTAGTTTAATTGAATGATTTTTCCCAATTCAAACGAGAATGGAACAGAATTTGGCATTATTGAACCAGTAGTTCTAAAGAACTACAGCTAATACCCTGGAAATTAGCAGCATGACATCAGAAATCTTAAAGGTCTTCTATTCATATTGGCTGCTTACTAAGGATTGTTCTGAAAGGTGTTATTGTCCAGAATTAGAGGTTGATAAATTGCATACCTGAACAAAAACATCTTCAGCCGCAGGAACACGTAGTGCGAAAAACCTTCTGGGGTATTAGCGATGCTCAAGAACACGGCTGAATCGAAGCTTGTAGTAGAATTTTCCCCATGGAAGAGTCCAAATTATTGCTATTATTATTCCCCGTCAATTGAAGCCTAACAGGTGGTAATCTTGGAAGTTCATCAACAACCAGAGGTGTCGAAGCCTTCATTGCCATCAGCTCCGCTCTTAATGCAGACTCTGCATCGCTAAAATTGTGTGTGTGGAGAAAATCCAAAATCACTTCCACTGTCGTTTCCATGGAGTCGTCTTCCCCTCATAACAGCTAAACGGGTTTCAAAGAAGCACTGGTAATGGTATATCACAAAGAAAAAGGGAAAAAGCAAAAGGCTGAAATTCGTCATGATTTCTTTTTCAAATACGCTCGTCACCCTTTTTCCCACCTCGTGACTAAAATTTGACTTTTATTCCTCTCGTACTATCTATTAACAGAAATCGTTGGGATTTGACGGCGCGTCCGAAATTTCCATGACTGCTAAATATGCTTCTTCTGTACCTACATGGTGGCGGTGCTCTACAATTACATAGTCAAAGCAGTCCCTACTATTAGTATCAAAACATCAGTTCAGCATAAGATTTTGGGCCTATATAACGACAGTTTAACTTTGACGGCCGTTTAGTCGTTTTTTTTGACTTACAAATATTTTATATGTGACTTTTTATATAGTTTTATATGTAAATTATAAAATATATATATTTAAAATAATTAAGTAAATATAAAATAGTTGGTATAAATAACACATTTTTATATTTTTAAGGGTAATGTTGAAAAATTATGGGCACTCAAAAAGTGTTTGATAGGGATAGGTGCTCATCAAATTTAACCCCAACATAAAAGGAGAAGATCCAAAGTCGGGAGACTCTAAAATGGGATTAGATTGTAGGTAGAACATTTACATAAAATAGAGTCATACAATTAAAATAACATGAATGGAAGAAAGTTCTATATCATAAAAACAAAAATCAAACTAACCCCTTATTTATGGAAACGAAGCTAGATTAAAAATGAACATTTTACAAAACTAATAAGACACAATCTTTACAACTATTCACAAGACTAATAAATCAACCTTTATGTCAAATCAATATTTACAAAAGTAATAAAACTCTTATATTAAAGAATATCTTTATTTGAACATTCCAACTACTACTTAATCACCCAAACATTATTAAAATGATTGATTCCTTCATTCAAACTTAATACATACACAAATACTGAACAAATACCTACTAGACTTTTATACATTCAGATATACTTCTACATATGTTCCGTAGATGTGACGTTCAATCAAAATGTGGGCATAATTTGGAGGGTTTTCCACTTTTAAAGACCTCCATCAATTTTTAATGGACAGGACCGTCCGAGGAGAGAAGGCTGATGTTGTTTTTTCCACCAGTTGATGTTAGGTGGCGGTTCTGAGTTGACGGTAACATTCTAGCGGAAGTCGCTGCCCCCATGACAGTTAATTGTGGGGTCGCATGGGCGAAGTGCGGGCATATGCTTCAAGTGCAATTCATCTCCTTTGTCTTGTCATACCTATATTTATGATTAAATGTTCTTTAATCATGGCACGCACAAGACTAATTTATGAATATGTAATTCTTATGGGATGAACTTTAGTTCTACAACTAAATTTCTATATTAATTTTTATATTCTTGTCTTTTCTTTTTCCATTTTTTCACACACACTCTCTTTTTTTTTAAAGAGACCATCGGAATATAGTTATTGAGAAAATAAATACAAATATTTATCTCGTTAGAAATGAAGGTGGTATTTTGTTAGGGTTTCATACTTATACTTATGTTGTCCCATTGTTTTCATTGTGCCTCTTTAGTTGCTCTAGGGTTTCCCTTTTGATCCTATCATAGTATTAGGCGGCCTTTTCTTGCCGATAAGACGGTGAGTTACCTATAAATGGCTAACTCTCCATCCATTCACGAACACTATTGCACCCGGTGGTGGAAATGGCTCTAAAGCATGCTCAAAAGTTTGTGCCGAAGGTGTACGACGAGTATGAATTCTAAATCTTCCACGGATATTATGATTTCTGATGATTTCTTAGACCACCGTGGTCAAATGGTATCGTAACAATTGCTTGATTGCTTATGTTTGTGATTGTGTTCCCTCGGAATCCTATATGCAAAACTAGATAAAGAACCGTTGGGAGTCCAACCGTATCCCGATTTCGGTATACGTAACCTCACTAAGGGATTTTATCCATTTTCATTTTGCGAGCTTGCTCAAGTCCAAACACTCCTTAAGGCGGTTTGTTGATATTTAGACAACACCCTTTAGTGTTTTCCCAATGGACTCGACTTTAGCCCCACCAGATTAGGTTGCTTTGAAAATCCTAGTTTGGATCGAGCTTCCTAGACTCCCCATTCATCTCTAGTCGTTCCTTCCAAATATTTTGAAACCCATTGACAGGGTGATATGCCATGAACAGGAGCATTTTTTACATTCGTCCCTAACAAACGAGTTTTGTGTCTGTTGGTGAGAAAATTTGTTGGGTGGAGAAACTTGTGGATTTCTTGCCAACGCTCTGGGAATCTAAGTCTCTCTACTTAACCGGTGCAACTACCGTATATACATGCGCATGAAAAGGTGGATTTCTATGGTGGCCTTTCGACCGAGGATCCAACAGGGACACTCCACTGACCTGTAGCAAAGCTTGCAGATACCTGCAAGAGAGAAATTTGTCTGAAGAGTGGGAAAGGGGAGTGAGAAAAGAGATAGGGGAACTAATGTTGCAGGTAGGAAATTAGATTCCTGCACACACTAGTTAGAAACTTCAACACATGCATTTATGAGAAGAAACAACCTTGTAAATGGCAACAAGACAAGATAAGATTGCAAACTCATAGTTTCTAAAATCTCCTCATCAAAAAGGCTACAAAATCCTTCTTCTTGTATTGATGCTTAAACAGAAGTTGTACATAGTGTGGGAATGGAAGAAATTTGAGAGTGGAGGAAAGTAGAAGAAAATGGCTATCTCCTTTGCTTTCTCTAGGTACAATGCACTCTTGAGTTTACAAGATCAATTGCCAACCCTTTGAAATGGGAATGAATTTACAATTTATAGAAAAGAATTGACTCCTCGTCTTCCTCATGACCCTCCATATGCCTTATTTCTAACTTTAGACTATTCATATTCCTACCAAAGTATTTAAGTCCCTTTTATAAAATCAAGGTGACTTAATTTACATTATATTTCTAAAGTCACTTTTGGGTGACTTAAAGGCATATCAAAAAGTGCAAACCCCAATGAAGAATTAGAACATTTGAAGAGAGAGAAATTTGGGGAGAGGGAAGAGCGAGAAGAGGAGAAGATGTTGCCCCTGATGAAGTTTGGTGATCCTCGTTGATTGAAATCTCTGATGCGATGAAACTTTGAATCTCCAAAATTGTTGCACACTGCTGAAAACTCCTTCAAATCAGCTCGTGAATGCTTGCCAAGTTGAGTGAACTGTTCCGTTGATGACCGCAACTCCTAGCCTGCATATGATATACATGTGACCCGAACTATGTGGTGAGTGTCAAAAACATTGTCCAGTTCCCTGAGATGATCATCCCTCTATGCCTCATTGTGCCAAACTTGCCCTTTGAGAACAACCTACTATTAATAGCAAGTGTCCGGATGGAAAGCTTACTATTTGTAGTGAGAAGTGATTTTTGCCTCTTCTCGAACTTCGTGATGTGATAAACTCCCTCATTCGATCCTGCGCACACTACCTTTGCTTTGACCGCTTCTTGGGGTGACTTACTATTTTTAGTAAGCACACATATAAGGGACTTACTATTTTTAGTAAGTGGTCATTTTCATTGTTTTCTTCTCTGAACACTCATTCTGGCTTCCTCATGATCTTCAATGTCCGGTGCCTTTATCTCAGCTTACTTTTGATGATGACTTTCCAGGACATATCAAGTCTCAGATAGAAAACTTGCTATTTTTAGAAAGTGTGTTTCCAGTGCTTGATTTGAGATGGAACATACTTTTTGGGACTTGTCTTGTCATTACAATCACACCCTCCAAATTTCACATAGTTTTGCCCACTAGAATGCTTGGAAATAAATTTTGAAATTTTCACCTGGAAGTGGCTTCGGGCACGGAGCTACCATGGCGACCATTAATGGAGCTTGAAATTTACAGGTCTGTTTTTGTCTCCGTTCATATGAAAACAACTCCATTGTGATAGGTTTTTCATTTGGAGCTCGTGTGCAAGTTTTTAGCTCTTTTCCATTGCGAAATGATGGGAAATCTGACAAATGTGAGCCGGTGCATGAAGTGGGATTTTTGTTGGAGAAAATGATTCAGAGCACCATTTGACCTCCCATTTATTGCATCGTGATCATCTTGAAAAATGTGTAAGTCTGCAAAAGACGACATCTCGATCCGACGTGTATCTTGTGAGATATGAAGATTTCTCGATCGGGTTATTTCACAGTTATCTGGCAAAAAATGATCATTTTATTCCCGTTCTTCGACTTTTCGGCACTTTTGATCATTCCTTCCCCTAAAATCTATGTATTTTCATGGACTGGGTGTTTATGTGGCCATGGCGGAGCTAGTTCGGAGCAACAATGGTGGACCGGGTGTCTGGACAATCATGCACGAAGCCATGACAAGGTATGAAGCTGTGAAGGAGAAATGAGTGAGAAGAAACGGCTAAATGCCGGATTTAAATTTTCAAATAAATGCACATGGAGGGGTTGGGTGCATTTTTGTATCCCTGACCTTAGGGACATGAGGGACATCAATTTCCACGGTGGTCAAGGTGGTGTCATGTGTCCTCAATCCGACGACAGGGGATTTGCTTGAAAAATGAACCTAGGGTGAAAGTCGGTCACGTGGGTGTCCAAAATACTCCCCATAGGGGCTGGGCACATTTTTCCATGTCTGATGTCCCTCACCTCAGGGACATAAGAGACATCAATTTCCACGGTGGTCCTGGAGCTGACACGTGGCACTTAATCTGACGGACAGGGAATGGATGCTCCAAAAATACACTTGAGGGTTGAAAGTCGGTCACGTGGGTGACCAAAAGACTCCCCATAGGGACTGGGTGCATTTTTCCATGCTTGATGTCCCCGACCTCGAGGACGTGAGGACATCGGTTTCCCACGATGCTCCTAGAGCTGACACGTGGCACTTGATCCGACGACAAGGAATGGATGCTCCAAAAATGCACACTGGGAGGAACTCACAAATCTGGAGGTCACATGAGGGTTCTAGAGGTCACATGGGGTTGGGCACATTTTTCAAGGGTTGGTGTACCTGAACTTAGGGACTTCGGGGACATGAAATCCCACTAGGCTCTTGGTGCTGACACGTGTCCTCCTAAAAATGACTAAGTCTGAACTACCTTTGAGAGGGCAACTTAGAAAGAAGATAACTTGAGCTCCCGGTGGAATTTATTGGTGAAATTTTATATGATCCTAAATGGAAATGACATTTTGAATCCAATGTATGGTTTCTCATGTCTTTATTCATCCATATGATTCCTAAAAAAGTGGATTTGTGATTTGAGACTCCACTTGTGCCTGATAAAAACTACCTGCAAATCCTATGCGCCAAGGTGTTGTGAAAAATATTATTTCACCATCATGTAGGTCTTGGAATCCTCTTTCTGGAGATGTTTTTTACTTCTAACTCCATTCGGAGCTCCCAAAATCTTCTTCTGAAGCCCAACAATTGTTTTAGGCCTGTGAACTGCCTAGGCTTGTGAACCTTGTTTTCACTCAGACTGCTCCAAGTCTTTCAAAACTTCCCCAAACCTTCCAAAATCATTTCCATGATGTTCTAAGGTCTTCAATTCACCTCCATGTTGAATTTTTCCTTCCATTTTGCTCCAGGGGGTTGATCCAGTCTTGGGAAGGCCAGTGATAGCCCTTCCCACAACTGCCTGTAGATAACATCTTTTCATAACTCCTAAAATCACCTAGGGGAATGAATAGACTTTCCTAAATCACCTAGGGGAGCAATTTTACATCAAATAGGGGTTACCAAACTAATGGATTTGACTTGGGGTGCCTGGGAATGATAAAACATAAAAATTTTGGCACAAGGGTATAGTTGTCGTGCTCGGAAATTGTCAATTTCCCTGTTGCACATTTACATGACAAAAGTGTCAAATTTGACCCTGCAAAAGATTTGTGGGACCACCTGGAAATTCAAGTTGGGTCCCTGCATATCTCTCAAGAGGTGGTTTATTTCAACCTTCCCAACACTTTCTTTTGTTGGCAAGCCCCAAACCATCAGTATTCGTGATTGTCCTCTTCTTAAGCTCGCTTTTAAACCAATGGTGGAGAAACCCTCTATGTGTAAGCCTAAAAATGATCTACCAACTAATGGTTGGACTACAATCGGGAATAAGAAGGCCTCGGTGCAAAATCCACTTATGTGGATCCCCCAGCTCCTTCTCTTTCTCTTATTTCATCCAAGAATAAGTTAGGTATGGGTCCTTCCCCTCGTCAGCTTCCATTCATTCCAATCCTCTCGTAGAGCCAAGTCTTTCCTTGACAATTGGAGAACTCGAGAATTTAGCTTCAACATCTCTTCCTCTGCGTCACTCACACGCTTCACCCCGGGAAGTGTCCCATGGCTTACACAGAGATAATGTGGCTAAACACTACTCCATTCATGTTGAGATTGTTAATTTAGACCAGATCTCGCTTGCTAATAATTTTGCAATCCTTGCTCAAAGGACGGCATACTTAGACGGGTAGTAGGTGTTTGATATATCTTATTTTTCATGAATTTCATGTCTTGGAATGTTAGGGGTCTCACATATCCCTCTTGAAATTATTTGGTTCAGTTCATCCGCAACAACTTAATGGTTTGGATATCATTTGTTTACGAAATTAAAATTTCTAGTTTTTTGCTTCAAAATACACTAACTTGTATTGCTCTTGCTTTTTCACATTTTCATACTCAACATATTAATGGCAAAGGTGGTGCTAGTATTTCCATTACCCTAAAAAAATTCTTAATCACCTCCTCGGGCCAAGATCCTTCAAATTGGGTCATGTGGGTGATTATGACAATTAATGATCTTTCTTTTGGTATTCTTAATGTTTATGCTCCTAATGATGGCATAGAAAGAACGATGTTATGGAAATGGTTAGGTGATAACTTGCCTTTTTCTTATTGGTTGGTTTGTGGCAACTTTAATATGATTGAACATCCTGATGACAAACTCGACGCCTCCCTATACACCGGTGTGTTGGTGAACATGTGGCTTGGTATTACTTTAAAAGACACTGGGAACTTTCTAATCCTTTGCTCTGATGGCGGCGGAATTTAAGTCTCATTCTTGGTATACTTGGACTAGTCTTCAAGAAGAATGTGATCTCAGTATTTAAAAGACTCGAGCTTACACTTCTCTCTTAACAACAAATCTTTGATTTTGACATGAAAGGCATCTCCCATGTCATAGTGTGGTCGGATGTTCTTTTGTCGATCACCATCCAATATCATTTAAGATTATTTGGCAAAGGGCCCCTCTTAAAGCCCTAGCGAAACAATTATTTTTAATGTTTCCTTGTTGAGTCACACGGGGTGGTCCCACTTATTACTTAAAGTTTGGAATATGAAACCGCATTTGATTTTTTCTACCAGCTTGGATGGAGTGGTGGGAGGCGGAAATTCAACACACCACCCAATTCCTCCTCCAATTTGATAAGAAGGTTTCTTAGGTGCGTAAGCGAGCAGAGACTTTACTCGCACAAAGAATTTTGGAGGGTCTTTTTTCTCCTTGAATCCAATCCTTTCAATACCCCGCTTGAACTACGTGTCTTTAGCATTCAACATAATCTCAAACTCATAGAATCTCACCCGCCCGTGGCTCTCAAATTCAATCGAGGTTGCATTAGCTCAAGGTGGGAGACAAAGCATCTAAACACTTCTTCAAATCCCTCCATGCCAAGCATGCTCATCAATAGATTAAATCCATTCAAGTGGCTCAAATTCAGCTCATAGATTTTTTCAAAATCAATAACGCTTTTATGACAATCATCGCTATTTTTCAAGCGTAGGAGGCCACCAATGAGCGAGTTGTCTCTTTACAACAATGTACCGACTGGTATCCTCACAAGCTCTCTTCCAATGATCGAGCTCGTTGCAAATGCCCTCTTTCTTTGGATGAGCTCTATGTTGCTCATTATGTCTTGTTGATGATAAATCTCTTGGTCTAGATGATTGTCTCGTGTGAATTCTATAAAGCCACTTGGTCTTTTGTTGGTCCATATTTGCTTCATTCTACAATGAAGCTCTTCGATCAAGGGAGCTTCATAAATCAAGGCAACATCAAATTTATCCCAAAATCGTGTGATCCTAAGATACTTACTAGTTGGCATCCTACCACTCTATTAAATGTTTCTTAAAAATTCCTACTAAGGCGCATGCGCTTTGCATAGCCAATTTGTTGCCCGCATTAGGAATATCCTAGCCCAATCCTCCTCTTCAACTTGATCACCACGAATGTGGAGAGATGACAAGCGGAACCCAAGGGAACTTATTAGATTTTGCCAAGGGCGAAGGTGGAAAACTCCACTCATCGTGCGTGTGTAGCTCTGGGGGCCACCGGTGAGTCCCAGCCAAGGGCGATAGATTGGGGATCCTCACTCGACAATGACCAGTGGAGAGACACTCCTCCATGACATATTGCATGGGAATGGTATGTACAATTGAAAGAGCATCGAGAGAGGCTTCAATGTCCTCCACAGGACGACCGCCATGGGGCGTAGATCACCGAGGAGGCAACAGTGGCTCACGAGCAACATTACAAGGGGCATCCACTTCTAGGGCCACTTTTTTGGCCTGCACTTGAATATGTAGAAGTACATTGGAGATAACCATTTATTTGTTATAAATTGAGAAGTGTTTATCGACTTCAAAATTAGAAAAGATAAAAAAATGTTCCTTTCTTTCCATAACCAAAATAAAATTTCCCCTCTAAAAACATGCCAAATCTAGGAGAACATTATCGGGAATCTGGGACTATCTCCTAAGAGAACATGGTGCCATGTGAAGCACTCGCCTAAGAGGTTTGAAAAAGGAATGAATCCAATTCCAAGCCTGTTGGGCCTTGGGGCAGAACCAAAACAAGTGCATTAATGTTTCCAAATGGCCACAAAAGGGGCATTTGGGGGCCTGAACGCCAATTTGAACCAGGTGAGAGCCTATAGGGAGACCTTGATGAAGAATGCACCACAAAAAAATGTGTGATTTTAGGCTCCACACATGCAGACCAAACAATTTCAAATCTCTTTCTCCAACAGAGGGAGAAGAATGTAATCCCCACCGGAATTGAGTTTCTTTGCCATAGGTAAGTGTGGGGAAAGCCAACAATAACATTTACTAAAGGAATAATTTGGAATGGAGTTACATTCATAAGAAATTAGGGTATGACTGATATAACATATCCATCTTTCACGTTGAGAATCATCATGTTGTGCTAAGAGGGCACCTAATGCATGAAACGTAGAGAATAAATATAACAAAAAATGTCAACCATCTAAAGGAGGAACTAAGATAGGCAAGTTTAACAAGTATGCTTTGATATCATTGAATGCTTTTGTTGACATTGGTCATCCCAAAAAAAATTGATATCTTTCTTCATGAGTCGTGTAAATGGTTGAGTCTTATCAGCGAGTTGTGCAATGAATCACATAATAACTTGAATTTTGCCTTGTAATGATCATAATTGATGTAAATTTTTAGGTGGCGGCATATTGATAACGACTTTATTTTTCTAAGATTAATCTTAATACCACTCTGAGAGATAATATATCTGAGGAGCTTACCCGCATGACTTGGAAAACACACTTTTGGGATTTAGATGCATATGATATTTTTGTAGTCATTTGAATAGTATTTATAGATATTGTGCATGGGAAGAGCGTCATCTAGATTTGGCCAAAATTTCATCTACGTAATCTTCAATGATCTTGTGAATATAATCATGGAATATATGTGTCATTTCTGTTGATAAGTAACCCCTGCATTTTTAAGACCAAAGGGCATAACTGTATAGAAAAACATTCCCCATGGCATGGTGAAGGAGGTCTTTTCTTGGTCAATGGGGTTGATTTTAATTTGATTATAACCCAAAAGCCATCCATAAAAGAAATAATATCATATCCGATCAGTAGAATTGACAATAAATAAGCGTCGATGTATGGTAAAGGAAAACTATCCTTGAGACATATTTTCTTTAAATCACGAAATCAAGATAACAACAAACCCGACCATCCGATTTCATTACTAACACGATATTAGATACCCATTCAGGATAGTCAACAATGTGAATAAAACCGGCGTCGAGAAGCTTCTGAATCTCTTCTTTAACTAGAAGGGCTACTTTGGGATGCATTTTACGAATTTTCTACTAGATGGGTTTAGCACCAGGGTTGAGGAAAATATTGTGCATTGTGACCGATGGATCAATACCCAACATATCACTATAATCCCATGCAAAAATATCAGAGAAATCATGAAGGACTTGCTTGATATCTTTTTGTTCGGCAGGAGTGAGGGAGGCAACGAGAAAACCATTCGTGGATTTTCATATGTACCTAGGTTGTATTGTATTGTCTCTTCATTAAGAAGGGTTGAATGGTCTTCAATATATGGGTCATGTGGGGATACCCATATTCAACAAGAGCATACGCTAAATAAAAAAATTAATTCAACATAATAATCAATATTATAGTTACATATTTATAGGAACATTTCTATAACCACTCCTCTAACCTCTCACACTAAATCTAGGTGGATGGTACAACCACCTTTATTCCATAAATGTCACACACCCTATTTTTAATCAACCTTTTGTTGGGGTTAGCATGAGGTTGTAGATGATAATATATCGATCTAAGCATACATGCAATAAAAGTGGATATTCTACCAAATAGAAATATACAAAATAAGATATATAACAACACCAAATTTAACGTGGTTCACCCAAAGGTGGGATACATCCACCAAGAAATAAGGCAATCTATTATCCAAAGCTTTGTGAAGATATACAAGTGAATATTTACAATCTTCCACACCTCTCAGATGTACAATACTTTCTTTCTCTCAAACTTTTCCTTCTTCTCCAAGAATTCTCTCTCTCACAATTATTTTCACAATAATCATCAACTCCTTCAATTCTTGTCCTAATTCACCTTCTAACCCTAGCTTTCATGCTTATATAGGCATATAAAAACTTAGGGAACTTAGCTATGTAATTACAATTAATAGATCTGTTTTAATACTAAAAATAGATCTAATTCTCGTGAGTTAAATAAAACACTCACGACGGGTAATCGACGCTTCGGTTAGCCTTAACCGATGTCGATTCCTCCTTGCTTGATTGATGTCGGTCATAGGTGACCGATGCCGTTACTATGTTTTCCTACAATTTTAATATAACATGCTAATCAATTAATTGAGCTCCACAACTCAACAATCTCCCACTTAGAGATAAATTACTACACTATACTTGTATAGTGTCATTCTTGGTTCCTTTTCTTAGCTTTGTTTCTTAAGACCAATAGAAGTGGAGTGTAGCTCCAAATTCTCTCTCTCTAATGGCTTTGTTAGCATATCCGCAGGGTTTTCACTCATATGAATCTTCTCCGGTTTCTTTACCCATCCTCCAATACATGTTGTATGAAGTAATACCTCAACTGAATGTGTTTCGTTCTAGAATGAAACGTTGTGTTCTTTTCCAAATGAATTGAACTCTGACTTTCACTAAACAATTTTCAATCATCTAGCTCCTTTCCCAACTCTTCCATAAACTTGTTCATCCATATCATCTCTTTCGCTAGCCTTTGTAGAGCTGCAACATACTTTGTTTCGTAGTGGTAGGATCACTGGCTAGATTTTCTGCATAGCATCAAACCTAGGCGGTCATGAGATAAATCTCCTTCATTTAACTAGTGAGGCTCCCGTGTGTTAGGTTTGTCAATAAAAATGTGTTATTATCTATCGTGGGTTTTACTTTAACCACTTAGTTCATGAACCATAACTAAGAAATTCTCGCAAAGAAATAAGCAACTGCTCAAGAAAGGAAGTATTTTATAGAAGAAGAAAGTAAGGGAAATACAGAGAAGAAATGGGGAAGATGTGCATCCCAATTAGTAGATAGCAGAGCTAATTACATGCACATAAAAGAAACTTAATAGATATGAACAAACAGAATTATAAAACAAAGGCAACTCTAGATCCGTGATCTAAAATAACACAAAGTTTATTAAGAGATCTAAGACTAAAAGTAAGAAACACAAGACACCGTGACACAAATTTCTCTCGAAACCTCGCTCCTTTATATTCCTTTGCTCCAAGTTGATCTCGGGGTTCAACACAAAGTCTAGAACACAAGATTGCTTCTTACAAATTCTCGATCAATCCTTAACCTCAGAGGTTCTTCTCCTACTTATAGAATGTAGGAGGGAAAGTACAAATGGAAAACTCAAAACTGAATCAAACATAAACAACAAGTAAAGATGACATTTGGAAATCATCCTCAACTAACTTCTCCTTAAGTGACACATGTATCACTTAACTAATAGAATGGTTCCACATGAATTTAAGTAATGGTTGTAAAACCAATAACTTAGAAGTTTTATAATTTCATCCGGAACATAGAAAATAGAAGAAGAAAGAATAGAAGAA